>JAQQZS010000036.1:29671084-29693861 GCA_030068045.1 Platyallabes tihoni
GAGGAGGCGGCGTGTGTTTGATGGTGAACAACAGCTGGTGCAGCAGCGCGAGCGTTGTTCCTCTTACACGCTCCTGCCCACCAAATCTGGAACTACTGTCCATCATGTGTCGTCCTTTTTATCTTCCCCGGGAGTTCACATCGGTCATAATCGGTCATAATCACATCGGTCATAATCATAATCAGAATTTCAGTCTAAAACCATTGAGTGACTGCAGTCACAAGCCTCTGAGAAAAACTGCCTGCATCAGTCGGGTACAAGACCATCTTCTTGGTCAAGTGGAGCAATTCAGAGTCATCACACACATTCCAAACAGAAACAGTGAAATGAAATAGTAAAGTGTAGGACCTGAAAAAAGGTGTCTTCACCTAACATCTGCTAAAGATGCTGGCAGGAGCTTTAAAATACAGTAGATTATGGAAAGCACAAATTTCTTCAACCTTTGCCATTCTTACTGTATATAGCTAATTAGTGTAAAGATGATGATAATAATAATAATAATATTAAAATAATAATACTAATGTAATATTAAAAGGTAATAGTTCCACTGGGATCCCTGAAATGTTTCTTCTTATTATTATTTCTTAATTTCTAATTTTCTTTGTCCTCTCTTCTTTTCTCCAACAGTTCCTTCCGAGGGGCTACAGCTGCCGCTACTCTGTGAACGATTGTGATATTTCAGAATCTTGTTCAGGAGATTCAGGACAGGTTAATATTTACCTCAAATGAGTCTCAAGCGTGCATACTTAGAAAACCTAATGCTGAAACTAAACATATCTTTTGTCGTCCAGTGTCCTCCCAACCTACATAAGCAGGACGGGTACTCATGTCAGCTCAACCAGGTGAAGTGTTCAGCTTCAGAGTTCTCAGAGTTTCTTTAAATTATGATGCCATTTGCAGAAATGATGCAGGTGTTTGCAGTCACACGTGACCTTTTAAGCTTTTCACTTGAGCTCTTGCTTCTTGCTGCATGTTTTGCTGCTCCAGGGTCGCTGTTATGGAGGTGAATGCAAGACCAGAGACAGCCAGTGTAAATACATCTGGAGTACAAGTGAGTTCTGGGGGAAAAAAAAAAACAAAAATATAAAATGCACTCAGAGTCAAATGGCAATACTGTCCGAGCAACTGCAATACTTCGTTCGTGTTCTGTGTTTCCTCTCTCAGAGGCAGGAGTCTCAGAGAAGCACTGCTATGAAAAGCTGAACACAGAGGGGACGGAGAAAGGGAACTGCGGGAAAGATGGAGAGAAGTGGATCCCCTGCAGTAAACAGTAAGTGGTACATTTAATTAACAGTCATTAACTGTTGATTTTGCATGGTGGGCTTCAACAAAACAATCTTTATGTGTATGAAAAAAAAATCTACTTTGAATGAACTCCTTCCGCAGTGATGTGTTCTGTGGGTACCTGCTGTGTACCAACATCGGCAGAAACCCCAGGATTGGGACGCTGAAAGGCGACATCACCCCAACCACGTTCAACCATCAGGGACGTCTGATAGACTGCAGGCGAGTACCGCTGTCTGTCTGGAAAATAACGCAGAAGTATTGTGAGATTAACAATTAGGATGTAATCTAACCAAGTTTATACAGTAGGTCTGATTGGAGGCATCAGCTGCATCATGGATGAAACTGACTCCATGTGCGTTAGAAACTTGACTCTTCAATTATCTCACCTGCTGACTATTATGCGTAATTGCATGACTTGCCTAATTATGCAACAGGTGTTTGAAATCAGAATCGGAGCTGGATGGAGACAGCAACGAAAACAGCACGTTCAGGATGGAAAGAATGAAAGAAAGAGAGGTGGAGAGAGAGAGTTTTTTTTGCTACGAAAAAGGCTACTGTGAGCTAACACAAGCCCTGAACTTTTGATACTTAATTCAACTTGAAGGCGAATACTTCTGTGCTTTTACTCCAGTACACAATAGTGATGGGTCGTTAATGAACGATTCGTTCTTTTTGAACGGATCTTTAACGTGACTCAGAAGAACGAGTAGTCTCGGAGAGTGATTCGTTCATTTTCTACTGGGCGCGCATGCACAACTCATTGCAAAACCTCCAAAGGTTATGTACAGGAAACAGAATTGAGCGATTCTTTCTCAATGACTCTTAAAGTCCGAGTCGTTCGTTCTTTTGTCACGTGACTCCCATACAGTAGACGCTATGCAGTGCAATAGATTCAAAATAACGAATGACTCGAAGATATCAGAGGTGAGCTACTCATTCTGTTTATTATAAATATGTCCTTAGCTGCATTGTAATATTTTCATTACTGGAATTATAGACAACATTTTTGTATGTTGACGTATTGGGGGTCTGTTTATTGAAAATGCAACATTATAGTTTATTTCTGATCAAAGGAATGAAATGAACTAAATGACTCAAAAAAGATTCGTTCATTTTGATCACTAAATTTGATCACATTTTGAGTCACTCAAATGATACAAACTTCCCATCACTAGTTCACAAGTAAATTGAGTACTTTTGCTTGAGTAATAATCAACCTAGGGAATCTCTGCTTTTACTTTAGTACAGGATTTGTGTACTTTTTCCACCTCTGCTTTGTTGGCTAGCACTGACAGGTATATGTGAAACTGAACACCATTATTGGTTTTTCCAACATCAGTAAAAACGAATATCATTGAATCATAAAAATCACATATTAGCCAGTTGAAGCAACATCAGTCCAACCATCCATCCATCCCACTTATCCTGTAAAGAGTTTGCAAGAGGGCCTGGAGCCTTTCCCAGGTCCCAGGAAACAAGATACACTACGGAGAATTTGGAAATGGCACTTATACTATATATTATGCATTTGGATTGTGGAAGAAAGCTGGAGTATTCTAAAGAAACCCAAAAAAACAAAGGAGAACATATAAACACGCATTGCAGAGACCAGAGGGGAGCCTCGAACCCCCAGCCATAGAGGCGCACAGCAACAGTGCTATCCACTGCGCCACCTTGCCACCTTAAAAACCAATGAATCGATGTTATGTGTGAGAGTTTCCATTTATTGAACTGCATGAACATTTAGATATGATTTATGAAGCACATTTGTCAGTATCACCCGCTGCTCTCTGCTGAACCAGGGGGCATGTGATTCATACATTTTGCAATCTGCTTCAAAATTACTTTGCATATCTTTCTGCAGTGCTGTAAAGATCTGTTCGTGCATTACTGTATAACCATGTGTGATTAATTGTGGGTGTGTCCATTTAAATAATGCAGGAACAAATATCTTTAGTAACATCTCCTACAGCTTTATAAGATTTCCAGCAGACTGTCAAATGAACAATAATATATAATGATAATAATAATAATAATAATAACAGCAATCTTTTATAGATGTATAGAACAGCTCAGTGCTAACACGTGGATTTTAAAGTATAAAGAGGGTTTCACGATTCTGTTTTTAAACCCGGCACTTTTTCTATACTCATGACGTCTGCATTCATCTCTTTCCCTCCAAAACGTTCAGTGGCGGCCGTGTACTCTTGGATGATGACACTGACCTGGGTTATGTGGAGGACGGGACCGCGTGTGGCCCCTCCATGATGTGCCTTGAGCGGAAGTGTGTGCCTATCTCCTCCCTTAACCTTACAGCCTGTCCTTCCGGACCCAACGGTCGCGTGTGCTCTTCACATGGAGTGAGTCACAAAAATTCAATATGAATAACCTCATGAACGTACCACACAGATTTTTTTGTTTTTTTAGTTCTTAATAGTAAAGTATTTCTACTTTGCTGCTGAATCATGTGTTTTTAAGTGTAGAATGTGATTAAGGGAAAGCAAGAAAAGATGGTCTACTTTGGTAACAACTTTGGTAATCTAATCTGTGCGTCCATTGCTCGATGTGTGTGTGTTGCTCAAAGTACTACTTCTATTCTACTAAATTCCTTCAGTGTCAGAACCAAATTAGTATTATGCAACGGTTAGGGTTGTGGATGGGATCTCATCATAGGCAGACATGAGGAACAGACACTCAGTGAAAAATGATAGACCCATTGATTTAATCTTTAACCGTGGCATGTCACTTCCAACTAACAAGCAGAGTAAATAAAAACACTAAGCATGCTGTTATAGCATTTTCATTTTTTGCTCTTTCGTTTAACCGCATTTTGTAAAAGTAACCCACTTTGGTTTGTCGATCATTGCTGCTGGTGCTTTATCGATATAATCAGTAAAGCAAGCTTGAAGCTTCACACAAAACCTAGAAGGTGTTTCATCAAGTGTTCAGTTTTGTAATTCTGATTCTTGCTGCATCCATCTAGTAAACAGTTTAATTAGAAATAAAAATGTGTTTTATTTTCTATGTCTCATGAAACGAATAGCTGAATAAGCACCCACCTAGTTAACCCACTGAGCTCTGTTCAGCTGAATCAGGCGCAATTATAGCTGCATTAATGTTAATGGATGCATTGCGATGTACACCAGAGTGAGCCCGCACTGTTATTTGCGACATGGTTTTAATGTTAATGGGTTCTGTTGAATTGATCTCGTATCACCGAGGCTCTAAACAGCTGCCATATTGACGTTGTGGATATCTGATACGAGTCTGAAGCATGGGCCAGGCAGTTAATCTGTCTCTTGCTTAGGTTACAAAGCAGATATTTGTCCATCTTTTATTCTATCTGTTTTTGTGAATGAATGATCGTTTCTGCTGGATCTGTCCTTTTATTTTTTTCAGGTGTGCAATAACGAAGCCACGTGCACCTGCGATGAGTTCTGGGCCGGGACAGACTGCAGCATGCACGACCCGCGGAAAGAACCACCCACCGTCGAAGACGAGGGTCCCAAGGGTTCGTGACGCCTCCTAGCCTTGTTTCCGTTCCACACATACAGCAGTAACATGTTAATTGCAGTGATAGCCAATTATAGACCCTCAACCACATACAAATCACTTCTTGAAACTGGGCTTCCCCATATGCATATGGATTCTTAGCTTGGGGCTTTAACTTACATTTTCTTTTCTGAATCCCCCCTATTTCCTCTGCGCAGTGAGCGTGGCCACTAACAGGCTGATAGGGGCAGTGGCAGGGACCATTCTGGCCCTAGGGGTGATTTTTGGAGGCACTGGGTGGGGAATAGAGTAAGCACTTCTTATCCCTTTCAACGCCACTCCCCAAACGAGCGGGAGATCTTGTGATCCCTTGTTTGCGTGTCTGTGTGTTTTCCTCCCAGTGGCTTTTGTCCATCGTGGTTGTCGTGCCTGTGCCATGTGATTGATCGGTGTTGTGTAACCTGCTGGATCGATCAGTAAATATCATTTTCTCCCTTTTTTTCCTTGACTGTAATCACTTTGGATATTATCATTATTACTCTGTGTGATGCAGTGTTGCAGCGCTCTCCTTTCTGGTCCATGTGGGGCATTTACACACAGAATTAAAAAAAAAAAAAAAGAATGTAAGAAAGGAGGATAAACAGCGATGTATAGCAATAAGGAGTATGTCCATGCAGAATTATTAACTGTCAAGCATACTGAAGTACTCTGTAAAGCAGATCAGCTCAAGAGTGCAAAAGTATTATGGCGCTTGTGAGTGTGATTGTGTGTCCGTTGCTCAATGTGTGTGTGTGTGTGTTTTTTTTACTACTTCTATTATACTAAATTCCTTCAGTCTCAGAACCAAAGTAGTATTATGAAAGGATTAGGGTTGTGGATGGGATCTCATCATAGGCATACTCGAAGGAGCAGACACTCAGTGAAAAAAGATAGAACCATGGATTTATTCTTTAATCGTGGCATGTCTCTTGTAACTAACAAGCGGAGAAAATAGAAATTCTAAGCGTGTTTTTGTCAAAATAACCACCTTATTTATATTTATTACGTCTGATTCGTCAATCTTTGCTGATGTAGCTTTCTGGATATATCAGTGAAGCAAGCTTGAATTAAATTAGCCTCAGTGCACACAAAACCAAGAGGATGTTTCATTAAGTGTAACCACTTGACGGAACTGTGAGCTACAGTCAGGGATAAAAAGGAATTGGCCCCAGCCTCAATATAATATTCATACTGTTCTTTTCTAAAAATACATTTTTCTTAACAGGAAATACAAATTTGTATATGGAGGCCTACATTATACACTGCCTGGTTTAAAAAAAAAAAAAAAAAGGATTTCATTCAGTCCCCTTTAGTTTTGATTACAGCAAACAATGTGGTGGCCAGTTCACGTGTGAAAATGATTCCTCATGCTTCTAGGAACCCTCTTTGACAATTTGTGTCCTGGAATACGCCTGTGCCATCAGGGAAGAAAAACCCAATTGATGTGATAGCCTGGTCATCCATTACAATCAGGTCGTCAGCTGTCTTTATTTTAATGCCACATAACGTTGCTGAACCTAAACCTGACCAACTGAAGCAACTCCAGATCATAACAGTGCATCCAGAGACTAGTACAGTGGCCACTATACATAATGGGTCCATCACTTTGTGAGCTTCTCTTCTTACCCTGACACACCCATCACTCTGGAATAGGGTCAATCTGATCTCATCAGACCGCATGACCTTTTGCATTGCTCCAAATCCGATCTTCATTCTTTCTAGCAAACGTGAGCCTTTTTTCTGATTAGTCTCATAAAATTGTGTGCGTGTTTGGAAATGCTTTTACGTTCACTATTAAATATAGCTATGGTTTTTACTCTTGATTTTTTTTTAGCATTCATTTTCACCAAGCATTTGAGTGATCTTAATTCAAATTTTAAAAAAATTTTGGCGCCCACATTTCTTCCACAGATGAATCTTCCAGGTGTTGATAATGTGCTGAAGGGTTCCTAACCCAATTTCAAATCTCAGTAATTGATTTCTTTGCTAGCTGCAGCCCTTCTGAAATGGTGCCCTTTTTTGGCCAGGCAGTGTATTTACATATTTTTTTCCAGGCCGACAATATATAATGCTGAGCTCTTGCTCCATGTTTTAGCCTTTACAGCGAAACAAAACTATCGCTCCGACTTCCTTATTAGTGTGTGTGTGTGCTATTTGCTCAGGCTGTATGTATATGTATATGTGTATATGTATGTGAGCGTAGTCTTGTCACACCCCCAGGCACTGTTGAGATGTCTAAGTCACTAAGATGTCTAAATCATGGTGCCCTCAGCTGTTGCTTTGTGGATTTCTAATGGTTTACAACTTCACCCACCCACCAACATCAACATGCTACTGTATATAACAGTGATAAGTTTTTTTTTTTTTTTTTCTTGTGTAGTTATCTCCCATGGGCTTATATGTACACAGCACTGTGTATCGTCCTCGATTTCATTCAAGACGCATCCTGAGAAACTTAACAAGGCTCTTTAACACTGCCACAGCTAATGCAACGGAGATGGCGATGGAGAATATGACATCCTCTTGCATTTCATGTGTACAAAGCCTTCGTGCTGTGTGTACTTCCCTACACAGCTTACATCATGTCTCTCTTCCATCATGCCCCTCTACAGGTCCTAGCGCCACCAACCTTATCATAGGCTCCATCGCGGGGGCCATCCTGATGGCAGCCATAGTGCTGGGGGGGACGGGATGGGGATTTAAGTAAGAGTCACACGCATGCTTCTTACTGCCTGCCAGCCTGGTTCAGGCTAACACACGAAAACACATGCACACACATAGCAGCAGCACACATACATCAGGGCCTGAGCTTCTGCTACAGACTCTTACACAGTATAGTGGTATACCAGAGTGTAGGTTCCATTTATGAAGATTTGGCATGAGCCATATTATCAAAAGTTATGATTATTTTCTTTTCTTTATTATATGTATTTTTAAATATGTTTTGTGAATAACTAGCTAATAGTAATCTGTAATCTGCTAAAAACATCCTTGGCTGATAAATCATATGTTTGGTGAATATTTCACCCATGTATATTTACCATCTGTGGGGATGTGTATACTGATCAACCATAACATTAAAACCATTTGCCTAATCTAGAGAAGGTCCATCTTGTGCTCCAAAACCACTCGAGCATTCGAGATCTGGGGAATTTAAAGGGCAAGTCAACCCCCTACAACTATTTAGCATGTTCCTTAAATTACTCCTTAACACTTTTTTGCAGTGTGTCAAAGTAACTTGTACACACCTGCCCAGACCCAAAGTTTCTCAGCAGTACATTCCCAGAGCTTCACACCATCTCTGGCGACTTGGCTTCTTCCCATAGTAGTGTATCCTGGCATGCTGGTAGGTGATGTAAAACAAAGTGTGATTCATCAGACCAGGCCATCTTCTTCCATTGCTCCGAGGTCCAGTTCTGATACTCATGTGCCCGTTGTAGGTGCTTTCGTCAGTGGACAGGCGTCAGCATCAGCACTCTGCCCGGTCTGCAGCTACATTGCTCCATAACGCCTTTCTGTCATAGTCATCCTTAACGTTTTTAGAAATTTGTGCTGTAGTGGCTCTTCTGTGGGATCAGACTAGACAGGATAACCTTTGACCTCCACATATATAATTGAGCAGTGGGTGTCCATGGCACCTGTTGTTCTTCCTTTAACCAATTTTGGTAGGACTTTAGCATTGCATAGCAAAAATAGTCTACAAGACCTGCTATTTTAAAGATGCTCTGACCCAGTAGTCTGGCTATCAAAATTCGGTCCTTGTCAAAGTTGCTCAGATCTTTACACTTGCCAGTTTTTCCTGATTCCAGCACATCAGCTTTAAAAAGAAATTCTCTGTTCACTTGCTCCCACCCATTCTTAAGCAACACTCGATCCACATAATCAGTGTTACTAGCTGTCAGTGGTTGTAATGTTATAGTTGATCATATATGATGAAAAAATGTATTAATAAATTAATGCATTATTAATAAAATTTGTAATAATTAAATTTTGAGTATAGTTATACAAGTTTTGGTATTGGCTAAGCCCCTGTAAACTGTAGCAGAACCTCCATAAAACTGGCCCAGCGCTTGAGATGCATGCGTGCAATATGAAAAGAATAACAGTTATGAGTTATGATGCTATTGAAAAGATACGTTGATGGGAACAAAGAGGAAAGTGTTTTTTTTTTTAAGATCAGCATATCAAAGTGCTATTTTCTCAATCATAAACAAGATGTGAAAGTAAAACAAGTGTGAAATTTAATAATTTATTTTAATCCAGTTCATAGCATATAAACCAAAATGTTTATTTGATGAAGCTGTTGCACTAGATTTTGAAATGGCTCGAGCAAGTCCCTCTTTGCATTCTTTAAAAGGGGTTAAATGTAAATGTTAATGAAGTTAATGAAATATGTTCATTGTGTAAGAATTTGACAGAAATTGCAATACAGGTAATGGGCTCTCTAGATAGCTAACATTGGGAGTTGTACAGAAGTCTAGGGGGGTTTAGCTCACTTCAGCATGCTGGTCTGCACATGGCATCTTGACCACATAGGGTTTGTGCATGTGGACTGGCACCTAAAAGGCAGAGCTACAACAGGATGCTGTTTATAAGAGCATTGCACAAAGGCCAAGCTCACCTCGCTGGGCGGGAGGGGACGGTTTTCCTGGGTTCTTGGGGGAGGGGAGGTTGGGTTTTAGGGGTCAGGTTTTGATTTCTTTGGGTGAATTTGGGTGGGATGACCACTTTCTGACCCGCTCTCCTCGCCGTGACCTCTCTTTCAATCCCTTCCCCTTCCGTTGTCTGAAAGGGTGAAAGTATGAGCGAAGAGGGGTGGAGGTTGTGTCGTAGGCAGCCTTTGTACCATGGCTGGCCGCTACGCTTCTCTCTAACCTCGTGGAAGGCCCTGGCCCCCCCTCGAAAACCTAGAACAGAGCAAGACCCCTCACGCCCCCACCCGGACCCGCCCGACACTGCTGCCTTTACTGCCTGCTTCACTGAGACCTGGTACAGATACGCGCTGCACCGCACCTGCATGCTTCTCCCGAACCTCCTCCTCTGTACCCCCACACTCAGCGATAGTGGCGTCTCCCGCCTAACCTCTATGTGGACAGGTGCATGTTAAACTGCTGGGATGCCCCACATCACGCCATGCTACAGGGAGATTGTGTCAAACCTCCCTCTGTTGTTGTGACTCTTGTTGCCTTTCTTGTTGTCGCTGGTGGTATTGTTCGTCGTCGTTCATGTTGTGGGTGTGAACATCCTGTTCTGACCCTCAGTGTTGTAGACTGTTAGTCCCTTTTTTGTGTGTGTCACTGTTCTTTCCAAGGAGGTAACATTGTTTTTCCATATCCTTCTTTGTCTTTCTAACGCACACTCTCACTCAGTAGGAGAGACACTTCTGTGTCCACTCCAACTTCACCAGCCACTGTTACCCCATGCAACCCAACAATGTCAAACACTTACTATTCGCAGGAATCATGTTCTGGAATTTTTCACACAGCAGTGTGTTAGTTAAAAAAACATCTAGATCAATGCATGCAACTTTATTCAAGATCAGTCCAAGTACTTGCTCAAACACTATGTGATTGCTTTTATTATATGGTGATTGCTGGGTTGCTCGGATTCAGTGGTCCAGTTCAGTGTTCAAAGAGCTGTTGTGGTGTAAACTTTATATTTTTTGCATTGCCTGCACTAACTCCTGTACCTTTTGTTCCCTTTGCGTTTGTCCACGCCACCAAGAAACGTTAAAAAAAGACGGTACGACCCCAACGCCAGTGGCATCTAAACGACTGGAGACTTCAGCCTTGCCTGGTTCCCCTTGGGATTCTGAAAGTGAGCTACCTGCTGGACTGTACCCTCTCCTGCTGCTAACAACCAGTTATCTTTGCTTGGAAACGAAAATAAAATAAGGAAGGCAAAGATGAGTAGAATGTTTTTCACACAAAATCTTGCCTGTCCCTGTGCCCTCTACTCTTCCATGACTTTTGAACTATTACCCAGTTTAGGATGGGTACATGTTCCTGTTCCTGACTTCCTGGCTTGATTTTGGCATGACCATCCCTGGCTGTGGCACTTGCATGGCAGTGGAGGGTCATTAACTTAAAACATAGAGGGGGGGAAAAATGGAGGACTTGAATTCCTAGAGAAGAGCAATCTAGACCTGAGCCTACATTGACTATCCTGCACTGATCATGGAATCATTGCAAGGTGGGACTCTCTTGTAGTGGTCATAAGGTCTGAAAAGGGCCTAGGTCTCCTGACCATGCTTCAACATGAGAAAAAATAAACTCATTCAATTTTGAGACAAATATGGGATTTTGGTCTCATGGTCCCAATATTGTTATACATGGACATGGATTTACATATTTTTTTTCAAGGTTCAGCATGTTGTACTGCAGACATTTTATGCCACATTAATGAAAAAAAAAACAAAAAACAATAACCAATGGACAAAAAGCATCCAAATTTGGCCCACAGCTTCTTTTCTTGCTTAATAAGTTCTCCTTAATTCGCCCACACTCGCACAATTTATCATATATGCCTGGTAATGTCAATAACTGCTCCCCTTACTACTTACTATAAATGAACCACCATGTGTGGTCGGTCCTACCGGTTAATCGGAGAGCTGCATGATGATTAAAAAAAAAAAAAAACCTGCACTGGGAGTGGAGCCATGTGAAGCCTGCCACGCTTCTTAAGGTAACTGCATGTCAAAGGAAAAACAGTTAACTTTTACTTACTATGCAAAAAGGAAATGTCGCACAAACCCTATGGATCGGTACCATAGAGAAATGATACTAACAATGAAATTGCTATCATTAGGCAGTCTTTTATATGCTTGGACATGTTGGTCTTTTAAATTACTTCTATTTAAAATGAATGTTTTAAACAAACAAAAGAATTTCAGCTTCTAAAATGGAATATTTGTTACCATAGTCATACTTGTTGGACAGATGAATAAAAAAACTTGTAAGTACTCAGTACCGGGTAATTGATCGGCTCAGGAGGGGTTTCGTTTAGGGTTTTCAAGGGTTTTCACCACTGACTTGGGGCACCTGATGTCAATTCTCATCTTCTTAATACTTAAAATTCATCTCATTTTCCCATGAAAACATTGACAAAAGAATAAAGTTAATAAAACTTAACAAAAAAATTATTTGTTGAATTTTTTTTGTCTTCGGGATTCACATAATTAATCGGGCCAAAGCACAAACATAAAAAAAACCTGTAAATTAAAACAAAATCATAAGAATGTAAAATTAGTACTGCTACTTAATAAGTGTTTTGGTGTATTTATTCAAGAAGGTTCCTGGTGTTTGAGAATGTAAAACATTAAAAAATTATAATAATTGAATATATTTACTGCGATGGATTGGCACCCTGTCCAGGGTGTACCCCGCCTAGTGCCCGAAGTCTCCTGGGATAGGCTCCAGGTCCCCCGCGACCCTGAACACAGGAATAAGCGGTATAGAAAATGAATGAATGAATGAATATATTTAACAGTAATTTACAATTTAACAATTTAAAAAAATAACTACTAGGAGGATCTTCAACAATCTTTGTAATCTAAAAAGATTTTGTGTACAATAAAGCTCATCACTTTGTTCCTTGATCTAATTTGCCCTCACTGCTTGCTCTCTGTATCACTACAAAATTACAATCAAAGCACAAGTTTGCTATATATATTTTATTAAAACACAACCAACATTATACTGATACTAAATTGCATACATAAATTACCACAAACACTGGATGGAACTGATGGATTTATAGCTTTTTGTAAAAAAAAAAACTTTTGGACACCGTTGTGACTCGTGTGTGTTCATTTGAAGGGAAAAAATCCGAACTGCCGGGGGGGGGGTTGGATTTATCTCATTTTGCTGTCAAACTGTTTGTTTTTCCTAATCATTTCCACAAAAGCATCAGTATAAACAAAAGCACAGAACTGCCTCAGTGGGAGATTGAAATCTAGATAACACCAAAGTCATTTACAGTAATTGGCCCTGTTCTCTGGTGGGAGGAGTAGCATTTGTCTTCATCAATAGCAGTCATACTTGCTTGGCAATAGCAGGAGTCTCTCAGCTCACAGAAACAAAATAGGGTATGTATTTACAGTAGGGTGTGTGCAATTGGGCAAGGAATAAATATGAGTAGTAAATACACACCATAATATATAGATACTTTAATCTCCTGTGAACTAGCAAAATCTATAGTTTTGTCTCTGAAATTTATCAAGCAAAAGAGAAAGGTTGCTGGTTTATTGGTGGGAAAATAAACTTGCTTGCTGGCACAAGACTTTGTCGTGGGGAATGCTGTTTGCTGACCCCTGTTCCAGGTCCTGTTTAGGTGAAGTGATTGATTTGTAAGCAGTAACAAGATGAAACATTGAATCTCCCACCTCTCCTGCTGCCTGTAACAGAGCCCCTGTCTGACTCGAACCACCTGTGTAGCATGGAGAGAGAATAACCGAACAGCAACAAAATACATTAGCTATGCTGGGGGGACCCTTATTTACATGTCGATATTTGGCAGATGTTGTTATGCTTAAAGATTTACAGTAATGCTTTTCAAATCATTCATTTTTGGAGAAAACAATCAAGCTAAAACTATTAGAAGTTAGTGTGGTAAATTAACTATTTATTAATTAACTATTTATTAATCCGACTGTAAGTGCTTGGTGAATCGGACTTTGGTCTGTATTGGTGTATCATTTTTATTTCGTGTGTTTAAACACCTGCTAAGGAATGAGTCGATCAGAGGGACAACCCAAGTTTTTGGTCAGAGAGGCCAAATTGAGGTGGGTTGGACATTCAGTTCAGAGAAGAGATTGTGAGCATAATGGTACAGTAGAAGGATGAAACTGTCAGGCAGGAGGTCTAGAAGAAAACCAAAGAGGAGATTTGTGGATGCAGTGAGAAAGCTCAGAACCTGAAAGAGCAGTTTCATACACCGGCTCCACTACTGAAAGGTATCAGGAAACAGCAACAGAAGACATGGGAGAGAGAGAATAACAGATGGAAAAAGAAGAAGAAGAAAAAGTGACTCTGAAGAAGAAGAAGTGACTCTGGTGTGAGAGAAGAGGATGCAGAGGATAGGGTTAGATGGAGGCAGATGATTCGCTGTGGCGACTCCTGAAAGGGAACAGCCAGAAGACAAAGAAGAAGAGTGTTTAAACACCTGCACCCCAACCATTCTTCTTAATGATGACAAGTCTTCATTCAACTATGATAACTAATGTTTAAAAAATGAAAATGAAGAAAGCTACACGCAACAGCAGTGATCCTTGATCTACTTGGGTATTGTGAATAATAAAAAAAATTTTATGACCCTTAAGGGCCTCCCTTTACTAACAAAAAAGCGATTTTAGAAAATTATGTGCTGTTTCATAGCAGTGAATGTATAACAAGTTCAGGTATAACTGATCTTCTCTACATTGTTTACTTGCCTGCTGATGTGGACAGGAGTGCCCCATGAAGCCTCTGCACTAGATCACGTAGCTCTTCTTCTTCCTCATCTGAGTTTTCTGTCCCAGAATCATCTTCTACAACAGACCCTTCTAGGCTTGTGTCTCTACCAGTAAGCTCTTGTCTGTAAAGGTATTGCTCCTCTTCCTCTTCTTCCTCATATTCCTCCTTCTTCTCCTGCTCTTCTACATCAGATTCCTCAACATGCTGGACCTCTTCCTTTGTCTCAGTCAAACAGGTTTCAGTATCTACTACATCTATTGGCTGTTTCTCTTGCACAGGATTCAGTGTCACTTCTTCTATTTCTTCTTTTTCCATCTGCTGTTCTCTCTCTCCCATGTCTCCTGTTGCTATTTCCTGACACCTTTCAGTGGTGGAGCTAGTGTATGAAACTGCTCTTTCAGGTTCTGAGCACGGTTTCTCGCTGGTGTCATCTGTGCTGTGTTGTTGTAGAGGAGGGGTGTGGATGTCACTGTTAAACTCATCTCTTCCTCTCATACTCAATTCCTGCACAAGAAATCAGAAATATTTTACCTGTTCTTTTTAGCTTAACAGATGAATTATGGATTATTAGCTTAACTGTTGATGTGTAGAAATGTAACATTTTCAAGATGAAACATTTACATTTTACTGATGCTTTTAATCAGAGTGAGAGAGAATACATAAGTGAGAGAGAATACTGGCATTAAGCTTTAAGGGTTTTGCTTAAGGGCCCACCAGCAAACACAGATGCATTTCAATCAGTTATGCAATGCTTTAACTACTCACACACCTCTGCTTCACTTGTGTTTAGCGTGAAAGTACCAATACCATATAAACTGGCCGGTGTCAGTATGAAATGAAGGGAATTTTCAGTTATCTCCTGCCACTAAGTAACCATAAAAGTTATAGTAATTAAATAAAATTTTATTTATATAGTGCTTTTAACAATGGTCGTTGTTACAAACTGCTTAACAGAATCAAATGAAAATAGTAAAAAATTATGGTCTGGAGGTCGTGGGGTGGTCTGGAGCCTATTCCAGGAGATTTAGGGCACGACAGTGGACAGGGTGCCAATCAGTGTTGGGTGTAATGCGTTACAAAGTAATAACGCATTAGAGTACTCTGATTACTTCTTTGATGTAACGAGTAATCTAACGCTTTAGGTCCGCGTACTTGGTTATTTAGTTATATTTTCAAAAATGTAATCCGTGAGCCAGACAGCAGTGATTCCGTTAGTGTGTGTATGTATGTGTGTGAAAGTCGTCCTACAAGCCCTGCCCCCGCCCCTCTCTGTTAGTCCTGCTATTAGTAGTTAACAGATTATGGGCCAACCTTCGCTGAGTGATGATGGTAGAATAATTATAAAGGTCTTGACTAAAACAACATACATGAGTTTTCATTTTCTGCAATGGAAAAGTACTCTAACTAGTTACTTTTATCAAAGTAATGCGATAATGTAACTGATTACTTTTTAATGAGAGTAATTTTGTAATGTAATTAGTTACGTCCCCCAACACTGGCGCCAATCCATCATAGGACACACATTCCCACACTAATTCACACAGAACAGGCAATTTGGGAATACCAGTTCGCCTAATATGCATGTTTTTGGACTGCATATTAGGAAACCCACCAAGCACAGGGAGAACATGCAAAGTCCATGCACACAGACTCGTGGCGGGAATTGAACCCGGACCCTGGAGGTGCATGGCAACAGCGCTAACCATTAAGCCCCCATGACACCATAATATAATACTACTACTAATAATAATAGTATGCCTATTTTTAAAACTTATTCATTGCTTTATTCACATTCAGCAACCATTTTATCTTGGTCAAGGTTGTGGTAGATCAGGAGTCTATCTCAAATACTGTGTGTAAGCAGGAAACACACTGCGCATGGTATACTGTAGCATCCTATTGGCAGGTGGGAGAAAGCTGAATAATCCGAATGAGACTCATGGACACGGAGAACATAGGAAACTCCACACAGACAGTGTGAAATATGGCAATTCTACCTTTTGTTAAGAAATATTGATAATGATTGAGAACTGCAATACTGTTTTAAAGGAAGACTAAAACATCTGTAACATGTGCAATTACCACAAATAAGAAATTTCTCTATACTGCATAAAGACCAACAAAAAAAAAACACTGACATGACACTCAATTGTAATAGAAGTTTAATGGGCTGTTGTTCAACTTGTTAAATAATTATGCATTTGAATGTAGACACATAGTGGTATTCCTAAATGACTAATGACTGAAATAATGCATATCACCATAGTAATGTGGGTCTGATAATATAAATAACCACAATTATTTTTATTGTGTTAAAATTTAGAAGCAGTGTTTAGCACTGTGGCCTAGCAACTACAGCTGTTGAGGGTTTGATTCCTTGAACTCGGGTCTGTGTGTTTGCATGATGTTCCCATGTTGGCTGGGTTTTCTACGGGTACTCCAGTTTCCTCCCACAGTCCAAAGACATGCAGGGTAGCCTAACTGGCATTTCCAAATTGCCTGTAGTGTGTGAGTGAGTGTGTGTGCTTGTGTCCTGAGATGGATTGGCACCCCATCCTCCTCACCCCCCAAGTCCCCTAGCAGTAAAATTTGGTGGTGGCACCTTGGTGTGGTTAGCACTGTGGCCTTGCACCTCCATGGCTGAGGGTACGATTCCTGCCTCAGGTATGTGTGTGGAGTTTGCATTTTTTCCCCATGCTTGGTGTAAGTTTCATGCAGGTTAGGCTAATTCATGTTTGCAAATTGCCTGTAGTATGAGTGGGTTCTTATGTGCCCTGTAATGGATTGGCACCCTGTCCAGGGTGTACACCGCCTCATGCCCTGAGTCCCATGAAGCCAGGATAAGTGTGATAAGCCAGGATAGAGTGTCCTAAATTATCCCTGAAATTATTATCTTTTTAAATTCTTTCCTTTCCCCACTCACCTGTCTGACTTGTCCTAGCTCCTGCTCCAGCTGTTGGTTGTGCTGGATCAGCGCCCCCATGGTGGCCTCTAGCTCCGTGCACCTGTTTTCCAGCGAGTCATGTTCTGACTGTGCAGCTTCTTTCCACACCTGAAATTCTTGCTCCAGAAGCCTGATGACAAAGCACACACACACACACACACATGCACCATAAGTGTCAAATATGGCTATTGGCACGCACCAAACAATGCACATTCCATCCAGAAGCATTATTACCCTTTATCTCTCTGCAGATCTTTCATGGTGCTTTGCGTGATGCTTAGGTCCTTTTGGAGTAACGACATCTTTCTCTGTAATATACATACAGCTATGTTCGGACACATAAGCAAAATGAAAAGTAGTACATTTTTAAAGAGCTACAGTACCTGAGGCTGGCTGTCACACTCATCTGTCTGGAGCAATTTTGACTCCATGTTAAGTTGTAAAGCAGGAGAAGGATGAGGAAGAGTTTCAAAGTCAATGCTACTCGAACCTTCCATATTCTCCACACACTCCTGCTGCTGCAGCCCTGAGGCATGAGCACTGAGGAAAAGGGGACATCTGAAAGACTGAAAAGTACATTACCATATATACTGTAAATACATATGCATGCTTTGTCTTTACCTGTCAATTGTTTCTTCATTTGATCCAGCTGTAAGAGCTCTCTTCCTATCTGTTTCTCTCCTGGTGTAGCGCCGTGGCAGAAGAACATGGCGGGCACTGGATGCCAATGATGCCACAGATTCCTTCCACGATGGCTGTTAGTGAAGTATAAGAGACTTACTGTTTCATAACCAAGAAGATTTCACTGCTTGTGAATTATATGAGATGCTTTTACACAAGATGAAGAACAGCACTCCGCTAGTTTAACTCTGTAAAGCATTCCTTCTTATTAAAATAATGCAGGATACCATGCTAGAAGTAAATCAAATTTCTGGCGCCAATACCGGAGTGCAGTATTCCAGAACAGGATGTAAAGGCTTGTGCTTCCTTGTGCGTTTCTTGGTCAGGAAACAGTTTTGACACAAGTGGACGTTCAAGCATTTCAAACAGCGATACCTGCAAAAAGGGAACACACCTGCTCAAACTTATAGCAGCTCACAATAGACTTAGGCTTTTGTACATGTAAAGTTTAAAGTGTTATTGCAGGATGTGTGAAGTCAGAATTTTGTGTGAATGTGTGAAAGGTCAGTACAGAGATGAGGATATTCTCCAACAGCTGTTTTACTTATAGTACTGTGCAAAAATACAAAAATATGGCATAAGCAAAAGATGCTTTTGGAAACATTTCTGCATAAAAGAAACTTCTATAAACAGCAATAGTAATAAAATAAACAGTCAGTGAAAACTCACATAATTATGCAGACATGATAAACATATATGACAAAATTCGTACAGCATATAATATGGTGACTTTTGCACAGTACTGTATATTGGGCAGATGACTTAAAATATTAGAATACACCAATCAGCCATAACAGTATGACCATCCACCTAATATTAAAAGCAAAACAGTGATGTCCTGTGTGTTCTGACAGTTTTCTATGGAAACCATCATTAACCTTTTCAGCAATTTCAGCTACAGTAGTTCTTCTTTTGGACAGGACTACACGGGCAACCCTTCACTCCCCATATGCATTAATGAGCCTTGGCTGCCCATGACTGTCCCTGGGTCACTGGTTTTCCTTTCTTGAACCACTTTGGTATGTCCTGACCACTGCAGATCTGGGAGCTGCAGTTTTGGGGTTGCTCTGGTCTAGTCCTCTAGCCATCACAATTTGGCCCTCGTCAGTCATTCAAATCCTTATGCTTGCCTATTTTATCTGCTTCCAACACAATCATTTCTAAAATCTCTGACTCTTTCCCCACTCCGTGCCCATCCAAACCATACTTCTTCTACAGTACATCATATGCCATCAATACAGAGACTTTCTTTGATTCATTATCTATACTGCTTATCCTGTTCAGGGTCGTGGGAAACCCAGAGCCCAATGACAGCAGACTTTTATTCACACACCACTGGCAATTTGGGGAGTCCAGACTACTATGCATGTCTTTGGACTGTTGGAAGAAACCAGAGTACCCAGAGGAAACCCACCAAGTATGAGAAGAACATGCAAACGCCATGCACACGGACCTGAGGATGGAATCGAACCCTTGACCCAGGAGGTGTGAGGACACAGTGCTAACCATTATGAAGATTGTGTTTTAAAATATTAACACGACTACAATTGTGGCACATTTATTTATATATTTATTTGTTTGTTTGTTTGTTTAATGATCTGGAAATTGATCTTGCCTTAAAAAGTGTAGCAAGCTAGCAAAGTTGAGCACGTAATTTTTCCTAATTTAAAACATTTAAACATATAGTAGTATTTACCATGCAAAAAAGCAGATTGGTAAGTTTTCAGACTTATTCGTACATTTAAAGTTTATGACTGTGGGAGGAAACCCGCCAAGCATGGGGAGAACATGCACACAGACCCGAGGCGGGAATCGAACCCGGACCCTAGAGGTACAAGACAACAGTGCTAACCAATAAAGCCATCTTGATATTAAGCCTAGTGAGAACATTTTGCTTGTATATTTATATAATCAACATTTCACTGAGTGCAAACTATTATTACTTTCACCAGCCAAATGTTTGGCCCTGTTCCTTCTTCCATCTTGACCACTACATTTTATGAACTTCTGTAATGACACACATGTAGCACATACTGTATGTAATGCATCATTGTCCATATAATAAATCTTACTTAATGATGTCTCTTTGTAAAAAATGTCACACAAACTCACCTGAGGCCTGTGATGGGGTAAGCCTTACAGGCGTGGCAGCGCACTCTGTGCTGTACTGCCTCGCTAACTGAGAGTCTGTAAAGGGTGGACAGCCACAGGAGTAAACGAGGCTCAGATTGGAGCCAGCTCACGAAATGCTCCTCCACTACTCTCCCACTGGTAACCTAGACACATTTGGAAACACAGTTCTTTTGATATTCCGGGTGTGACTGTGACTATACATCTGTGTAGAAGTAGAACATACTCCACTGAAGCAGGATTGGGTTGCAGCCTTGACCGGACCAAACACATGGCTCTCTTGAACCACAGCTGGCACCTTAACAAGCAGAGAAAAGCTTAATTTGCATTTAATTATTCATCATTAGTATCAATGAAAAAGTGAAAATTTTAAGGAGTTTCTATTCTCATTTAGGAACTGACTAGTGAGGAGAGGTCACCGTAGGAAATCTCACTATTTATAGACAAATAACAGGCTAATGTCTTTAAATCAAAATATCTTGAAATATCTTGAAATCTTACATTCCAATCAAATGATGAACCTAAGTATTATAGATGACAACAAAAATAATTTGATGACGGACTCTCACCTGACTAAGATCATCCAGTAGGTTCCTGAGGCCAGCACGGCTGACAAAAGTGTTCTCTGTGCCTTTCCTTCTGCCACAGCTAAGAGCCAGCTGGAAGAGAGCTGCAGGAAAAGAAAAAAGCCTTCACAGCTGTGCATGTTAAATACTACAATGTACAATTCATTATATAATATACTGTATAAATCAGTTATTGGGTATATAATGGCACAATTTTATGAAAAATTTTCAGACCTCTGTGTTTGGCTGAAAGTGTATCTCCGGAAAGCACTATCAGTGCCGCTTTCACAGATCTGAAAAGGACAGAGCCAGTCTTCTCCCTAATAAAAGACAACACAGATCATCCAAACCCCTTGCACATATGATATCTACAGTACAGTGCTGTCGGGAAGTTTTCAGACCCTTTCCATTTTTCCTCATTTTGTTATGTTTCACACTCATCTTAGAAATCATTCAACACACAATACTCCATAATGGCAAAGTAAAAACAGGTGTTTGTTAATTTATAAAAAGAATATATATATGAAAAATGAAGGACTGAAAAATCCCATTTCCATTAGTATTAGGACACTTTGTAATGACACTTGCAATTGAGCTTTGGTGCTCCTTACTTCTATCAGTGGCCCTTGAAATGCTTCTACAACTTTATTGGAGTCCACCTGTGCCTAACTGAATTCATTGGACATAATTAGGAAAGGCACACACCTATCTATATACAGTCTTACAGTTGAAGTAAAAGTAAAAGCAAAGCCATGACATTAAGAAAATCATCTGTAGACCCACTAGACAGGAAGACATTGATCTTGGGAAGGATACAAGAACATTTCTGCAACATTGAAAATGTCCAAGAGCATGGTAGCCTTGGACAGATTGGTAACATTCTGAAATGGAAGAGATTTTGAACTGCAGACAGTCTTCCCATATCTGGACACAACCCAATTGAGTAAATAATATCCTAATAAGATACATTTGTGCAGATGAGAGAGATTTACAGAAAAACAGGCATCCCTGTATCAGGCCTATATGGTACTATGGGGAGACAGAAGCCTTTCCTCACTTAAAGGGACATGACAGCCCACTATGGGGTTTGTCAAAAAGCCCCTGAAAACTCTTGGGCCATGAGAAACAAAATAATTTGTTGAAAATTATTTTGTTTCAATGAAATCAGGAAATTAGGTACTGCTCAACACATTATTAAAACCATCGCTACAGTCAAACAGGGTGGTGGCAGCATCATGCTGTGGAGATGTTCTTTTGCAAACTGGCACTGGGAGATTAATAGAATAGAGGATGCTCATCCAGCCTGGTTGAGTTTGAACGATTCTTTCAAGAAGAATGGAAGAAACTTCCAAAAGAAAGGTGTGTCAAGCTTGTAGCATCAATCACAAGCAGACTTGAGGCTGTCAGTGCTGCCAAAGGTGCTTTAACCAAGTGGTACGTCTGAATACTTATGGAAATGTGATATTTCAGTCTTTACTTTTTAATAAATTAACAAAACCCTTCAAACACCTATTTTTAATTTGTCAGTGTGGAATATTTTGTGTGGAATGATGAGGGGAAAGGGAATTTTGAACCCATTTAAAGCTAAATGTGAGACATAAAATGTGGAAAACTTAAGGATATGAAAACTTTCCCTTGGCACTGTATATATAACTAACTGAACCGGTAGATGACTGTTCTCACCTGTCATACAGCTTAAAGAGAAGCCTGACCGTCTGCTCGGTAGCTTCTGGTATGATTTGTGCAGGTAAGTTCTGTAACACAACCTGAAAGAGCTGTTCTAGGCTCTGCTTTAAGCTTTCCTGGGAAATAGTCTCTGAGTCCTCTACTGTCCAGAGAACTGAGTGCAAATCCTGGATCGAGACCATATGCACTGAAACGCAGACACGAACGATAATACGACAATAATTATGGTACATAATACACACATTTTTTCGCCCATTGGTGCGTGATCGAAAATTTCACTAAGATTTTAAAAATATTTAATTATGCAAATGATTTTACTTCAAGTGTTTTGCTCAATATGCACACTTAGTGCACTTATAAAAAACTGTGAACTTGTAGGTTGTAAGTTTGTTATTATTTCTCTTTTATTTTATCAACTTTAAATGAGAGAAAAATAAAAGGCTAGTAAGTCGTGTGTTTATAGCTACTATAATATAATATACTATATTATGACCAGAAAT
>JAQQZS010000036.1:29725074-29737501 GCA_030068045.1 Platyallabes tihoni
ATACAATTGTTCCTTTTTAATTCTCTGTTTATGTATAAAGTATTTTGCATGTAAAATAAAATAATTAACAACAAATTGAGTGTGAGAAAACTCTTTTAAAAGACCACCTCTTGAACCACCTGGTGGCTCAGTGGTAGGTGTTTCGTCTGCCATGCGGAAGGCCCAGGTTCGATTCCAGCCAGTGCCCACACCTCAGCCACTGGATACAGTGCCGGTCTCAAGCCCGGATCAAATGGGAGGGTTGCATCAGGTGCTTTAAACAAGAGGTGCTGTGTTTTGAACTGGAGCTGCTCTGGGACCAGAGGTGCTTCATTTTTGTGCAAAACACAAAAATGTTGACATTCTAAAAATTCTAAATCCTTAAATCAAATATAGGTTGAGCAAAGGATCACTGAAGCATCACAGTGTAAATTAATTTCAAGGTTGTATTATATTTAATTAAAAAGAACAATGCAAAATGTTCCAAGGCAAAACTGTTTATTTTGATAATTTTAAAAAATATTATACAGAAATACAGAGAGGATATTTTTTGGACATCAGGCATTTTCTTGTTTCCATTTGTTTAATTTAATTATTTATATAATCCATTATTGTATATATTGTGTCCTATAATTTAGAAACTTTATTATAAAGAAAATATAACCAATTAGGAAAAGTAAAACTGATTAGAATATTTAACCTATTAACATCTCTAAAAAACTGCATAAAAATACCTGTAGCTACTATTAATATATAATGTATATTCCCCTATAGGATATACATAGATGTTCTTTGTATCTACTGATTTACATTATTTTATTTGGCATTTAAAACTAGGAAATTGTTCAGTACATGAGTGTGACTCATTGGTTATTACAAATAACCACCACAAAGGTGCATAATATTTCCTTATTAACTATTTTGTTAAATACATGTATTTTAGTGCTTAAACACTTAAAAAATGTAAAAGAAATCTGCTTCCATGTGCGGACACTGAAATTAAACTCACTCTCTTACATTTATAAAACATCATTTAAATGTTAAAGTCTAGTTTAAATTTCTAATTGAATTTGTCAAGTTATAATACACATGTAAATAACTCAATTTATAATTTATAATTCAATATAAGAATTTATAATTCAATATAAGATTTTTCACTTGGCACTTGTAGGAAGCACCTGAATTGAGCTAAAGATGCACAAGTAATCCATGAACATTATTGCAGATTACGTGAAATATACAGTCACACAAGTCCTATCAAAAGCATCTTTTCCAGGTGATTGATGGCAATAAGAGAAGTGTATCAAAGACTTATATAAATGTGAAAAACACTACAAACACCCTGGAAGAAACTTGTAAATTACTTGCAATTACTTGCAATCAGGCAGCAGTGCATTACTTAATATCAAATGAAACAAGAGGTGTTGTGTACCTTTAGGAATGTAGTTCACAACAAAACTGCTGGCTTCTTTGCCAGAAGTGCTTTTTTGCATAATGTCGAACCAAAAAAACAACACTAATATTCCAGCATAATGAAACAATGGAAAAATTCCCTAAAATGAATCCAACATAATTACTCATGGGATTATTTGGTACAGCAGCTAAAACATTAAAATACTGTATGTCCCATAACCTCTGGGTAAATTCCACATACAGAATTTTTAAAGTAAGATAATGTGCTATTCAGGAAAATCACAGGATTCATTACCTGACAGGATGAAAGCTGTAATCTAAGAACAAAAAGCACAGAACATCAGAATGCACTGAAAACTGCCAGACATACGAAGAGATGTTTGTCTGCAAAGTAGTCTTCATGTAGCAGTTTTTATCCTATGATAGAAATTCACACTGCAGATGAACTGAATCAACAAAAGAGCAGTCTGAAACCATGCACTACCATGATGACCAGGTTTAATGGAATGGGTGTAACGGAAGACAGAAACTGATCACAAAGGCTTTCTAGCTCAGTCCATTGGTAGCACCAATTTCTTGGTAAGAGTGTAGCGAGGCTCAGGCATCTGTTTGTAACTTTTTAAATCCTTGGAGCTCACGCTCTGGTTCACCCGTGTCAGAATTGTCAAAATGTCTTCATTTCTGTTAAAGAATGATTTGACACATTTGGTATTTAAAAATGTAACAATATATTGCAGTGAAAAATATCTTTAAATACCAAGTTAAATGTGGGTTTACATTAAATATGTATTTGCAACAGTTAAATTCAAAACCATTAGAAGACAAATAAATGCATATTGTTTAATTAACAAATGAATCCAGGTTGTTGCTTACCTGGGGCAGCCTAACAACAGGTGTTTGCACAACTCCTGGATGTAAATGGATCCATTTTTTGTGTGACGGAAAGACTTGTAGGACTCCACAGTTGCCATCCCAATCAGGAAATCTGCTTCAACAGGTAAACGGGTGAGATCAGCTTTTTCAGCATCATGCTCATACTTATCCTCTTCAGTTCCATCATGCCTCCACACACCCTCCTGCAAATCATTGCCCTGACAGGCTTGGATGAAGAAGAGTTTGGGTTTGCCTGTGAGCATTGAGCAGCGGGCAAACGGTAGCGTGAGCTCACGGATCGGAACGGGTTTGCCATCAGTCCCCAACACTGTACCCTTCTCACCATGTGAGAGGATGCAGCACACAAAGGCATCCATTTTAGAGTGGTCCTCCGTTGAAAACTCCTTCACTACTTTCAGCATTTCTGAGCTTGAACAATCTCTTCTCTCTTCTACAGAGAAATGCAGTCTCTCAAAAACTTCTGCAAGTGTATCTACAAAACAGGAACAAAAAAGAAACTCAGTAAAAACAAAAAAAAATGAGCAAGAAATAAAACAGATCCACATATTATATTACTATTAATACTATTAGACTATAATGCCATTGAGCCTGATGTTGCAGAAAACGCATCAACAATATTTCATAGAATCAGGCATTTGGAATGATGTGATAAACAATTAGCCCTGTCGTACATGCCAATAATTACCTTTATCTGCATCTGTCCCTCTCCTGTTGCAGAGTCTAGATGTATCTTCAAAGTTGTAGTTGTTAATAATCAGACAGTGTCCTACAGGTCGTTGGTTCATGAGATAGCATTCATCCGCCTTGGGGAACACAAAATTTGTTATAGTCATTTTGTTTATTTATGAGTTACATTTAATGATTTAATATTTTGCTATATTAAATTGAATTTTAGACAAACATTAATCGTATTTGTTGGTGCAGGTTCAGAGGGTGGCCTCGGTTGTGAATCTGTGTCCACCATCATCTCGCTCCCAGACACGGAACCTGACTCTGTAGAGACTGAAGATGGGGAAATACATAGAGACAAAGGGATAACATGAGATTATCTGAGACTGTCGTAAAAATATTAGTGCATGCTTAAATAACTGCAGACGATTGAAACGATGGAAGTCACACATACATGAGCGCGTTTCTGCTATGGACATGTTCTGCATCCGGTCCCAGTGAAGAAACCAAGGAGAAACAATACATAAATAAACAGGCGAGACATTCCATTAATACAAAACATACAGAATCAGGAATTTGCTGCTATTAAAATCTAAAACTGTAAAATCCTTACAACCATTGCAATTGAAGCTTAGCTATGTTTTCTGGTACATGTTATTTTGCCAGTCATGTGTTCGTGCACTTACAGGCTGACTGCTGGGTTCTTCCTGAAGTGGTAGAGGCAGACTTCTGATTTCCTCCTGACAGGGTATGGACAGAATTCTATTTTCTTCTTGATCACGTTGCCCAGTTCTACTTTTGTTCTTGAATTTCCGTACCTTATCAGCTAGCTCTATACTGCACTTACGTAGAACATTCTCTAGTTCATCTAGGTTGTCTTCTCCAAGCATTTCCATTTTCTCCATCTCAGCCAAGACATCTAGAAATGTCTGCAATATTTAGGAATATTCAGTATTCATATATGGAACTATTAATCTATAAACTTCTCAAGATCTCAAACAACAGAATTTAAACTTGCTATACATACAGCGGGAACCATTTTTGCTTTCGGCAGGCCATTCAGGAGGAACTTTATCTTACGAAGATTTTCGGTTGTTATGTCTTCAGATAGCTTATAAAGCATCTTTCTAAAACACACAGGAGCAATACAACAAAGAGCAGTTGGTTATTTTTTTCCCCCCACAATGAATGTACATACGTTTTATAGAATACCACAACCTGATTAAAATATTTCATACCACAGCCTTGGCTACTCAAATTATATGTCTGAAGTTGTTCAGTAAAGACAGACCTGATATTGTAATTCTTATTAAAATTTGACTAAGAAAAAATTTTGTTTTAATATAATGCTTATTATAAGAACATATGCAATTTATTATTATTTTTTTCGGGAACAAACTGTAGGTGGAACACAACAACTGCTTAGAGACGTTTTAACAGAAGTAACACACAAACTCCATGCACACAGACAAGACGCCGGAATCAAACCCAGGACCTGGACAGTGCTAACCATTAAGCAACCACACTGCTACTGTTACATTTTATTAAAAGCAGATTAGTCAATATGCTTATACTGAAGATGTACCACTCCACATTAAAAATTATTGCTTGTTTTTACCTGTAAACTGAAACACCAGAGCTCTGAATTTCTAATAACCTGCTGACATCTGCTTTGTTAGTGCCCAGGATGGGAAGCAGGTCATAACGTGCAATAGTGTAGAGCAGGTCAGGCAGAAAGAGTTCATTGTCAAACAAGGCTTGCTCTAAGAGCCGGAGGAACAGGTCTTTCGCATCATTCACACTCTCCAAACATTTCCTGCCTAGGTGATTCATGCAGAGAAACTTCAGTGCTGCAACCTCGGACACGGTCAGCTCCTCATCAATCTCATGAAGTTTATTGGGGTTTATTGGGGTCATGGTGAGCAGATCAAGAAGAAGAACCTGCCGAGATAGGTCCTAGCTTGCACACCTGCATACAGAAGTAATAGTGAGAGAAAAGTTAGGACATTTTAGAGTCGCCTGCTGATGATTCTACTGATGTGTTTGATGGAGAACATTATTCGATGTTTAGACTGCAACAAGATATTAAATTGCAATTTTAATCTTTAACGTTACACAAATATGTTCATATTATTTGGTATCTTCACTATTACTCTGCAATAGTGTAGGTCTTGCTACCTATCCTTGCAACCTTATGATTGGTACTTTTTATCATGAAATGATATTTTTCATCTCAAAACAAAATACAACTGTTGGATAATGTGTATACATTTGTGTTGAGAAGGCTATAGATAAATTACCCTAAATGACCAATTACTTAACATCTCATTCTCACACTTGAATAAACATGAAGTCATTCTCATTTGCTGCTCTGGGAAGGTGCACTAACTTTTGTAATGCAGCTGTATGGATTTTTCAATTCAGCCATAGGAGCATTAGTTTGGGCACTGATCTTGGTAAACCATGTCTTTACAAACCTTGCTTTGCACACAGGGGTATTATCATAATGCAATATATTTAAGCCTGTTAGTTCCAATGAATGGAATGGGTGTGATGGTCAAGTCAGGTATCTACATACCTTTGGCTAGCTAATAAGTTTACTGAGGTTTTCCAAAATAAAAAAATTAACAAATCTGTTTAACATTTGCCCATTTCAGACCATTTCAAACTAACCTGAGAGAGTTGACAACTAATACTTGGTTTACTAATTCATTGAAACTTGGTTTCAATGAATTTCAAAGCCGTAAGAAGAGCATTTGCTTCTGCAGGTGATATAGAATAGAATAGTAGAAAGGTTTAAGTGTGACCCTCGTAAAGGGGGCTTAAGAGTTAGTCTCTCTTGCCCAAGGAGCGTGCTACTGTTCCTTTCACAGGCTGCCATCACAGAGATGGGTCCTGTGCCGTACCTGGGCTATTAAAAAATTTAAAAAATAAAATAAAATTTTAATGACTGTACCTCAATATTTAAATTTGTAGCAATTGTAAGCAGGGGAGCGCTACGTGTTAGTATATGCTGTTGAATAAAATTTTTTTTTTTTTAAATAAAATTATAAAATTTATAAAAGATCGCTATACTACTAAACTTAAAGGTGTACTGGGAGCGGTAGGGTAAGCGCTACTTGACGGTACGAGTAGCATCTCTCTCAATTATCCTGTTTGGAAGATACTGTACTGAATTTTAATTTAAAAAAATGACTATACTATAAATCAGTGTAGTAAGAGCATAAAAAGTTGTAATAAGAGCTGGGGGGAGGGGGGGGGGTTACATGATGATATGCACCTCTCTCATTCATCTGGCTTAAAAGCTATTGTATTTTAAACAATTTTATAAATATTAGTACTACATGGCTGTACTACAATTCTACAATACTAAAAGGTTTAGTAAGTGTAGTAGGTACTAGTAAAGGAGCTCTACATGTTGGTATGTCTGGCAATGCTCTCATTTTTCCAGTTTAGAAGCTACTGAATTATAAATATTAAAAAAAGAAAGAAAAAAAATACATAGTAAAATGTGTATATACTACAAAGTTTACAGGTGAAGTAAGAGCAGAAGAAACATGACTATACATGACAATATAAGTGGGATCTCTCTCACTCAGCCTGTTCGAAAGCTACTGAATTTTTTAATTACTTTTTATAAAATTAGAAAAAAAAAAATCTAAAACGTGACTATATTACAAAAAATTAAGGTGTAATAAGAGCAACCAGGGGAGCTCTACATGTTGATGTGCATGGCATTTCACTCTCTTCATTTGGTTAAAAAAAAACTAGAAAGAAAACATGCGAGACTAATACAACACTTAAATGTGTTGTAGATGTGGAAGGGTAAACAGTACATGACAGTACAAGTGGCATCTCTCTCACTCATCCTTTTTAGAAGCTATTAAGTTTTAAATGTATTATTCATATACTACAACCTAAACAACCCATATACAAAACCTAAATGTGTAGTAGAAACAGTAGTAAGAGCTCTACATGCTGATATGCATGGCATCTCTCTCATTCATCTGGTTTAGTGAATTTTAAATATTATTTATAAAATTAGAAAATTGTTAAGAATAACTATATTACAATACTTGTAAGTGCAGGCAGGGGAGTTCTATATGTTGGTACTGTATGTGTGGCAACATTTATTCTTCTGGTTTAGAAGATCCCGAATTTGAAATAATATTCATAAAATTATAAAATTATTAAAAATAACTATACTACAATACTTAAAGGCCTGCAGGAGAGGGAGCGCTACATAAAGCACCTTTGAATCTTGGTATGCATGTTAGTATTTTTTCGGTTTAGAAGCTACTGAATTTTAAAACAATTGGGTAAAAATCTAAAAAAAAAAAATATATATATATATATATATATAAAACGTGACTATACTATTATGTTTTATAGATGTATAATTTATAGCTTAAATGTCAATTAAAAGCAGTAGTGTAAGCTCTACATGTCCTTGTACTGTAAGTGGCATTCCTCTCACTCAACCTGTATAGAAGCTACAGATGTTTGTTTTTTTTTTTAGAAAAGAAATACTGAAAAAAATATAATAAAACCTAAATGTGTAGAGCAAGAGGGGGGAACGGGAAAAAAAACTATGATATGCATGGCATCTCTAATTCATATGGTTTACAAACTAATGAATTTTAATTATTATATATATTTATAATTGGAAAATTAATAAAGGTGTAGTAAGAGCAGGCAGGGGATCTCATTTTGTGGCCATGTGTATCCACACTCATCTTTCATAATAATTTTCAAAAAAATAGAAGCAAAAAATAAATAAATAAAATAACAATACTAAAAATGTGTATTAGGAAAAGTAGTTCTACATGATGGTATGAGGGGCATCTTTCTCCCTCATCCAGTTTGGAAGCTACAATTCTTTTTTTAAATATATAAAAATAATATATACAAATAAATGACTACAAACTTGACTTACAAAACTTAAAGGTGTAGTAAGTGCAGGCAGGGGAGCTCTATATGTTAGTATATGTGGTAACACTCGTTCTTTCAGAAGATTGAAAAAAATAATAATAAAACGTTCTGCATTTCCCTATAAAGTTCTGCATTTCCATATAATTGGGATCCCTCACACTCATCCTGTTTAGCAGCTACTGAACTTTAAATACTTTCAAAATTTAAAAACAAATGGCCTATAAAAATGGCTATACTAAAAAAAAAAAAAAAAAAAAAGAATACTTGGCAACTCTATGTTGGTCTGAGTGGCACCTCTTTCATTAATCTGGTTCATCCGAGAAAAAAAAATATATATATTTTTTAAAAAATAACTACATAAAAAAAAATAATAAAGGAGTGTATACGAGCAGTCAGAAAGCTTACCGTGTAGGTCCAAGTGATATCTCGCTCACTCATCTGGTTCATAAGCTACTGAATTTCAAATAATTAAAAAGTAGATAATAAAGCGTGAAGGGAGACTCAGAACATCTCACTCAGAAACTGGTTCTGAAAAATTATAAAAGGTTATATAAAAGAGAGGGGAAGATATGTATGTTAGTGTCTTGTTTGCGACTTTATTTGGTCAGACACTGAAGACGGAAAGACGATTATGCGAATATAAAACATTACCGCTTTTTTTTTTTTTTAACACAAACTCAAATCCATACAATTATATAACAATTAATATTGCGCCAACAGGTTTAAACAACAACGTCAAACCCTGGAATATTCTAGTCGACCTGGACGAGTGACACATAAAGCAGCAAACTAGCTAACCAGCTAACATATTACTGAAAGCTGAATTAAAGTTGTGTTCACGAGAATACACACCGACTACTTTTCTTACCTTTACATTTAGACAAGGGCGACAGCCAAGCGGTTTATCTCGAGGCAGCTCCTTAGTTTCTGCTTTCAGTTAATTAAAGTACAAAATACAACAAAGTTTCCCGGGGTTTTCTTGAGCGCTGCTAGATTCCTTCTCAGGGGGACGAAAACGCTTTCGGTTCCAACGAGGAAGTTTAAAAGAGACTTCACACCGGAAAGCACATGACTCATGACATGCCGTTGTCAAGGTTTTGGGGAATATATATTTCGTTGCACTTAACCTCAGTGCACTTTATTACAGTAAGCTTTCACTACATTTAGCCAGAGTTATCATATAGATCACTATTACACTATTAGCGACAACAACTTTTTTAAGGGAATGTAGTTAGGGCATGTTTGAAAAATCCCCCCCTGATGACGCTACGAATATATTTGCATATTCATGAGTGCGTCACGAATCCGTGTAACGTAAAGATTGTTTCACAATGCACTCAGAATTTGGAATATTGTTTGTTAGAATGTTTTTTTGTTGTTGTTTTTTTGCTGATATACAGTACAACAACATGACTGTGAATCCAATACTGCTCATATATCAAGTAATTAATAACATTTCAGTCTCAATTTGACCAAAGGTCTTGCTTAGCTTTGCTTCAGCAGCAAACAATTCCCAAAGAAGCCACATCTGAATAGAATTTGATTTGATTTGTGTTACAGAAGAATATAGAGTGCTATGAAAATTTTATTTATTTATAATTTTTTTTTTTTTTTTACATATTTGCACACTTAAATGGTTAAGATCAAACAATTGTTAATATTTCACAAAGGTAACCCGAGTAAATACAAAATGCAGTTTTTAAATGATGATCTCTCTTATTAAGGTAAAAAAAAAAAAAAAAAGCTGTCCAGACCTACCTGGCCCTATGAGAAAAAGTAAGTGGCCCTACACATAATAACTAGTGATGGGAAGCTAAACAGTTCCCATCTATATAAACATCTGAATATAAACATTTGTTTCAACATCTGAAATGCTGGCCTCCCAGGAACTCCCTTAATGGCCCAAACATGTTGAAATGTCTTGGATCGAAGTCAGGACTGTACAGGGGATGTGGCTATAACTCCCAGACAAGGTCCTGGAAGATACAAGTGGTGTCCATTTCCAAAAGATAGAGGGCGAACTAACAAGCCAGGGACAAGTTATCCATTCATTTTAGTGTGACTAGGAACCTCATCACCATACTGTAAGTCTTCTGGTACTGTTAATCGGTTTCACGTCTTCATTCATGAGACATTTCATCACAAGTTCCAGTTTGCAAAGAAATGCCACTCTTAAATGCCCCTCTTATATGAAGCCTTTGATCATCACCTCACAAAATAATTATTTACATATTTACAAAATAGTATGACTTATTTTAGGAACACAGAGAAAACAGTGGCACTGAGCATTCAAAAAATAAACATAGCTAGACATAAAAAATTTTAATTAGTTGTAAGTAGAGCCAAAATGACAGTTCTTGTATGAAAAAAGCATGTGTGAGACCAACAATGGTCAAATCAACCATGCTTTATACATGGTAATGGTGTTTAACGATGAGTCAGCTGCTCTGTCAACTCATAACCAGAAACTGTGACATTGGTTGAAGAACCCTTCCTAGTAACACTTCTAACACCTGCTGTGAAAAACTCTAAATGTAAAATGTTGCATGTGACTAACTCTTTTAGGAATGGAGTCTGCTCAGGGGGTTTGATTCTATTGGAAACTCTGACATGAAGAAAAGGAAAGCAGCAGTCCAAGAAAATACCTCAAATGGTTTGTTCATGTCCTACCACGCCAAAGTCAAAGTGCAGTTAAATCCGATTGAGATGCTGTGTTATTACCCTAAACAGGCCATTCTAGCTCGAAAACCCTTTACTGTGGCTGAATAAAAAACAAATCTACGAAGAAGAGTGGCCAAATTCCTCCACATCAATGTGAAAGACTACAGTTTCACGTTTTTACAAACGCTTGATTGCGGTTGTTTTCACCAAGGGTGGCACACCCAGTTACTAGGTTTAGGGGTAATTACTTTTTTACGTAGGGCTAGGTAGGTTTGGAGAGCTTTTCCCCCTTAATAAATGAAATCATAATTTAAAAACTGCATTCTGAATTTACTCAGGTTATCTTTGTGTAATACTGAAAATTTGCTTGATGATCTTAATCATTTAAGTGATAAATAATAATATTTTTTTTTTTATTAAAAAAAACTGGAAGGAGCAAATACTTTTTCACTGCACCTTTAAAGACTTACTGACAGTCTGGAGTAAGTGTAGTAAATGTTTAAATGTAAAAAAAAAAAAAAAAAAAAGGAATCTTATGTAGCAAATACAGGCAAATTGAGTGATATAAACAGTGAAATGTACCACAGTTGTTAGTCTAAATCAGGGGTCGGCACCCCGCGGTGCTGGAGTCACATGTGGCTCTTTCATTCCTCTGCTCCCTGTGGCTTTTGAAATAAATAATGAGTATTTAATTTCAATTTATTTTATTTTTATACGTAATATTTTGGCAACATTATGGCGATTTTGTAACATTAAAATAAACCGTGTTTAATATTTTGTCGCTTAAAATATGCGTATATCCGATGTGCCCCACCCGCCGAGGTGTTATGCGCTAAAAGGCCCCACTGACACGGATTGCCCCCCTAAATAATTTCAAATATTATATTAGAATACAAATTCATAAGTTTATGATTTAAAAATTACACCAAACGAATTTGATTATAAAATAAGCAATATAAAAAATACATGTTGTATATTTAAAAAAAAATCATATACAACATGTATATTTTTATATTGCTTATTTTATAATAAAATAGTTCCGTGTAATTTTTCATCATAAACAATATTTATTTAGTGTAAACATTTTTTGCATTGCCACAAAATAAATATTTATAGTAGAATTTGTATTAATGGTCTCGACGGCTGTCACGTGCCTAGGGTTCGTTATAATAGTAATATCATAAACCTATGAATTTATGATATAGTATTTGATAGAAATTATGTAGGGGGGCAATCCGTGGCAGGGGGCATTTTAGCATATAACACCGGCACGCGATTTATCGAGCTTTTCGACCCCCGATTTTATTCAGATTGACAGCTGACTGCATGCTCAAGTGCACGCGATAAAAGGATGACGGCACACAGAAACAGAAACAGAAGGCATTTTTGGTTTGCTGCAGGTGGACAATTTAAGTTCGGCTTTTTATTTCATAAATACGAGGAGGACTCAAATACACAATGAGTATTTTATTTGAAAGAAATCTTCAACCCAAAGTTTTTTTTCTGAATTCTAAATGTTTTGTTGCATGCAGAAAAAAATATATTCTAATTATTATTATTAACATTATTATTATTAATATTATTAATGTGTGAAACGGGTCAAAATCCTGATCCTAGCTTCATAACTGGGATATGCAAATAATAATTTTACCGTGCTGTACGGTACAGCAACATGTGACAAATATTCATTCATTCATTCATTTTCTAAACCGCTTAATCCTGTGTTCAGGGTCGCAAATATTAAACCTTAATCACTTGGTAAAGTTGCATCATAAACAAATGACAAAATTTGATAGTACAAGTAGGCTAATTGGCGTTCCCAAATTGCCCGTAGTGTGTGAATGGGTGGGTGAGTGTGTGTGTGCCCTGCGATGGATTG
>JAQQZS010000036.1:29798006-29808654 GCA_030068045.1 Platyallabes tihoni
TAAGAATTTTCTTAGAATTTTGTCAATAGGAGCAACTTTTAGGCTTAAGAAGCTTTGTGAATACGGGCCCAGAAGTATCTCGTGGCTGTCCTCTTTCATTCGGTCTAAAGCCAAAGTGTTGCCAGACAGGTGAATTTGCACCTTTTTTTTTTTTTTTACCAACCAAGTTTGTCAACGCCATTATAATGACACAGATCACTTTGCATGTTCATGCCAGAGTCCTGCGGAAAAAGTGACTGACAGGTGGAAACGGTAGGCTACAATTTATTAATTCGTTATGAATTATTTAACAACCTCCTCCGCCCCCCCGCCTACGACCACGATGCCATCATCCATCGCGATGTTTCACATTAGACATCATACGATGCCAAATTGGTCGACATCGCCCAACCCTAAAAATTATGTATTAGTTTTAGTCCTGGGGCCATATTCACAAAGCTTCTTAGAATTCTCTCAGAGAGATCCTATCTTAGCCTAAAAAGTCCTAGCTGGGAGTCCTAGACTAAAAGTGATTTAGGAAACTTCTTAGAGCAACTCTGGAGGAGTAAATGAAATGGCAAATAAAATGTTCGCCAATGCTCCTAATGTTTTTATTTTACAACTAGCTTTTATCCAAATAAATAAATAAATTCATTAACTAAATAAAGGCAAGCAATGATCTTTAATTCATTGATAGATGCTCACCTCTGCTGCATCTGCTTCTCTAGTACGAGAGCACACGTGCAGGTGTTATAGTATAGCAGGGCTGCATTCAATACCAAACCCATTCGATTGTTGTACATTATTAACACACGCTCTTGTTTTTTTAACGAAGGCTGTGCTCTCATGCGCGGTCCATAGTGAATATTCTTGGATGGTCATTAAATTCAACAATTAAATTGGAGCCGTTATATTTATTAATTGGCATACGTTAGGTAGTCACTTTTTCAAAAATTGCCGTGCTAACTAGCACCCATGAGCTAGGACTTTCCCTCACTCCGTCAGTCCAAACGCTGTCTTTACATCAAATGTCGCAGATACACAGTCGACCAGCGAAAGTTCTCAGATACAGCCATCATTAATCAGTTTATGCCAGCAAAGCAAATTACTTCGATACATACAGTACCGTATCTATGGTCAGTGATGCGATCACATTTCAATCAAACCGCACCAGAGTTAGTTTGGAAGCGGTCTCTGTTCACTGCAGTTCGGATGACGGCGCTCACTCTTGTTCAAATGAACAGTACTAACAGAACAACCTCATAGTTCATTTTACTTAAAACTAACGTCAAATGTTTTCCCTCGTTTACCTCATGGTCATTAAAATGGCCATTATAGCTACTTAAGTTAAAAGGTGTGTCCTTTATAATGTTGTGTAGTTTCTGTGCATGCTCACTTTTAAACTTTGCAATCACTTTAAATAACCACATTCATTTGCCAGCCGCCTTTTTGTTGTCTATTACAGAACTTTTTTTTTTAAATACCATAAAGACGTTTAATTATGTTACTTGTATTGTAGGAACGTTATCCTCTTAAATCCTTCACACCATATAGTGTGTGAATGATTTGCTTGGACTGCCATATAATATACATAGTTGTCACTTTGTGTCACGTGTTCTTCAGTCACATGGCAGTACACAGCATCAGATATTGGTATTTTATCATAGAATATTAACTGGTATAACATTTCTGTAACAAATTACCGCATTTATATGCATTTTTTTAAATAAATGCGATCGTATCTGGACAGGCACTTTTTTGTTTAGAGTCGCTTTCTAATAAACTTTCACCATTTTAAAATCTTTGACTTTCAGTTCTGATTGTGCTTATTGGTTTTCCCAAAATGTAAATATCAAAAGATTTAGCAACAAGTTAAGACAATAACACTTTGCATTACAAATTTCTCATTAGGATGAATTTACTTTTAATAATTATGTGTATTATTTATTTATTTATTTTTTAAATTCAATTTCCCCATTCCCATTACTGGGTGGTAACAATTCTGGAGTTGTTGATGTATTCAGCTCAAAGGTTACTGCAGTGGAAAGTCTTGAATAGCTATAACCATATGCTAAAGAGATGATCACGTATTACTGCACTGCTGCAGAGAGAAACTTTGCAGCAGAATACCAGAGCTTTACTGTAAGCAATACAACACTGCAGAGCACAATGCACGTTCAGATGCAGAAATGGATGAACCTAAGAGTGCACTGTGGGACACTAAGCATATGCCAAGCACAGCATAGTTAGTATGCATTTCAAATACACTCACTCACTCATTGTCTACACAGCTTTATCTTGTATTCAGGGTTGCGAGAGGGCTGGAGTCTATCCCAGGAGACTTGTGATGGCATGAGGCGTGGTACACCCTGGATAGGATGCCAATCCATCGCAGGGTGCACACATACACACACTTGTGCTCATTCACACACTAGGCTCATTGGCATTCCCAAATTGCATGTAATCTGCATGTCTTTGGACTGTGGGAGGCAACCTGGAGGAAACCCACCGAGCACCCCATGCACACGGACCCCGATGCGGGAACCGGCCCCCATACCCTGGAGGTGCAAGGCGATAGTGATGATCAATAATGCAACACTGTTGATGATTCTTAAATAAATCGTTTTGCTCGTCACTGCTTTAGAACCATTATAGTTACATGAAGAGATAAAGCTTGTTAAAGGTGCAGTCTGTACATTAAGAGCTTCTACTCCTGTATTTGTTAAATTATTTAAATAAATATTTAGAAACCCTCAAAACTGTGAATATTCTGAAGAATTAACTGCATTTAAGGCATCAATTTGCATTTTCTTGTCAGTAAAGCAGCTCCTACAACATTATTCTGAAATGCAACCCGACAGTGGAGTCATTTGAAGGGTGAGGAGAGGATTGACACTTTTTTTAAATTGCATTTTTTGCTGTAATTACTGAAGGGCTCAATTAAACTAACAACTTGCCAATAGATGTTACTAAATTCTATTTCTGAATGAGAAAACAGCGCGATCATACGCGCTTATAGTTAATATTTAATTTAAGTTATATGAGCACCACAATAAGCTTTTCCAACGGTTTTTCTCTCTCTTGCGCTGCAGAATTGTGGGTAATTGTCTCCCCTGCTGGGTCTTAGTGCGCGTCTCTTACTGGTATAAATCAACATCCGAGCATGTGTGTACTGTTTACTATAACACTGTGACCACGTGTGTGTGCGTATAAAACATATTTTCTGTCTGTATGCGGGTGTGTACAGCGCGCGTGTAAAGCAAAAGCGAGTCTCTTTAGAGAGGTTAAAGATCCATTTTCTCTCTCTGCATCAGCCAGCTCTGCGTCTGTGTGCGCACACGTCATTGGAAGCCGTGCCCCACACACTAGACAGGAGCACAGAGACAGAAACAGGCAGGATAATGCAGCAGTCAGAGAAATAAAGCAGTCAGAGGAATAGAGAGAAATAAAATGACATCAGATCAGGACTAAGATACAGAAAGACAAACAAAGATGTGGGGAGACAGACAGGTAAATAGAGAGGGGGTAGAGAACATATAGGTGGACAAAAGGAAACAAAGATAATGACAGACATGGAGAGACGACATCTCCAAGATTTGTGTTTAATCAGAATAATGTATTTATATTCAGTTAAAACTAGACAGACAAGATAGATAGACAGACAAGATAGATAGACAGATAGATAAGCAGAGAGAAACATCAAAGAAACGAAGAGAGGGAGCTAAAAATGGAGGTAGATAGAGAGGGGGCTAGAGTGAGAGAGACAGACATAAGAGCGAGACATATAGACAGACAAACAGACAAAGAAGCATGTAGGTAGAAAGGGAGACTCAGAGTCGGATAGAGAAAGGCATAGAAACAGGCTGAAAAAAAAAAAAACTAGGGGCGTTAACTGCAGTTTATTTAAAGCTGTCAGATGAACATAAGTGTGTTATACCAACATTGCTAATTAGAGATGGGGGGGGGGGGGAATGGAATCGATTCACTTTTGCATCACAATTCTTTTATGTGAATTTTTTTATATCATTTTTGATTTTTTGTGTGTTTGAAGTGGTAATATGTTGCAGTTCCGCTATAAACCTACAGGTGGTGCACTCTAAACTGTTCTCACTTGCAGGCCGCACAGCATCCTGTTGTGGAAGGAGTAAATTATTTGCAAAGTTTGTTTAGAATTTTAATAAATCTGAGAAATATTTACTATCAGACCGGGATATTTATAAAATTTTAATACTTATCAAATTGCAATATAATCGACTCAGCACATCGGTATTGTGATAATATCTTATCGGGGCATACAAATCATATTTATCATAAATTATAATATCCCAGTTATACTCCACCCCACATCACTGCTGGACATATTTAGTGGATTAGTTTTACAGTATTACTATGTAAAGCTGTACATGTACCTGCAGAGGTTCTCCTGTGTGATGGTGGACGGAGGGGGGAAGACGCTGTCCGAGCCTTGAGGAGAGTAACTCTTCGTGATCCACGTCACTTTGAGCTCCACAACCTGCACCTGGTTAAGACAAAGGACGACAATACAAGAATGTTAGCTGCTTTAAAGTCAAACCGATGCTCATCTCAAGAGCCAACATACCTTAAGAAGACCCGGGCAAAACAAATTGTCATGTTTTTGATATTAACCTTTAAATCTGGCCTCAATCCCAGTAAAATAAATAAATAAATAAATAAAAACACAAGGCTGTTAAATGGCACGTTATCCCGGGTACCTTCCTTTATAAGTGAACATATTTACTTTCTACAACAGCACCATAAAGCTGAATATGTCTTGAGGCGTGACCTACCTCTTCTACCACCACTCTGAATTTGCTCTTTTTGCTGAGGACGGGTTTCACGCCATACAGCCACTGCACGTTGGAGAAGACTTTAGCTGGTCCGATGAGGACCTGACCCGGGTAAAAGCCATATGCCTCGTCGAAGAACAGCCCCTGTCACACAGTCAAGGAGGAAAACGATGAAAGCTACGAATTAGCGAGTTAAACCTGAAACAGCTGTCGTAATCCAAAGGCTTTCAATCTTTTCCAGTTATGAGAACATGGACAAACTGTGGACATCTCCCCTGGCTGAAAAAGAAAAAGAGTAAAATATCTACATACTGTATTTACTATATTTTGACTTGATCCAAACTGAAATATTTTAAATATATTATATTAAGTATTCTTATACAAAATGACCGAGTGACACAAAAATACTAATATACATAGATCACATCACATCCTTGTAACTCAAGAGCCAAAATTAGACTAAAGGTATGGTTTGGGCTGGAGGACAGCAAGCGAGGACATTACAACAGATGGCTCATGATTTTCAACCAGCACAAAGGGATGGAAGCTGCTAGGGGAGCATATTGTTCTTCAGCAGGGGTTGTCAATAGGCAGACAGAAGCCTGGATGTAAATCCAGCATCATATTTAAAAAAGGGGAAAAAAAAAAAGGGGTAGTGAAGCATCCCTATGTAAAACAGTGAGCCATCTATTCAGTCTAAAAACAAAGTGCTTTCAGCAGAATATGCCTTTACACAAAACACTGAAATCATCAGGATGTTGTCTTTGAAAATGAGCCGGATGAGATCTTACCGAATCGCTGACATGTGGGTAAACATCGTAGAGTTTGGCTCCGTCTTCTTCACTCATTGAACATCTGCACAAAGATGATAAAGCAAACGATCACACGGAAAGCCACGTCTTTAATCTCTAACGCAAGACTGAAAACACGGCTTAACTGACATTAATTTAAATCAGTAAGCAATCACATTAGAAGAACATTAACGTGTCTATACACAGAGCAGACACGATGAGGACTTGTACCTGCAGAGACCACTAATGTGTTCAGACAAATTAGCATTTTCATGGAAAAATCACTCATTAAAGGTTTAACTCCAAGACAAATAAACAGTGTTTGCGTCCAGTAACTATAGGCATCGTCGCACCTGTTCACACCAAAAATCCTGAGAAAGAATAAATGAGAATACCGTGCTCCGTTGGACAGCTTCAGGATGATGCGGTTGCTGAGATCATACACCTTCCCCAGCCAGAAGTCGTACACAATGTAATCACCATACATAAAAGACTACAGGAGGATCAGAAGAGATAAACAGAAACATCAAAAGCAGGCAATAACTGAAGTAAATAACAGAAAGCATTATATAAATCACATTACTTTTAATAGATGTGTAGTGGTCTAATTTAAAAAAAAAAAAAAAAAAACCGGTACTGCAATTATTCAGTGAATGCTACGGCAATTCACTCACGGCAATAAGAACGTGTCAAATCTGCAAGGTAACTTTGAGCCCTGGAGGTGAACACGATTTCGGTGAATAGTGCTGAACCGATCTTCTGTATTATAGCTAATCTCGAACGAGATCAGGAACACTACAATAACTCAAAAACCACTCTTCACAAAACAGTGAGCAGAAAAACATCTCATCGTGTCTCAGAAACATCAGGAGACAAGATCAGGTTCCAGATTTAAGGTACCAGGTTCAGATCAGGTATTTTCAGGTTCAATGGGCACTGAGCAGTTTGAGATTGGAACAAGTGATGTTTAAGTTTTTCCACACCATTTTGTATTTCTCATAAAGTGAGTGGTGGGCATATAATTTTTTTTTGGATATGTATTTTTTTGCAGCAAGGATGCAATTAGGTTTAGAGATATGGAAAAACTTACCCAGATGTGTTGCAGGTCTCGACTGTTTACAGGATATAAACAGCAGTTGGTCCCCACCAGCTTCACTGCACACTCTGTGTTAATGTTGGTCACTATACCGCACTGCTTATCCTGCAGGACCCAAATAACACTTGGTTACTCCCGGCCTTGTCGCGCCAGCACAGGCTTTAATCACTGATAGCCGGCTGCAAATTGGTTCCATGCAATTTTATTCGCCACCTCAAGCGGATTAAATCAGGTCTATTAACATTTGACAACTGAGAACGGTTCGATTAATAAAGAGTGAAGCAGGAGGTCAGACCTGACACCGGCTTGGGAGGGGTGGAAGGGGGATACCGTGCACAGTGCAATTAACAAACCAAGGTGATAAGTGGGCAACTTACATTCGAATTCATTCGGCGCACAAAGTCTCGAGGCACAATGGATCGATCTTCAAGTTTCAACTGTGAAACAGAGAGAGAATGTAGAGTTAGTGATAACTGCACAAGGCAGCCTCTAGTCCATTTTAGCAATAACAATCTTTTTCAGTGAGGCTCCCAGTCGTAACCAGCAGTGACGAACTGGGAATCTGGAACGTCTTTGCTGTTATACACAGGATATGATGTCTCACACACAAACGCATGACAGAAAACAATTAGATAGCATCTGTGCATCATGTATCCCTAAAAATGATATAAACTATGCAGAGATACTGACTTTTATACATTTTTATAGGCTCCTTCTAGTAGCGTCTTACAAGGTTCTTCCAAATTCTGAGCAATTGTACTACAAGCCAATCATGATCATCTGTTAGGTGAAAAAGTGCAACTTTAAAGGCACATCCACTGCACAAACGCTGCATTATTTGTCTTATTCTTCTTTTAAGAGAGAGAAGAAAACAACGGCTGGTGAAGAAACTAATATGATAATGTAACGAAACAGGATCTTGTTTCACTACATTAAATGTAACTAAACTATAAAACGTACAGTGCATATTGAAAAATTTTAATATCAGGGAAAATTTTATGTTATTTTGTAATGGAATTTAAAAAGTGAAACTCATTCTTGATGCTTCAAGCCTTTTTTGTTTTCATCTCAATGAATATGGCATAAATGTTAATTTATGCAATATTAGTGGGTGATCCTTGCACCAACGCGGCATGGCATGTAGTTATTCAGCCTGTGGCACTGCTGAGGCGTTCCTCGACACCAACCAGGTTGCTTTGATATCAGCCCTCAGCTCATCTCTCTCAATAGCCCAAAGAGAATCAGGCCAGGCACGTTGGCTGGCACAGTAATATCAAAGTCAGCAAAGCAAAACAGCTAATGGTAGTTTTGGCACTGTGTGCAGGTGCCAAGTCCTGCTGGAAAGGGAAACTGGCACCTCCATAAAGCTGGTCATCAGACAAAAGCATGAAGTGCTCTAAAGTCGCCTGGTAGATGGCTGCATTGACTATAGGCTTGATAAAACACAGTGAAATAAATCACACACTGTGGAAACTTCACACTGGACTTTGGTTAACTTGGATTCTTTGCGTCTCCACTTCTTCCAGACTCTGGAACCTCGATTTCCAAATTAAATGAAAAGTTTACATTCATTTAATAAGGGAATTTATTTAAATGGAGCAGCTGTCCAATTATTTTTCTTCTTAACCCAGTTAAGACGCTTCTGATGTCTCTGGTTTTACTCCTTGTGAAGCTCTTCAATCAGCCTTGCTGGACAATTTTCTTAAGCCTTCGGTCATCCCTGTTGCTTATGTACCTTTTCCTACCACACTTTTCATAAATATTCCTCCATACAGCACCTTCTACGGTTCTCCCTTCTTGTGGAGGGTGTCGAGGATCATCATCTTCTGGACAACTGTTAAGTCAGCAGCCTTCCTCATGCATGTACTGAATGAGACCGAGAGATACTATTCATACAGTATAAAAACTGTGTAATTTAATCAAACTCGAAATGAAATATTCTAATATTTTGAGGCACTGGATTTTTGGTGAAACAAAAAGCAAAAATGTCTTAAAATATTTTGCTTTATATGCAATGACTTTAGAATAAATAAGTTTCACTTTTTAAATAAGTTACAAATAAATATTCACAATATTCTAATTGTTCAAGACACACCATCATAGTTTTTGCAAATTGCTCATTCTGGAACCTGCTGTTTAAATAAAACAAATCATGCCTGAGGTGTAAAAATCACCTTGTTTCACATCAGGCCACATCGCACCATCCTGCTATTAATTGCTTTCCTGTAACAGCACACCTTGACGTGTTTTCTCCATTACATAATAGAAAGTCTTTAGTTAATTTTGACTACATCTTTATTTAGAGGGGAAAAAGCATCACCCTAACAGCCAGTAGAAGGGCTTAGATCGGGAAAAAAAGAGATTAAATCAGGAGTTAAAGATAGAATCAGGGACAGTTGACACCCTTGACATACTTTTGCTTTCAGGTCAATGTTGTACAGCAGGATCGAAAAAAATCTCATTCATCTGGCTCTACCGTTTTTTGCTTCATCAGTTACTACAACCAAACAGACTATGTTATACTCGGAGGCCTTAGGAGCCTGTTGCCATGGGAGACGGAAAGAATTACAAAGCCTACAAGGATGACTTTTCGTAACGGAAGGAGAAATAAAGAGTGATGAGAAGATCAGGTAAATTCCACATGGATATTAGAAATAAATCTGCAGTAAGACAGTCAGGCAAGCAATCTCAGAGTAGTATACAGTACTATTTAGGAGTGAGAGACTGCGATTTCCTCAACAAATTGCTAATTAAGAATCCCAAAAAAATTTTATTAAAGTATTTAGAATGCAGGATGAAGCCTGATTAATACTCACATTTGCTTTTAACTTCATTTTAATTAAAACGTGATCTGAATAAATCTTCTTGTACATCATTTGCAAGAGCATTTACACAAAGAAATTCAATGTTCGTGATTTGTTTTTATATTATTAATTACATACAAGGAGACACACTAATCTCCTTTGAACAGGCACTGTATATAGGGATTAGACTTAATACAAATATTTGTAAATCACAAATTTAATGAACATTTAATTTCATTCCTTGTTTAAAGAAATAAATTAAAATGAGAATAACCGTTGAAACTGGGGGAAAAAAAAAAAAGTACGGTAAACTTCGTGGGTGTGTTGTACAGCAGCTAAAAAAATGTACTTATGCACTGTTTATTCATTCAGCTCTTTATGAGCTTTGATTGTTGGCGTCACTAAATGTAAACCGGCAGTGGCATGAACGAACTTGGTGCTACTTATATATATTCGTTTATATATATATTAATCTGAAATAATTTTCCATTTAGGGTTGTTTTTCCAGAAACATTTTTTAACCCGTATCTAAACTTGCTAACAAATACAAGTTTATTCTTTCTAAAGTGCATGATGTAATCATCCTTTAAATAACCTACAGTATCGTTTGTTACTTATCATACTGAAGTGAGAGTAAAGTGACCCAGACGTACTGTACTGTCTATGGCTTGTTTCAGGAGAGCATGCAGAGTCCAAAAAGTTCAGTTTTGTTCAAGAAAACAAATGTAAAAATCCCAAGGGACAGTCACAACTATCTTTGATTGTTTTGCCATGACTTGTCTATTAGGTAATGCAGGCCGTGATGCTGATCTGAGCTTCCCAAAAGTGTCACAGCAAGAGCTCAAATTTTGACCTGATCGATATGGCATTATTTAACAGATATGCCAACACCAATCTAAAGACAGCATTTGAGCCAAACACTGATTTAGCACGTCTTTTTCTGGTTTAAATCCAAAAACAGACAGACATTTGAAGCACTAAAAGGTCTCATATCTTACCATTTCCTTAACAACCTGACAAACATCTCAGAGGTCTCCCAAAATGTGTGTGTTAACCCTCCAGATGAAATCCCACTCAGATAATGCATTTTTCATAGGGCTGCACGATATTAGGAAAATATGCGATATGCGATATTGTTGTTGAATAATGCGATAACGATATTTCTTGCGA
>JAQQZS010000036.1:29808754-29825777 GCA_030068045.1 Platyallabes tihoni
AACTCTTTGCGATATGGTTATCGCGTATGCCATTATCGCGATAACGATATTTTTTCGATATATCGTGCAGCCCTAATTTTTCATACAGCAAACTCTCATTATTTCAATCCGCCTCCAATTTGCCATGTCAATATCTATGTAAATGAACTCATGCTGGGCCAAACCCCACCAGAGGACTACAGAGCTAAGCAACAACCAGGGGAAGTGATCATCTAATTGGTGGTCACAACAGTAGCAGACAACTCTAATTGGCTTGTTTAAGCCCAGGACAACATAAAATGGAAAAAGGATAAAAAGCATGGAATGATTTGTCTCTTTTTGTTGTTGTTACTTCTTACACATGAACAGCGTAAAGGCCTGAACAGTGAAATTCGGATAATACTGTAGGTCCCCCTTTACAGAATAGCATTTTGATATACTAATGTGTAAGAATAAAGATGAGCTGAAGGTTCCTATCAAAGCAACCTGGTCTTCACCTCAGCAGTAAAACATTGATGCAGTAATTTGTGCACTAGTACTGTAGAGTTATCTGGGAATTTGCACATCAACTTTTGCTTCAAGCCATTAGCCAATTACAGGGGACACGAGGATCAACTCTGGAATCACTTTTTAATTCTTGACTTACACGGTAGGTTTTTATACACTGACCCCATACTGTTTGTTACCCTATAGTTACTCAGGGCTAGAGACTGTGAGGTGACAAACGGTGCTTGTACTGTATGTTGAGTTCACTAGCGATGGTGAGGTAGCGTGTACTGCGAGATCATACTCTGTGTCACAGCTGTTTCTTGTCGAATGACTTCAGCTCCACCATTCCACTTATTTTAGCTTTACAACTACAGCTTTCATGTTCTAGACTAAATTACATGTCAACTAAAATATTTCAAGCCTTTTTGATGATCGTGGCTTACAACTCATTAAAAAAAAAAAAAAAAAAATCTAAATTCCAGCTAAAAATAAATTATTTTCTAAAATTCAAAAAAAAAAAAAAAAAAAAAGATTTACAAAAAAAAATAAATTCTTCTTTGGCACGAATTACGCAATCAACATGGCATGCCATAGCGGCGATCAGATTGTGTCCCTGCTGAGGCTTTTTGGAAAACCAGGTTGCTTTGATCGTAGCCTTCAGCTCGTCTGTATTGCTGGGTCAGGTGTTTCTCATTTTCTCGAGTTGACTGGACAATGAAGCACAGTAATATAGTCAGCAAACCAGTAAGTGGTAGTTTGGGCGCTGTGGGCAGGTGCTAACTCCTATTGGGGGTGGAGGCTTTTTGACATTTAAGAATCCGTCAATTTTCCTGAAACATTGATGCAGTAACAAAAATAACACCAACAACTTCCATTACCATCACCAAGCAGTTTAAAGCACTAAAACCGCAAGAATGCATTAAAACTTTTGCCATGTAACATTTTTATCGTTAAAGCGAAACTAACCAACAATGACCTAATGACACAGTTCAGTCACACAATCAAAATGCTGCATAAGGTTCAACAATTACCTAACAAAAGGTATGAGCATCTCCCTTTCTGGACAGAGACAATAAGAAAGGCTGGTGGAGGAATTATTATTTATGGATATTATAATGCAAGTGATAACAGGAGGTAATTTGTTTCATGAACGAGTTCTTGTTTTGTGGAAAACAATCGTCAAGATGGCAACACTAAGTCAGGCTGCATCACTCCAACTGCACACTGATTAAATATAATCAATTTATTAAAAATATCACATCCCACCATATTTTTCCAATCACCGCAGCTATAGACAATAACATTTTACAGCAGCGTCTGGTAGATTTAAGCATCGCCAGTAACATCACATCATCTTCCTTTCACACACACATCCTCTTGGGTTTTATAATTTATTCTTTTTTTTTTTTTTTTTTTTGACACCACACCTGCTGCATTCTTCATAAAGATGCAAAAGGCATAAAACACGCACAAATGTCGTGTTTCATCACCGGCATGTGATGCATAATAGTGGAAGCCTTTGCTATGAGGAATGAGGTGAAATTGTTTTAGCTTAGGACAACAAACCTTCACTTGGCTGAGCTCAAAATTAGGAGGCAGGGATTGATTACAGCGAATCGATATGGATCTCCTCGGCCGCCGTGTTTACTTTTACTCGCTAGTGCTAATGAGCAGAGCGCTACCTAGATCCCTGAGTAAGACAAGGGGCAGAGGGAGAAGCTGCAGCAGTGGACTGCAGCAGAGGAAGAGGCACGCCTTAAACTGCAGACACGCCCACACACACCAATTTCCATTCCTTTAATTCTTTAGGTCTCCTCATTTAACAGTAGACACTCATGTGCGGGGGGGGAAAAAAAAGCAATATTGCATGATATTCAAAATATTTCGGCTTGGACAATCTACAATCTTGAAGAAAAATAAAGCACATCCAAATACAAAACCCAGATTTCTGAGTATAAACAAAATATGTGTTTTTTTTTTTCCCCCTCAAAGGCACTTGTTTCCATGGTACACAACGTGCAGTCATATGACGCATGAATAATATACAGGTCCACAGCTTGAGTACTGGACAGATAAAATGAGTGGGGCTTTTGTGTTTGCATTACACACTTTAAAAGGTGTTGTGGTTTGAAATGATCACGATATTAATTGAGTATTTAAAAGTGCTCAAGCTGGAGGTAAAAATTAAATAAAATATTCATTATACGAGAAGCTTTAGGAGACATGATGTCCTGAAAATGACATCACAGCCAAAAGCGGTTGGCAACGTCAGTGAGGGGAAATTCACAATTTTCCATGGAAAGAAATCTAATTGTGTTAGCAAGCTAATCAAGATACTAATTGTGTTTTCATATTTTACATCCACTTAAGTAGTAACAACTCAACAAACATATCAACGACCTCCTTATTTTGTCTCATGTAAGGTCTGAACTAAGGTGAAGTAACTAGTGGGAGACAGATCTCTGCACACTCTTGGACACAAATACATACACACACACGGGAACACCAGCACATAACCACACACAGGGGAACAAACAGAGAACGAGAGAGAGAGAGAGAGAGAGAGAGAGAGAGAGAGAGAGAGGGAGGGAGGGTGAGAGAGAAGCATGCATCACTACCATTCAAATTATTTCTAATTTATTTAATTTTAAATTTCATTTTATGAATATTCTGTGGTCTTCCCTTCTTCAGCAAAAACAGTGTCCCTTTTCAGTCAAAATGAAAATGAATAAATGATATAAACTCTATACAAGTTTAAAATTTGCCAAATCAAACATATATAGGTAGACTAACTTATTACTTTCTCCGTTTCCGATTATTAATCTGCTTCTGGAGCACTTAAATTCAATCTCTCCTACACACACACACACACACACACGACACAGCTGGGTAGGTGCGTCACTTCAAACCTGCTCAACCTTGCTCGATCTAACTAAATTAAAGTACATGACAGGAGAAACTTGAGACAGAAAACATGAAGCCCAGACGAGGTACTTCCATTAAAGACTCAGATATGATATTCCAAACACTGCTCACTGACATCGGCGAATAGTACGTTTCTAACAACTATGCTGCTATACAGTACAGTACATGCCTCCTAGCTCCTGTAGAACCCGACTGAAGCACTGTAGTTTGTTTTACCGCTTCATTTAACGCCATGGACCTTACTCAGTGGACGTTGCTATCATTTGTGGTCTAATCCTGGTGATTAAATTTGGTCCTGGGATTGACTTTTTCAGAACAAACCCTTGCCGGAAGTCAGCTGATTACTGAGGTTATATAAATGGTACCAAATTAACCATACCATCATATAACCATTCCATAACAAACCAGCCCGTAACCTTTCACTCAATATTTTATTCATCAATGAAGAATATGACAGAAAAACAGTCAGGTACACAAATACTTCTTCATACTCCAGGGTATTCCAGGATGGTAATCACAATATGTTTATAGAAGTCTTCTCTTGATTGTTGCATTCAACATAGAAACACCTACTTTCTGATCTGGGAATCTGGGAGATGTTTTTCTACAGGAAAGGGATTATTGTGTAATCTGCAGTAGTTGGAAGTTTCCTTCAGGGCTTTTTTTGGAGTTCCTGAGCTAACACGAGATTTCTTTCCTTTTAAAAATTTACCAGACAGTTGATTTGACCACTTTTAAAGATCGACACAGACCATACATGGTTCTCAAAATTTATATTACGTGTGTAAGAATGTATGTTAAAATGAAGAGAAAAAATTAAATCAAGTCACTATAGAAAATGTGTTGTATAAAGATCAAAATAATTGAACACAGACGAGACGATCCTGTGTACACGCCTATCTTGGGGCAGGGGCTAATAAATATTAATGAGTATGCAAACAATGTTCATGTGACAAGATGACAAAACAAATAAGTTGTCGGAAAACCCCCCAAAAAAAATTTTTCTTGGCAGATTCTGCGTCTATTTTTTGTGAGTTGACTCTGTGTCCGCCATGGTGGTTGTTTTAAAGAAAATTATAATGAGGTCTCGGGTCACATGATCTCAGTGCCACGGAAGGAAGCATACTGAAAAGTACAAGCTGCACAAAATTTATATGAATATTTTTACTAACATTCTTCTTATTTATTGTGTACTTGTATAGTGTGAATTAATCTTAAAGGTATGTGCTACATCACTCTGATGGGTTTGTTTCTATATTTCTTTTTAGCTAATGCTGGCTTGTTGATTGGCAGTGATGATCCTTTGGACATTAGACTTAACAGCAACAGATTCCACATGCAAACGCTTGTCTTGAAATCAACTCAAGACCTTTTAACCTGCTTACTTTAAAGGAAAATAATGAGGGAATAACACACGGCTTGAAATGTAACACCTGAGCAGCCAAGTACGACCGACCGGTCAACAAATTTGGCAGTAAAAACCCTGGGGCCGAGGTGAAAGTCCATACTTTAGGCACAGATTAATTATTTAATTTCATGCAATAATACACTGTGAACTAAAACAAGAAAACTATGCCAATACCCAACTGTCCTGACTATCAATCTAACATTCTGTTTTGTCATTATGTCACTGGATGTAACCTGTTTAACATACCCATTTTCACTGTATATATAATAATAATAATACGTAAGGCTTATTGAAAGCTGGCACCTGTTTATTTGTTCAATTTACTAAAAGGGCACTGAAGAAAAACGTTAAATCTACTGAATAAGAAACTGAATACTACTGAATACTAATAGATACAAACCAGGGGCAACACACCATTTCTGGTTTACACTGATCCGTCTGCTTTGGATGGTCTGTAATTCAGTGCACATACAGCTCAACAGAGCGATGACACAGCAAACAATGACCCTGAGCTAGCTCGCTCTTGGTTCCTGTCTGATTTAAAAAGCACAGGAGACCTCCATGGCAGTTCAGAACGGCCTGACTTGCCATGTTTACGTCTCAAACAACCCGGGCCGATGTTCTCTCAGACACTGTTGAATGCGACTGGTGTGTAGGGCAGGGCGCCGGGTCCTTAACCAATAATCTCCGCTCTGCGCTATCAAGCACACACAGACTTCACGACGACTGGCCTGTTTTTTGATAAGAATAGGAAAAAGAAACTAATAAAAGTCTGATTACTCTCTCTCACCTGCTTTCAGTGTACGACATCTATCCCTCCTCTGTTAACATAATCATTAACTGCGCAATGTATGACATTCATCCCACCACGTTACACATATTAATCACTTAATTGCACAATTACTATATTTAGTGCAGCTTCCAAACAAGAGGTCAATTCAAATACAAATAATACGGCGTTAACATCTGTTCATCTATCTGTAAGGCGCAGCTCAATGTAGGATGAACAACATCTGAATTAACTATCTCTCGGAAACCGATTACGATGTTGGGTGCACAGAGGCTAACATAACACAGGAGCTAATCACCACTCAAGGACAAAAGTGGCATCATTAGCATAGACGCCATCTGCCCTTGAGCCTGACCAACGACTTCCAGGTTAGAGAGCAGTGTTTTGATGAGGCTGTGATGAGAAACTTTCAAAGTAATTACGTTCTATGAATACAGACCTCCAGACAAACAAAGATAACTGTGCCGATGCTAATGCAATGCACTAGATGGCTGCAACGTATTGTGGGCCAGCCATGATGTCAAACTTTTTTTTTTTTTTTTAACACAATAAATAAGTGTTGAGCTGACTGTAGGTATATGACGATGCACTGCATTTTGCAAGATAACAAAAGCAATGTTGAATGAACCTGAAAACCTCTCTAAAATTTATCTATTCTTCTGCTGAATCGTACAGAGAGTGAAATGTTTTCAGGCATCTTCAAAATCAACACCCGCCCCCATCCCCCCCTTCACCGTTACTAATTAACACTAGGAATTTGAAACACGTACCGAAATATAAACTATGTTGCCAATTTGTTTTGAAGACTTAACTTAAACTATTTATTTTTTGTTTTGTTCACAAACATTTGTGCTGCCACAAAACTACCATTAAAAATTGTTTGATTTTATAAAATGTTACCTACCATATCTCCATGTCATTTTATCATTCAAAAGGCATTTTGGTCTGGCTTGTTTTTTTTTTTTTTGTCATTTGTACACATCTACTGTAAAAAAGAATTAACCGCTTAAACCTGGTCATAATAATATGCATAGATCTCCTTATGCAGATTCTGCTGCTGGTTCTGTCACTAGTTGACAATCTTTTAGAGCAGAGGTTCTCAACCCTTTGGAACTAAAGCCCCCCTAAACCTCCCCTATCATGTCACCATGACACCGTTAAAGAAATCAGTGGGATCCCTGCGCTTGCTTATTTTTACAAAGAAGCGCAATTTGCGGTTCAGTGTTGGACAGCGCAAGCCTCAGGTCATCTTCCACCTGGAGCCGATTTCGGTACTTTGTTTTCAAAGCCGTCAATTTTGAAAACCTGACCTCGCACAGATAAGTTGAGGCAAATGGAACGCCCGCGTCCTGATCTCGGGTTGCTTTAGTTGGTCAGGTAGGTTTAGACTCAACAACGTTGCATGGCAATAAAATGAAATCAGCAGTTGACCTGAATGTAATGAATGACCAGCTTATCACATCTATGGAGTTTTCTTTCCTGACGGCACAGGCATATTCCAGGACTCAAATTGTGAAAGAATGGTTCTGGGAGCGTGAGGAGTCGTTTTCTTACATGAACTGGCAAATATATTGTGGGCTGTAATTAAATCTGTAATTATACTGAATGAAATTTTAGAGCAGGTGTCTTTGGGAAGTGTACACTAGTATTTAATTTCGGTTAAATTGGGTTCCAAAGAATCAGAGGGGAAAAATAAATGCACTTTCAAAAATTTAAACGTCATCAGGCTGGAAAAAAAGAAAAAAAAAAAAAAAAAGGTTATTGGACAATTTGTTATTTCTTGGTCGACTCATCATGGTCTTTGTGTTCTGGTGTACTGTAGCATTAGAATAACACATCAGAATAATAAGCACTTTTGGTGCTTGGACCCCTAATTAACAGCTTTTATATCAGCAAAAAAAAGCTGCTCCAGTCAGCCTTTTTTTTTTTTTTTTTAACAAAATACAGCCTGTGAACATAATCTCAACAATTTGCAGAAGCATTTTACGAATCTTTAGAAATGCTCTCAACACCCAGAACTCAGAATGTAACATTTTTTTTTTCTAAATTAAAAGTAATTTAGTAATTTAATTTCTAAATTAAAATTAATGGCACTCTTAGGGTTTCACAAAAAACCCGAGAGGTTATAAAATGGACAAAATTCCACCTTGTGATTGCAAGCCTCACAGTATCGGTATCGCACTTATAAAGCCCTATTGGTGAATCCTAAATGGCCTACATTATCTGCAACAATCTCTGGATTGTGTGCAATCCATAATTCTCTATAATCTAGTTTTTTTTTTCCTCTAAGTTTTTCCTAGGCTGATGACAACACAAAAAATTAAACACGCATCAACTGGTTAAGTGGCTCAGATGTACTTTACAGCCCATCTTTAACATTTTCCATGTTATATTTGCAGCATGCTTTGTTAGTAGGCAGAGTGCTTGAAACTGTATAATGAATCAGACACCAGAGATAATCAGTGCTAATAGTAATCAATGCTGAGCAATATCCAGCTCCCCAAGGCCATCCTCATCATGTAGATGATGAAAAGTTCAATTTAATGTTGCACAATTTGGATTTCTTATCACTATTTTATAAGGATGGCGGTAAAGAAAACTATCATATTCGAAGTCAGAGATCAACATGCAAACGATTTTGTGAAAATCATGTGATGCTTCTCATGCAGACAGATGGAATCTAGCTTATCAAGTGAACTCAGCAAAAATAAATAAATAAATTAAAAAAGCTACTTTACAGACCCCTGCACATAACCTTTGCTACATTTTCTGCTCAAACTAATTCCAAATGTGTCGAATTAAATAATATTTGTTTGCAAGCCTGTGGATTTGGCGTAATAGCTCCACACTATTGCATGGTAACCTCAATAATGATAGCACGTCATTTTTCCAGCATGGTGAGTCACAAAGCATTTGAGAAGCAGGCCGCTGGCTCTGAGGAAATAAGTCCCCATGGACTGAAGATGACAACACCCAGAACCCGGACTGCCATGCGGATAATGCTGCAGTGAGCAAACCTCATGAAGAAATCCAGGTTCAATATGTCTAGGGATAGGTTTGCATGTTGCAGCATTTTTAGCGTGTGAGCCAATTATATTACAATAACAGACATATGATGCACCCTCTGTTGGCATAGTTTAACATTTATATAACCCAGTAAAGCAGATTTCTTTTAGCACCATGCACCTCGGTGCTAATGATGGGCTTTGTGGTCGTGGCCGAAACAAGGATGGCTTCTGGTTGGGCCTAGCCTTGAATAATCAATCCTACTGTGTGTGGGACACAAAAGGCGCAACGCTTGTGAAAACGTACAACCTGCCCATTGCATTGTCTAGATCTAGACTGAATTGGATGTCCAGAACATTGAGTAGAAGGAGGTAGAACCATCCAACAGTGTGATCACATTAATACCAAGGCCCACAGTGGGGTTGGGTGGTGACTAGCTGAACCTTTCCCTTAACAACAGGGTTAAAGAACCTCTTTTCTTTTAAATAAAGCATGTTCTCTAGAAAAGGAAGACAATAAGGAGAGGGGAAGCTTTTTCTTTTATTATCCATTTGTACTACTTACGCGTTCAAGAATTAACTCCACATGCTCCACTGATCTAGTTTATGAGGTTTAAACCCTAATTATGCCAGCTATTTTTGTTTGTTTGTAGGCTGCAGTGGTAGGCAAGGGTATTTTTTTATATATCTCTGTAATATTCTCACGTGTTTATTTAGATACCTTACCAAGCCTGAAATGCGTACAGCTACTATGTGCCTACTAGTGCTTTGAGTCACATAAGGTGGGGAGTGTCAGCTTAGGGTGGGTCGAATAAAATGCAAATGATTCGCTTGCTGCCAGCCTGCGAATTAATCGTTAATTGAGTTGATTAACAATCTACTCAATTTAAGCATGAAATAAACAAATAAAGCATGTTAATTTCGAAAGTGGTGCCAATCTATGTGGCTTCACTGATGATGATGATGATGATATCAAGCAACAACAAGGCATCGATAATGTGAACAATGAAAACAATACCATAAAAGAATCGGATGTTTTTTCACCTTCGTTTCCCGAACATCCTGCTTCGTGCCCTCGGGATACCACTGCACGCGCACGAAGCCCCTACCGAGAGGCCATGTCCGGGACTCCGGTCCGCCGTTCTCAGTATCCGAGCTCCCGTGGACGCGGCCGCCGCCTCCCCCGCCTCCTCCTCCTCCTCCTCCACCGCCGGTGCCGCCGCCACCACCACCGCCGCCGCCGTCTCCACCGCCACCGCCATCAAGCTCCTCATCCTCGTCCTCGGTCCAGTCCTCCTCTCCGTGGATCATCCGCACCAGGCCAAAGCGGAGAGAACCGCGGTGCCGACCCGACACCAAGTCATGCGAGAAAAGCAGCCTCTGCGCGCCGCCCGCCGACGGAGACAGAGCCGCGGAGGGAGGCTCGGAGCCCGGGCTCACGGCTGGAGAAAGGCCCGGAGTCGGACATGAAGAGGATGCTGCGTCTGCTGCTGCGGGGTCCGCCATCACGGCCTCTGCTGCTGCTGCTACTGGCTGAGAATAAAGAGTGAGGGGGGGGGAGAGAGAGAGAGAGAGAGAGAACAGGATCGATGGATGATTGTGGGGGGAAATGCCAAAAGAAAGCCGTAACCAGGGGACCGGCACGTGTTTACGCCGATACGTAAAGGCTCGAGCGTTGGGGGGCGCGCGCGCGCGCCGGCACGCGTCATTAATACAAAACAAGCAACGGCGCCACCACGATGAGCGCGCACAACACTCACAACGTTATTTATTCGCATCAGATACAGTTAGAATCTAAACAAACAAATGCATAAAAATACTTACAATAAAGTAGGATTTTTGCATGATTATTATTATTATTATTATTATTGTATTGCTGTTTGTTTTTAAAGCACACTCATTATCTTGCGTTTATCATAATTATTATAATTACACATACACTTTATCTCTTCTGATTTGAATGCTAGTTGTAATACGTTTGTGGTCGATTTTCTCTTAAACACGGCCCTGGACAAATCGCGTGCGTCTAATTGGTCAGTCTCGACTCGTGCAGGCGTTAACACTTCCGACCTTTCACAACTTCGTTGGGTGAAAACGGATACGTTAACGGAGCCACCATCTTGGAGGGGTTAACTTGGATCGACAGATCACTTGGAATAGAAATGGGTGGCCATACGGTGGTTTAGTGGGTAGCACTGTCGCCTTGCACCCCGAGGAGGGACATTTGATTCTCGCCTCTGGTCTCTGTTCATGGAATTTGCATGTTTTCTCCGTGCTTGGTGGGTTTTCTCCGGGTACTCCGGTTTCCTCCCACAATTTAAAGACATTGTAATCATTGGCGTTCCCACCTAGCCCGTTGTGTGTGCCCTCCCTCCCAATTAGCCCGTAGTGTGTGTGTGTGCGCCCTGCGATGGCGCACACACGCAGGGCAGGGAGTGAACTCCGCCTTGTGCCCTAAGTGACCCCCCCCACCCCTCCCCCTCCCGTGACGATGATGAATAGAAATAGATTTCGAGCAAAAACTCTTATTTTTCCCTGCCCAGCATTTTATTATAATAAAGGAACAAGCTGTCACATTTTAAGAGAAAATCTCTGACCGCGTATAGAAAATATTTTATTTTAATGAGGAATTTCGGAGTTAATGCCTATGACGTACAGAGTAACTTACCCAACAATAGTGTCTACGCAGTAGTTAAGGTTACTGTTTTTTTGTTTGTGTTTGATGTTTTGTTTTCTTGCTTGTTTTTGTACAGTAGAAAACTGTTACATGTCGAATATGTATATGAAGATATCTTTCTAAATTTATTGCTTAACGTTATTAACCTATGCTAATTTTACAGACGTTATATCATACCTATTCCCTGGTATATTTCCCTCGTATAAGTCCACGCAATACATTCAGAGAATAAAACATGTAAAGGTATCTAGACCAAAGTAAATATACTAATACACTTTACAGTCAACTAGGTGGCAGTAACGTTACACCATGACGAACAGTATGCTATAACGGTAGGTACTGGTCTCGTAATTTTAGAGTTTCCAGATTGTGACACGTAAAACGTGACAGCAAAGGGATCACACTGCCTTAAATTGCTTATTCTAAGATTTTGTTCGTGTGCATTTAACCTTGATTAAGACCAGTTTGTGTGTGAAAATGAATTGTGTATGTGGCAATAGGATCACTTTAAATTTTTTTATGCAATGCAACTGATCACCATTTATGATTTCTTTTCCCAAAACACATTTCTTCCAAGAAGTTGACAGTTCAGAATTATCCTTCCAGAATTTAATCAAGTGTTGCACCATTCTAAACCCAATTTCAAATCTTAGTTGTTTTCTTTGCTCGGTGCAGGGCTATACATATATACTCATATATGACCCTTGTGAACAGATAAGTTTTTTTGGCCAGGCAGTGTAGGTATGGGCTGCTCAATGTAAATGGGTTTGCTTCTAAACCTTAGGCATAGCTTACTTAACCTTAAGTATAAACTTTATTTTTAAGATGAATATTAATTATTCCATGCGGAAGGCCCAGGTTCAATTCCCACCTAATGCCCAAACCCCACCCACTGGCTGCAGTGCCAGTCCCAAGTGCAGATAAAATGGGAGGGTTGTGTCCAGAAGGGTTTCCGGCATAAACTTGTGCCAAGTTGTTGTGTGAATCTTATGGTCCCCTGTGGCAACTGTGGGAGGAAACTCGTGTACCTGCAGGCAACCCACCAAGCATGGGGAGAACATGCAAACTCCATACACACAGACCCGAGATGGGAATCGAACCCTTGATCCTGAGGGTTGTGAGGCCACACTTCTGCCCTTTATAGCATGCCCCCAGTGATGTAGCACTAAGAAGCTCGCTACTTCATTCCATTGTGCAATATGTATAACATTCATTAAGTTGACTTATCATGACAAATCATTCAATAGAAACCAGCAGAAGCATGGTAAAGACTCAGGTAAAGAGCATCCCAGTAGAGCACAAGTGGGCCAGAAACCTGGAAAGGGGTTCTTGGGAAACATGTCATTGGGAACTGTGTACTGTGAGACTTAAAAGAGTGTACTACAGTAGTGAGACTTAAAAGATGTCCTGCACAACAGAGTACCATCAGCCTCCTGGCCGAGCCCAAGTCTAGAAGGAGAGGTCCTGAAAAAACAGTTCAATTTAGCATTTTACGTTTAAGCTAAGATTAAAGGGCTATTTTTAAGCATGATTACAGTCTGGTCTTAATGATTCTAACTGCCCTACCAACTCTTGAAGGTCTCTATCCTACAGACATCAAAAAAGTCTTTGGTGTCACATTCAAACCCAATCAAGACTGTTTAGATAAAAGCAAACATAAGATCAAAAATTTATGGCGGAGTAGAGAGCAGTAAATCAGGCTTACCTACCTCAGCTGTCACCTCTGGCTTTTCACTGGCAGTGGTAAAATGCATTTTGAAACTTTTTATCAGAAGACAAAGGGGAAAGACTGAGATGCTCCACCAACATTCATAAATTGAACAGTACCCGTCATTCCATACTCTCTTCAGCCTGACATAGTTGAAAGTAGCAGTTCACCTACTTCTGGTACCATCTCCTCAGATGAGGGAATTCATAAAGAAATTGAAACTGTCCAAAGTAAACAGTGCTTTGGCGATTTCAACAAAAAAATAGTCTAGAACAACAAAGACACCAAGATTAATGTGTACATGATGTCACGCTGACACCTTCCTTTATGCTTCTAGATCACCGCCAACAGAAAAAAGAGATTCAAGGACCTTTTTAATGCATATAGTTTCCACATCAATCTTTGCCACTGGATGAGGGCTGGGAACACACTGTTCAGCAGGCTGTATCCTCCATTCAAAATCTCCTGTAGAGCCAGTGCTGAAGAAGAGAACAGGCAGAATAACCATGCAAAGACATCAAAAGACATCCATGACCAGACCACTCACAGCCACCAGCGAGCTACTTTCCTGGTCTTCCTTCATAAAAACAAAGCTGAAGAGATATATAAGATCTATTACTGTAACAAAACATGTAGATGTTTAAAATGCAATAATTTTCAAGATTTATCAGATTATCACATATTTGCACAGCATGGGTCAGTCTTAAGTGGAATGAGGAAAAGTGATTTCATATACTGCAGGGATGTACAATGTAATCCAGAAGCCACATGATGTGGACAAGAAGCAACATATAATGCAGCAATGGATTTTATGTGCATTAAATTGGGCTTTTAGAAAGCATCGTAAGAAGCAGGGAAATAAAGCAGATGGGAAATATAGAATACTACTTACAAATGCTATTCATGCAGACATGATAAATTTAGAGATTTATATTGACATTGATATTGACATTGACATCTTACTTTTCATATATATTTTTACTGCGGTTATGGCTTAATTATATTACTGGATTTTAGAAATGATTGGTTATGAATTGATACTGCTTTTAGAAATTAATTATAGACTGTCACTTAGGCCAGCACACTAATAATATGTAGTCAGGATTACTGTATATACAATATTTAAGCAACATCACATGAGAGGGAGTGCTGCTCTGCAGGATGTCAGCACTGCCGGGATACAATCATAGGCACCACAGCTGTGCTGATAACCAGCAACCCAGCAAAAATTGCTTTCATGCAACAGGTCCACAAACACCATTTATATCAACAGACTATGACTTTGTTTATTTAAGTAATTTAGTTATTTTGTGCCGCTAATACGATTGGTGGAACTAACTAATCGCTACTGGGAGAGCTGGCGACTGTCAGTGTAATTAACAGGTGTAAAAGAAGTTTTAAATTCTTACCGGTAATATGTAGCCAAAACATATTGCACTTATTCTGCTTTAGAATATCAATTCCATTAACTTTTGTCTTCTGGAGTTTAAAGCGTTAAATGGAAAGCTAGTACATTAGACTGTAAAATCATTTGTTTAACACACCAGGTAGTGCCCTTGATTATGAGTTACATATGCATTGGGAACCCAGACATGGTTTTAGAGGGTAGTTAGCTGTGTGGCTTGGCTTGGGCATAAATAATACAACACAAATGGTTCAGAGAAAATTAAAAATGACTTTTTTAGCAATTACAAATATGAGAAGTGTTGTTTTAAGATGATAACATTGTCAGATTTGTTTTCTTGCTAAAAGTGCTTCTGTGACTGGTTTGGAATGTGTGTTTTGGCAGGTAGATGCTCTCCCTTCAGTACTTTTCACCCGTGCTGCGACTGACAGTAAAATTAATGGTTATTATAACACCTTGGGTGCAGTGTAAGATCCCAGTGATGCTATGGTCCGTTATCACCATGCTTGGAATTCCTCTTGTCCAATCAGTGGGGTTCCATTTTACCATGAAGACGGTCCTGGCCTTGGCTGATGCAGACAGCTGTTCTCTGAGGATTGGTGACTGCAGTCGCTCAATAGTTCAGGAGTGGAATTTCCCACAGTTTTGTACCTGAGCCTTCAATAACGAGTTGGAGTGCATATAAACTTAAATGCCTCTCCTGTTACAGTGAACTTCCAACTGCCTAACGCACACTATGACCGAAAACAATTCTAGCTATCCGTTATCAACCAAATGAGGATGGCTTCCCTGTTGAGTCTGGATCCTCTTAAGGTTTTTTCCTATTTCTATCTCAGGGAGTTTGCGACCATTAACCTTGGCTTACTCATCAGGGACAATCTGATCATTTTGGTTCATACATATTTTCTCATGCATTTCATTCTCATTTCCCTAATTTCCTTTTCATTTTGTAAAATTGAATGGCGGCACGGTGGTGTAGTTGTTAGCACTGTCACCTGGTTTGATTCCCGTCTCTGTGTGCATGGAGTTTGCATGTTCTCCCTGTGCTTGGTGGGTTTCCTCCTTGTACTCCGGTTTCCTCCCACATTCCAAAAACATGTATAGGTTAGGTTAATTGGTGTTCTCAAATTGCCCATAGTGTGTGTATGTGCGTGTGCCCTGCGATGGATTGGCACCCTGTCCAGGGTGTACCCTGCCTTGTCCCCTAAGTCTCCTGGGATCGGCTCCAGGCCCCTGAATACAGGATAAAGCAGTATAGAAGATGAGTGAGTGAGTGAGTTACTTGGTTGGAACTATCTGGTATAGAACAGTATATGCGGATCATCATGCATTTTACTACAAATAATAATGTAAATGTGTGTACTGGGGATGAAAATTAAAGCCTAAACAAATGAAAATTAATCCCAAATGCGAGTATTGACAAAAGGGCAGCTATTGTGCTTTATAAAATAGTATATTAATATTCTACTTACGCGTATGTACTATGCGTAAATAGTTATACGTAAACATTTCACATCCAATTAACCATTTTACCATCACAATAAGCCTGCAGAAGACATTATGTATATAGGAATAATGTTTAGTTATTCCGTTTTAATTGCGTTTCAAACATTTGGCACACCCACGTACAATGTGACAGCCGCGCCAACAAGCCTAAGCCAGCTATTAGCGGTGACTAAGCGCGGTTTAGCGGCTGAAGCTATAAATGCGCTCTCACGCGCCGCGCCACAGCTCACTTTCCAACACGCGCGGCGCTCGAGACAATTAAGTCACGCGCTCCTGATCTCCTGTACTATACAACACAGATTGCAATACGACACAACATACAAACACTCGATACACGTCGAGAACTTGTAAGACTAGTTAGGCTTGCTGAAGAGTCAAGTTGACATCATGTCCACGGTGAGCGCGCTGCCTTTCTTCAAGCCCCTCCACGCGTCCGTGTCTCCCGCGAGACAGCGGCGTCACACACTTCCGGCCAGCGAGTTCCGCTCCCTGAACACCGAGGACGCGATCAGTGTGTTCGAGATCGAGAGAGAGGGTGAGTTACACCACATACACACACATACACACACCTTCACGCGTTATTATAACTTCATAGACATTATACCCAGTTCCCTCATTTATCTTACTTTTTATCCAAGTTACAAACCTGAGGTGTTATTATAGGACTGAACTTTATTATAACACCCCCCCCCAAAAATAAATAAATAAATAAATGTTTCTTAAAATATTGAAGCAGACATAAACAAATGTAGACCTATATTTTAATCTACCTGAGTACAACAACAAAAAAAGCTAAACTAAATGCACTTCAGACACATTTAAACATGATTACATTTTAAATTTGCTTTTATATATTAATACATTCAATATGCATTAAAGGATGTATAAATGTATAAAAATATGAACTTTTTAAAAGTACACATCTCTTTAAAAAATGTTACTTTTTGCTTTACAAAATTATAAATAAACTTGTTAATTATATTTAATTCATATACGTATATATATATATATATATATATATATATATGTGTGTGTGTGTAAAGTATATATTAGCAGAGGTGTAAAGAGTACCTGAAAACCATACTTGAGTAAAAGTACAGATATCTTACTGTAAAAATGACTCCATTACAA
>JAQQZS010000036.1:29826104-29840582 GCA_030068045.1 Platyallabes tihoni
TTTTGATACTCAGTACAAGTACAAAGTAGCCAAAAAAATACTTAAGTACAGTAACGAAGTCCATTTACTCAAATACTCTACACCGCTGTATATTAGTTTGGTTTTGGTTTTGGTTCCCTTCCAAAAAAATACTTTTTTGTTATTTTGTGTAAAAATTACCTGTTATTTAACCTGTTATTTAAAGCGCAAAACAGAAATATCTTTTCTTCCAAAAATCAAGTTTCTCAAATTTCCTTCTTTACTTAGTCTCAAAAAAGGACTAAGTAAAGACCTTTAAATAAAGTCAAAAATATTCTTTTAAACCAAACAAAATGCATTGCCTTAGCACATTTTTGTTCTGCAAGATACAAACAACATAAACATATATTTAAAAAAAAAAAAAGCCCTCCTTATGTCCTTTAACTGAGTTTTAAATACATACATTCATATAAATTTCCGAGGTAAAAAATAAATGAAAAAAAAGAAATGTTTAATTGAACCTTGTGTATTTGGGATCCTTTTTTTCTGCCTAAAACACTCATTAAGCTGTGTGCTCTCCTTAGCGTTCATCTCAGTATCTGGTGAGTGTCCACTGCACCTGGACGAGGTGCGTCAATTTCTCACCCTCTGCCCAGAGCTGTCCCTCGGGTGGTTCGTGGAAGGCAGGCTCGTCGCCTTCATCATTGGCTCACTGTGGGACCAGGATCGTCTTACCACAGTGAGTGCACACTCCCACTACAGGAAAGAGCAGAAACATTAAAATTGTCAAGCTTGTATTTAAACAGAAATAGAATTTACAGCACCTGTTGCTGATGAGCAGGGTAAGAAATTTAAGCTTCGTTCAGTCATGGTTGCACTTTACCCAAAGGATTCTGCATAGAACCAACCATGCAAAAAAACACAGAGGAACTGTATTAAATTAAAATTGTAGGTAGTCTCTTTTTGAATTAAGCAGTGTACTGGGAATATTCAAGTCAAACTGGGACTTTTGATTGTAACGCCTTGCTATACAAATTATTATTAATTTTAACCCAGGGTTTGACCAGAGCTTGGATACCATTAAGGTGCTGAGCAACGTTCGGAGGGAATGCACCACGTCTGAAACGCTGGCCTCCCAGGAACTCCTTTAATTGCCCAAACATGTCAAATGGCTTGGAAAGAGGTCAGGAGTATACAGGGATGTGGCAGTTTACTCCTAGCTGAGTTTCTGTAATGTGCAAGTAGTGGTCATGAATAATTGTGACAGATGCGTCTCTTCCACAAGTCAGCAACAAGTTATCTATTAATCAAGCATTACAAGGATCAGGTGTTCCACTCGCTGAATGCTTACGGAACCGCTGTGTGTGCAGTGGGTTCTGAGTCACCTCAGCCGTAATCACCATTCAGAGACATATGGCTTTCTTTAAAGAAATATGTTTGTACCATTCAAATGTTTTACTGTGGCTAAGATGCTCATCACTGTACTGTGCTTGAAGTCTTCTGTAAATGTCAGTTGTTTTACACATTTATTTAGAAGAAATTTCATCACAAATCCTATTATGAATTGAACACCCCTCGTGACAACGACAGTGTTGAATATTGTGGTTTACACCACAGCTTTGAATTCTTAAGGATAATAGAAAACAAATGGAAATGGAAAAAAGGAATTTAGCAAAGAAAAACACACATGTTGGCCCAAAAGTCGACAGCATGCTCTCCATGGAAAGAACATGAGCATGCATACATGAGAATGATTTGCATACCTCTATTGTTAATTTTGAAACAATCTTAAGTCTTGAGAAATAAAATTTCATATAAGGAAGAATGACTATGGAACAAGATTTTTGGGTCACTTTACATAATTAATGATACTGGGAAGATGTTTATAGACATTTAGGAAAGAAGCCTCCAGTGCCAGAAATTTGTAACAAATGTTTCCACTTTTTGGTTTCTTAATATTAATTTAATATTAATACGGACAATTCCAGCACCCTGACATCATCTTGCATTGTTAACATACTCCATGTCACTCATATTGAGATCATATCAGGAAGTAACCGTATCCTCTTGTGTCTCCTGCTCCTTACAGGAAGCTTTGACGCTTCACAAACCTCATGGCACCACGGTCCACATCCACGTGCTCGCGGTGCACCGTACATTCCGGCAGCAGGGCCGTGGTTCCATCCTGATGTGGCGCTACCTGCAGTACCTGTGTTGTCTTTCATACGTGCGCCGTGCTGTCCTTATGTGTGAGGATTTCCTCGTGCCCTTCTACCAGAAGTCTGGCTTCAAGGTTCAGGGCCCAAGTGAGATCACTGTGGGGCCGTTGACCTTCATGGAGATGCAGTATGCAGTGCACGGTCATGCCTTCATGCGCCGCAACAGCGGCTGCTGAGTTCAAGCGGCTAACGTTACTCCTATCCTTACCCCAGATGCCAAAGCAGGGTCGAGCAGGAGGCTTATTCTGCTGGGGAAGTTTTCTTGCGGCTTCTGCTTCAAGTGTAGGCTACGTCTGTGGTGTCAGTCGGTGTTTGTCCGCAATTAATGTCAAGTTGATATATATATATAAAAAAAGGATGAAAGTAAATGATAAATCTAAAAAAAAAAAAAAATATCAATACATTACACCTTCGTAAAGGCTGGCTTCAGTTTGATATTGTGGAATATATATTGATCTTCATTTCAAATCTTTAAAATTATCCAAAAGAATATGTTTTTGTGTCATTTATATTTAGAAATGTTTATCTTATTTAAGTATTTTTCTATCACATTTTTTTTAAATAACCTGTTTATCATCATAAAGTAGGCAGTGGTAGTTGGTAAATAGAAACAATCTAGAAATCTAATAAAACGGTATTGGGGTGGTTGATATGGTATGGTTCAAATTATAGTTAAAACAATTGATCACCATATTCGTATTGTATTGTCAAGTCCCCCTGCCCTATGTAGTGTCCTGTGTGGTTATAAACAGTCCCTTGATTGTTAACCTGTAGTGTTTATTCAGCCTTGTTGTTAAATGTCTTGTGCTTGCTCTAGATGTTTTGTTGACGTATTAAAGCAGCATTGACTTGACACCCTCTTACTGATCTCTACTAAAGAGAGACCAAGAGTGACTGATCAGAACAAATGAACATGTGCTCTGCAAAAGACAAATCCTGTCCATATGAAAGATATTTTGAGACCCAGAGGATTGCTTAGTATTATTTTTCCCTTCCTCACATCTAAAAGACTTTAAGAAAGAAAACTTAACTTTTAAACAGAAGTAAATATTAATTAACAAATGAAATTGCAGGCAATCAACTCTTTGATTGAAGGACACATGCATGCATGGTATTAAGTGCAAACAGCTTTATCTGCATTATGGAGCATTACAGGTGGATTTGGTCTTGCACCTCAGGTAGCCTGTTCATGGGATCCAATATTTAAAAATCACAGAATTTATTAACCCCTTCCCACCCATGCATATATACATATATTTAAAACATTTTTTTTTATTTTGCCTTTTGTAGTAGACATCCACCACCTTTGCCTCGTTGAAGTCTTGAATCAAGATATCTATGATTTTGTAAATGTTTTGTAAATAGAAAAAAAAATAAATAACAGATTTTCAATGTTTTTGCTGCACTCTTTTTTTTCATTTTGTAGAATAGTGAATAAACGAAAATATTGAAAAATGAAAAAAACTTCCTCTATTGAACGTAGTACATAGAAAACCAGACATGCACTGTACATACAAATGAGAAGAGCCACAAATGAAAGTTTAGACACCATTTCCTTAGTAAATATATTAAGCCTTTGTTGGCATACTGAAACCAGATTGGCTCATATCTTTTGATGAACAACCCTGGCCAAATAATGTTTCTTCTAGCTCCAAATATCTCAATTAAATGCCCTAAAATCTTACCATAAAATTAATACCTAACTTAACTCCCTCACCCCCCCCAAAAAATAAAGAACTGATCATATGTCCAACATTTCATGTCTTACAAGGGTGAGTCCGAACACTGGTTATATTAAAACTATTGCCCTTGTCAGCGTTTTTCCATTCAAGGATCCCGTCTCCCCAGTCACTGCCGTGCAGGTGTGAACATCAGTTCATCTCTATGAGGAAAAAAGAATGGCCCACTTGTGTTTCGCACAAAAGAAGAGCAGCTTGCAGTGATTCGTTCCTTATTTGTTTTTTTTTGGACCGATACTTTACGGAAGGTGAAAGTTTCTTAAAGAGAATCATTACTGGTGACGAGACATAGATTCATCACTATGAGCCTGAGAGTAAAGAGCAGAGTATTAAAATACCTTCTACAGCCAGACTGTGGAGAATTCTTGACCCTCATATGTAGAGAGCATTGATTATTCTTGATGTCCACACACAGAAAAATATTGGAATGACATCACATTTATTTTAAGAAAATTTAATGTTTAGTTATTCATATAAATATGACAAATTCCATGAATCAGTTGATAAAGCACAGAAATTTGGTCCATTACATTTAGTGCACAACATTACATTTTTAGGTTATCAAAAAAAAAAAAAGAAAAAAGACCATCCATTCTTTTTGTATTTATGCATTTATAAGGCACAGTACAATTTTACTAAAGTAGAAAATTTTTTTCAAACTAAAACATAACAGCGGGTTGATTTGTATATTTTTCAAAAGTGATTACTAGACAAATAAAACAATAAAACGCAGTTATGTAAACATTTGAGTCCATCCAGGAAGTCAAGTGCTCCTTGTTAGGCCACAAAGAGGGCATACCGTTCGTTACTTGCAGATATAATTAGTAACCTGTACAACACAGGCTGGAGCATCCAGTTCTCATATACAGTACGGTGCTGTGCATGTCAGCCATGTGACAAAGAAATGTTCGCAGTGTGTCTTCTGTGATCGGATTTGTTAAACAGCAGACGCTAATCCAGCTTTGCTGCATCGAGCTGGTGATTGAACATGACTAATCAAAGCCTGCTGTTGTGGGATCATCACAATCAGATTATAATTAACATTATGGTCAATGGATTCTATGTCTTTAAGCCAGGCGCATACTGAAGCCACAACATTTCATCACCAAACATGAGTGAGAATATTGTCCAGAATGTTCTAAATATGCTCAGCTAATAATATTTCTAAAACGCTTGCAATGACTAAATTTCATAAAGGACTTTTAGAGTTAAGAATCCCTCATATCATAACATCATTATAAGATTTTGCTGAAGCTCAGTCAAATTATGATTAAAAATACAAACGTGACAAAACTGATTAGGAATTAACTAGATTTCAGAATGCTGTTAAATGAAAATAATCAACGGCCATGTGGTGGTACCACGATGAAGTTGATCATGTTCTAATAACACATCCGATTGTGTTTTGATCAAGCTAGCAATGTTTTATTTATCACAAATCAACAAGTGGTACTTTTTATCCACTCAGTCACATTTGACTCGTGGAAGTTTTGAACAGACCTTGCTTTATTATCTCTTTCAATAAACGGTATAATCATCAATCTTGTGCTGACTCTGGAGACTCCTTCCAAAACATTAAACAAACATCTACTTTTATTATTATTTGTATGGAGTGTCCACATACAATTCCCTGTGTAAGTTGTTACTATGGATGTTGAACATAAGCATATTAGACCAAGAGCAAACCTGGCAGCCAAAAATAATGTCAGAGTTGAGTCAAAAATTAGTTTCAGCAAATTCTGGGAACGTACAATAATGAAGTGAACATTTTAAGGCCTTATTACTTAATCTGACAAGCTAGGAAACAATTGTGAATAAACAAATCTCATACTTAGCATGTTAAATAATAATGGCTAATAAGCCTGTATCCTGAAAGGAGTAGGTCATTTCCAATTCAAAAGCTACTTGTGAGAAGAAATAAAGGTTTTTCATATACAGTATATAAAATATATCCTTCCGATAATATCAAAACCTGTGGAAATATACCATTACTATAATATGAGATGTTTAGTTTGGGGTACGTATGCAGCCGGCATACCTTAGTGATAAATTCCTATCAGCTTCACAAGCAAAAGGCTGTGATAAGTGACTGAGACTAAAAATTTCCCTTCATTGGAACTAATGGTACCAAGCATGTTCCAGGATAATGTCCCTGTGTACAAAGTGATGACCATGACAACATGCCAAGGTTGTAGTGAAGGCTGAGTGGCCTGGACAGAACCCTGACCTCAACCCCACTAAACAACACTGAAATCTAGAATTTGATATTTAACAAGCGCATACTAGTTTGATAATCAGGTGTCCACAAACCTCCATATGGTACCACATACCTAATAAACTGGCATGTCCATTCGGGGAATCTTTACATTTCTTGGGATTAAGTTCATGTAAAGGCAAGGCTGTAATAGGTATAAGTAGTTGACATGGAAGTAGTGACATGAAACCTATAGACACTCTGGTCATATTCAACTCAATCTCAGACCACTGAAATGTACCGCAAGGGGTTCTACTGTACCTCACAACAACATGGACACGCTTTCAGTTCCTGAATGCTAATATGCGAATAATATTGTATGATGAACATAATAGAAACCAAAAAGTACACTTATTTCAGACCATGTCATGACCTTGCTCTTGTTTAGTTCACAGTTCACAGGTTACAGTGATGATTCCATATAAATCTTCAGATGCTTGTTCTCAACATATCACACTAACAAGAATCTCAAATGGATGGGTTAGAATTTTTCCCTTGCTATGGCCTTGACCTGGTTTGGATCAATTCCAAAAGAAAAATCCAAGAGGCATACAAACTATTCTGCAACCTTCCTAGTCACTGAGTTTATACACCCAAGGGTGCATCTTTTGTACCTTTTGTTTCTATTTTAAGCAATTTCAAATACATAACTGGATCTTACATCAAGTTTTAGGATTGGATTTTAAAAGGTAAACTACGTATAAGAGGGGTACCACTGACAGTACCACCCCATTGCTGCCTCTCATCTCCAGGTTACCCAGTTGGATCCTGCGCTTGGCTTACTGCTTCACCTGTTCTCCACACGGACAAAATGTTTCTTCTGGGTTTTATTTAGAGTTAAGGGATACCTATCTATGAATGGATGTAAATGTGATCCCCAGCCAATGAACCAGAATGTGTTCCTGTGCACTTCCCTCACAGAGAGTGTTCCAGGGATAGTCTCTGGACTCATCCTGACCCTGACCAGCAGACATTACTGCAGATAAGTCCATAATTAATGCAATACCACTATACAACTCAATATAGGCTTGATAGAGATTAAGTTAAATAATCCTGAAGTGTTAACTTAATCTCCACCATGAGATCATGAATGAATCCTGAAAAAATAGATTAAATTCATTATTCTCTACAGTGTTCTAAAGTGTAACAACGTGGCACCCACATGCCAAATCAATAAAAAGCTAGCTTAAGGCAAGGTTGTCCAAGATGAACCTGGATGTAGTATTTAGTGTCATTATGAAACTGTGCATGATTATAAATATTGTACCTAAACACTCTTGCAGTAGACGTGGATCCCAAGAGAACTGCAATAATGCCTCAAAACTTTATCAGCAGTCCTGATGTGGCATCTGTCATTCGGCTTTTCCTCACCCCTTACTTCTTCGTTCAGTACTTGGCTTCCAGATATGCATTATCTCGTACCATTTGCTGGATTAGCATGACCACAAGAACGTGGCAACCAGTGCACCACACAGTCAATATTGTAGTGGCCAGGACTCGCAGGTTAGTTGTCCTCTGATCATATGAGGGTTAGCGGGTTAGTGGCCAATAGGGTCATTATCGTAGCGCTCGCAGAACTTGCTGGTGAAAGGGATGCAGGTAAGATACTCGGGCCAAGTCCAGTCGATGGGGTAGATGTAGAACCAGACTATGAGTGAGGAGAAAAGCCCCATGTACACGAGCAGTGACAGCATGATGAGCACGCGCTTGCGGTACTTGTCGAAGGTGCCGAAGGTGACGTAGGGCAGGAAGGCGAAAGACAGCAGCAAGCCACTGATGAAACCAAAGATGTGAGCGATGTTGTCTATCCATGGCAGCAGGCCACAGAGGAAGAGGAAGAGAATAAGGCCGAGCAGCTTGAGGAAGGCGTTCCATGGCTTCTCCAACATCTGCCAGCCCTGAATGAGCTCTACGAAAAGGCACGCTAGCAGACCGAACTGAGAGCCTGCTGGACCCACCTGCATTACAAGGGAATAAACAGAGAATGAGAATAATTGCCTGATGTTTTTTGTATATTTTATGTCTTTCTATATCTCTCGTTTCAACCCATATCATTTTCTTTCACAATGTCTTTCTTTATTCCATTCTTCCTTTTTCATCTTTTGCTTTATCTACTTCCTTTCATGATTTTTTGTGTTAATCCTTACTTTGTGTAATTCCTTACTTCCTTTTTTTTCCTCATCACCTTTCATTTACAACCCCTTCTGTCTTTCACTCATTCCTCACTTCCTTTAAACTTTCTCTGCTTCCCTTCTCCTCCTCTCCTTCCTCACCTACTTCAGCCTTCCTCTTCTTTCATAACTCCTTCCACCTTTCTCTCTGTAGACATCTCCTTTCTTCTTTCGACTCTTCCTCACCTCTTCCCTCCTTTCTAAATCTCTCATATTCCTTAGCTCCTACCTTCTTCTTATCATTTAACTTTACTCACATCCTTTGATTTTTTTTATTCTTATTTCTTCATTCCTTCTTTTCAAACATTACCGACAGAACCTTGTGTACAACATTGCAGATGTGTGCATGTTGAAGCAAATAACCATGACATCGTGCTTATGTCATTAATGCTGATAACGTTAAGTAATTTGTGATAATTGAACAACACAAAGCCAACAGGGTTACATAAAAAAACAGATGCAGAGGTTGTTGATTTCTGACGTTTGCACAAATGGCACACAAAAAACCCCAGTAATCTTTTGTTGATAGTGCACAGGGTTGAAGGGTCAAATGGATGACCGTCAATTTGCTTTTTTCCCCCCTTGATAAAACACCACAGCAATTGCAACCTAAAATGGAAACAAATGGAAATGGCAGCGCTGAAAACAATCTGAGCATAAGGTAATTATTGACATGTGCACTAATCATGCAAATGGAAATAACATCTGCTTAATGCAAAATTCATCCACTACTCCATAAATCAAACAGCACTAGTGATGCTATTAAAACCTTTCAACACTTGATTTTAAAAACCTTTCTGTCCTTTGCTGTTTTGTCTTCATTTTTCCTCAGTCCTCATATCCTCCATATTTCTTATTGTTTCTTTTCTCCTTTGGTCCTTATTTTTTACCTTCATTTTTTACCTTTATTTTCATCATTCCTTATTTTGTCCTTGAGTTAACAAGAACTTTATAATACATTGCAGTTTGTTTCCTTTTCACTCTCTAATGAAAGAAAATGCTTGGATTAATGGCCGAACAGAGAACACGCTTGAAGACACAACCACTGTGCACCTTTAAAGCAGCAGAATTGTGTAAGGTTCCTGCTATCACTTTAAGAGTGTGTAAAGCTGTTGACTAAGTAAAACAGACCATAACTGTTCATCCTGAGCTGATTAGTCTGATGTTAAACTAAGACAAGGACAATTGAGCTGAAGACACCGGAAAAGTATGTTTGTCCACCCGCACACAGAGACGAAAGCTGAATGAAGCTTTAGTCATTCTTAGACAAGCACTGAACAATTACAAAACACAAAGAATTACAGTAGAAGATGTGGATTACATCAGATATTGGTAGAGATACTGAACAAATCATAATGGGACTTGCAGTTAAGCAATAGGGACTGGGTGTGTGCGTCTTATGTAGGCTAATGCAAAGGGGAGTTACCAGCAAGTTGATTATTTTCCCATAAATATTTTCCACATGGTGCATTTTAATCCTTTTACCCCACAGCGGTTTAATTCACTTTGATTGTGCAGAATAACAGAACACTGTTATGAGAGTTAAAAATAAATAAATAAATTCTCTCTCGGCGGCACAGTGGTGTATTGGTTAGCACTGTCGCCTTGCACCTCCAGGGTCCGGGTTCGATTCCCGTCTCTGTGTGCATGGAGTTTGCATGTTCTCCCCGTGCTTGATGGGTTTCCTCCGGGTACTCCGGTTTCCTCCCACAGTCCAAAGACATGCAGGTTAGGCTAATTGGCATTCCCAAATTGCCCGTAGTGTGTGAATGAGTGTGAGTGTGTGTGTATGTGCCCTGCGATGGAGAGGCACCGTGTCACATCTGTAACTCCTTCAATGGCCCAAACATGTGGATATGACTTGGAGCAAGGTCAGGATTATACAGGGGATGCGGCAATAACTCCCAGCAAAGTTCCTGTAAGTGTAAGTGGAGTTTGTGAATGAATGTGTGTACGGTTCCCATGGATAGATGCGGCTTTTCTGCAAGTTGGTGACAAGTAATTAGTCAATTTTCAAGGATTAAGTGTTCCACTTGTTGATCGTTTACAGGAAGGGCTGCATTCTTGGCTAGGATCGTCCTTCTTGAAAACGCTTGGACAGGGACTTCCGGTTAGCAGCCACATGGAGTAGACATGGTAGATAGATGCTCCGACAATTTTTAATTTCTTCACTCCCTTATGCATCTCTGCATGTTAAATTTAATCTTTAGGAAATAATAACTTTGTACTCTACCCCACGGTCATCTATTTTTCACTAATGAAATAATGGCTACTAGGAGTGTTAAAACCAGGAAAAAAGATGACACTGTGACCGCTCGCAGTGCGACCGTTTAACACTGCAATCGCCTTTTTACAAGAAACTCACATTCACACTTCTGATGACTCTCGCCTTATGTTGCGGACCCTTCAGGCCAAAGCGAGGGTCGTCTCAATTCTCATTAATCCAAACATCTCTTTTGAGCATCTTAATGTTATTATGGAAATTATATAAATGGTCGTTATATCATTGTTTCAGGGAAATTATTTAATACTCATGTAGTGTTGGCTAATTTATATGCCCCTAATTATGATGTTTTCTTCTTTGAACATTTTTTTCTGCTCTACCAGATCTGAGCTCATACTCTCTCATATTGGGGGAGACTTTTAACTGCTGTTTAGATCCATCATTTGACGGGTCATCTCCCAATCCGATACCTCTGAGTAAATCCGCCACGCTACACTACTATCTCTGCAGCTTTTGGTATCTCTGACATATGGAGTTCCTTAATCCAAAAAAGAGAGAACACTCCTTTTTCTCACATGTTCATCACACTTTCTCCAGAATTTATTATTTCTTTATAGATAATCAACTGAGTGTGTCCTTTCTTTGGATGCTGAAAAGGCTTTTGATCGTGTGGAATGGTAGTATTTATTTAAGCCTATAAAAAAAAATTAAATTTTGGTCCAAGTTTTATCACTTGGGTTAAATTATTATATTCAAGCCCTATTGTCTCAGTTCTGACAAATGCTCAGCAGTCTCAACCATTTAGCGGGGAACTCGTCAGTGGTGTCCTCTTAGCTTATTACTCTTTAACCTTGCCATTGAGCCACTAGCAATCGCATTCCGTATTTGCAGGGATATATCTGGGATTTGGAGACAGGGAGAAGTACATAAAGTTTCCCTTTATGCAGATGATGATCTACTTTTTATATCAAATCCAATCTCTTCCCTGCCACCTGTGCTGTCATTGCTCAGTGAATTTAGCTATTTTTCAGGATACAAATTGAATTTGCACAAAGTTAACTTTTTCTGCTATATAGTGGAATGCACCATCTCCCTTTCAAGATAGTGAAAAATTAGTTTACCTATCTTGGTATCACAATTACAAGAAAACAAACACCTTAAAAAAATTTTTTTAGATTGTTAAACCAAACAAAAAAGGACTTAGGGCAATGGTCACCACTGTCCATGTCCCATTAATGCCATTAAAATAAGTATTCTTCCTAAATTTCTTTTTCAGTCTGTACCTGTTTTAATTCCCAAATCTTACTTTGGTGCTTTAGATTGAATTATATCATCCTACCTTTGGAAAGGTAAACATCCTCGATTGAATAAGTCTTCAAAGATCTAAAAGAGACGGTGGCATGGCACTACCTAATTTTCGTTTTTACTACTGGACAGCAAACATTCGATGTGTCATCTTTTGGTCATATTTTCAACCTAAACGGCCTGCCTGGGTGGAAATGGGGATAAAATCTGTCAAAAACCTCTCTGTCTCTGCACTCCTTGGATCTGCACTCCCCATTCCCTCAATTAAATCTATCAATAACTCAGTTATCAGGCATACCTTGAGAGTATGGGCTCAGATTTTTTTTTTCTCTTTCCAGTCCTATCGTCTTTAACCATCTCTTCCAACCTTCTTTACATGATTCAGTGTTTCAGGAATGGTACAATAAGGGCATTGAGCTTTGCAAAGATCTGTTTGTTGATCATAGGTTTGTATCGTTTGAACAGCTTTCTGAAAGGTTTAACCTACCCAATTCTCATCTTTTCAGATATCTGCAAGTAAGACACTTCATTAGCTCTTCAATACCAAATTTCCCCAGAGGTTCCTGTTGCAAATATTCTAGATAATCTCCTCTGTTTGTCCCCGCTGCATAAAGGCCTAATTTACACTATTTATGGTGGATTGATGCGTTTTTACTCTGAGTAAAATTAAAACTGCTTGGGAGAAAAGCCTAAATTTGACACTGTCAGAGGATACTTGGAATTCCATTCTTAAGTCTGTCAACTCAACCTCCTTATGTCGATCCTTGTTGGGATGAATGTAAAAGCGGAGAGGCGTCTCTTATTCATATGTACTGGACGTGCCCGAATTTGGAGACATTCTGGAGGGATGTCTTTAAAACATTCTCGTACATATTGAAATGCAACCTTGACCCAGACCCTCTGATTGCTCTTTTTGGTATCACTGGAGAGGAAGATAGTTGTCCAACTCCAGCTAAACAGCGTTTATTGTCTTTTGCAGCACTCCTGGCCAAGCGTTCTCTTTTATTCAAGTGGATATCTCACGCCCAGATATCATGTCCAATTTGTCTCTGGACAAGATTCACTACTCAATCCAGTCATTCAGACTTGAAATTCCAACAGGTGTAGAGGCCCTTCCTTCACTTTTTTAATATACATTTATAGTTTAATTGGTTTGTTTTTTCTCTCTCTCTTTTTTTTTTGTCGGCTTGGAGGCAGGGATGGGTGGGGTGGGTGGTATAGGGGTTTATAAGGGGTTTATAAAATGTGCATTCATACAATACATGTTTACTCTGTTATATCCCTGTTTAAAATCAATAAAAATATTGTTGAAAAGAAAACACTTGGACCATTCAAATGCTTTACTTAATACAACTCACAAGACAGGGTTTATATGAGTTTTTCTGAAAATTAATGTTGATATGGGAAAATTTGTTAAATAACTTTTTAATTAGTTTACTTCTAGTCTCAGCTTATATGAAGATAGAAACCATAACGTATTTGAATGAGTGTGTTAGCTTTACTTAAAAACTTTTACCCTGAGTTATAGCAGACAACTGCTATCAGAGAAACATTGCTGTTAAGGAAAATATATCAACAACATTGAGAATTAGAGATTCAATGATTAAACAGCACTGTGGTATAATTCTGTACAATAAAACAGTAAATAACAGCCACTCTTACATCTTTTAACCTTTTAAATATAAAGACGTTCCCTGCTAATTCACAATTTTGTTCTCTTAAAATTATCTTACTTATGTATTTTATATAGGAAGCAAATTTATGGAGATCAGTTCATAAGTGAAACTTAATTAGTTTCCTAAATGTACCAAGGCCCCTCTCAAGCTAAGCAGTTCCTAACACTTGGATAAATGGGAAGGAAACACGAGAGGCGAGAGTAAGAGGATCTCAGCAGGTCAAATTAGGCTAAACCGGTCCGTGCTAACTGGGTAATCCGTCTCAACTACAAAACGTGTGGGGAAATGACAGTAGGAGAAGTTACTGTTGTTCATTTCATTACGTACAGTGCTCTGGATCTGAAATTGTCAAAACCTTAAAAAAGTGTGCCTGTAATGCTTTACCAATGTTCAGAAACTTGCTTATGTTGATTGAAAATAAGGGTACTTCTACTATTGGATGGGAATTGGATGGGGGTGGAGTGGTATAATGACCTCACTTCCTGTTCTAGCTCATAATAGACTTTGCTTGCTCAGCATGCAACACCGTTTTAACTCTAGTCATGTAGCCATTACTAATCCATGCTTCTTTCCATCAGTGCATCGGCCAACAGATGAACAGGATTAACTAGGGGATGAACTAGCATACACGTGCAGACTCTTAAGGACTTAATCTATGTAAATCTGTTTCCTTTTTGAAACCTAATGATTATAGGCACACATTAGATATGCAATTAATTCCATGACTACACCTGCTAGTGATTATTAATTACGCATGTTATTTCTATAAGACAACATCTGAAGATTCAACCAAAATGTTTATGTTGAAAGTCCTGACATGTAGAGCTGGGCGGTATGACCAAAAATTTATATCACGGTGTTAACCCCATTTCCTAATAAATTAGAGAATAATTACTGCAGTATATTGGCTTACATTGACCGGACTAGTATTA
>JAQQZS010000036.1:29840682-29856235 GCA_030068045.1 Platyallabes tihoni
ATTTCACTGCATTTCGTACTGTGTATGACTGTGTATGTGACAAATAAAATTTGAATTTGAATTTGAATTTAGTAGTCTAAGTTGAAAACTTCTCAAAAATGTTTTCAAATGCAGCTATTTTAAAAACCTACAAAACCTTGAAAATTCCTAAAATGTTTTTTCCCTTAAGTATTTATTTCTGTTAGATGATGGTTTATTACAACCATGTTGTATTTCCTTCATTAAAATATTGCTTAAAACTCTAAAAGAGACAGTTATTATAGTGGTGCCTTCATCATAAGAAGGATGATTTTGCAGAATGTTTTTTTTCCTTTTCTTTTTTTAAGCCTTAAGCCTAATGACGCTTGCGTGGGCTAACAGATGCCCCTGATTGGCTGTAGAGCCGTGATTAATGTGGGAGCACGAAGTACTCCCTCCCCTCTGATCAGCCAATCAGCTCTCTCTACAATTCCGGCTGCGAGAGATTACAGCATCACCCGGGAACCAGCGGTCTTTTTTTTTTTAATGTTGCCATTTTATTTATTTATTTATTTATGTAGTTTTTTTTTATATTAATTTTTTTATTGAACAAAAATATAGAACAAGATATACATTTATAATAGCATCATAAAGTTGTGTAAACGTTGATCAAAAAACAAGGCACACATTAATTACACAGAAAAATAAGTATCGAAAAAGCACTCAAGGAAATAATAATAAAAATATATATATAACAAAGAAAAAAAATAAGCAAAATAGATAAGTGAATACAAATGCAAAAGGGTCTCTTTATTCTTCTTCTAATAAACCAAAGTTTCTTATTATTCCAACAAATTTCTTGGTCTTTTTACCTTTCATATGTTCCAATGATGAAACATAATTACAAATAAAATCCTTTTTAAAGACTGAAAAACAAGGTTTAGTTTTTATATTTTTTGCATTTATGAATGAAAAATTTGCCTAAAATCAGCATTTTATTAATGAGAAAGGTATTATTCTTATCATCCAGTAGTATTCCAAATATAATATGTTTTCTTTCAAAAGCGGGCAATGATTGTATCTTTGGCTCCAACCAATAAGACATATTTTCCCAAAAGATAGCAGAGTACTCACAAGAAAAAAAAGGTGATCAGTAGTCTCAATATAAACTTTACAGAAAGTACAAGCATTTTGTTCAAAATTAAACCATTGTTTTAAAAACTCAGATGATGGATAAATACCATTAAATATTTTGAAATGGGTTTCCTTTGCTTTAGGAGCCACTGGAAAAGCAATATGTTGTGTTCGTAGTATTTTAACGGTTGGTTTATCATAAGTTTGTAAAATATTGTTATAATAATATAACGATGTTGGATATATTAAAAAAATTAAACAAGAGCGGATGATTTTGTTGGGAAGCGTTGCTTTGAGATTATTACCATTAAAAGGAACCAGCGGTCTCCGGATGGAAGGGCGAGCACTTTACCACTGTGCCACTCGGAGGCCCCTAGAACTAGAGTTGGGTATCGTTTGGGTTCTTTTCGATACCGGTACCGGTGCCAAAACAGTGCCTGAACCGATACTTTACAAAAGCCACAAAATTATGGTGGGTGACTCAAGAATACATTTTTATTTAACAAAAAATTCTTAAAATTCTCCTTAGTCAAATTAGCCTTCTTTGCAATGGTAACTGGGGTCTCTGTTGTAGTACTACTAGAACTAGCTGGAAAGCCATTATATAATTATAAACAGAATCCATGTTATATTAGTATTTTACAAATCGTTTGACCATTTGTTAGCATGAGTGCAAGATTTGCATTTACATTATCCTACTACTAACCTGCGGAAAGGCTGCTGTCGTCATCATAATCGGTGGACTCCTTTTTGCTACGGTTGGTATGACTGGGACTGGGGTCGTCCACACCGATAGTGCCAGCTGTTGTCCACAAGCTGTCAAACACGGTGCCTCAAATGTTTCATTAGATTTGACGTGTTTCCGCTTTTACACGCAACTGCTGTAAGACATTTGCTGCACGTCGCGGTGTCGGAATCCTTTCTTGTGAAATATAGCCACACTTTCGACCGTTTAGTTTTAGGCATTTTAACGAAAGTTGTTTACTTTAGCAAGCTAAGATAGCGGTAGACCGCCTGCTGCCGTCAGAGCGAGTGTAACGTTAGTTGCTGCATTCACGCGCATCTCAGATGGTCTCATTTCCTGATGATTTGTGCTTTTAATTTTTTTTATTTAATCTAATAACCTATTAATCTACAAAAATATATTAATCTAGAGAACAAATATTTAAATCGACAGTTCAGGCATTTAAGTGGCACCGAAATGAGGCACCGAAATTCGCGTTCTGTTTCGGTCCGGTACATACCGGTTATATAGGTACCGGTGCCGTATTAGCACCGGTTTTCGGTACCCAACCCTATCTGTGCCTACATAAAAGCATTTGACCTGTGACTTTGCACAGTACAATTGGAAAAATCCAAGGATCTCAGCAAAGATCTGAGAAAGAGGATGGGAAATTTACACAGCTCAGGAATCCAAGATCAGTTCAAATAATTGCACATGAGAGATTAACCAAAAAACTCGATTAAAAGTATGCAGCTGAGAACATCAGCATCATCACAAATCATTGGGTTTAACCTGGAGAAAACTGAATATTCCAACAGGACAATGACCTCAATGCACATCAAAGCTGGTTGTGGAATGGATAAAGTAATCTAGCTTTTTTTTTTTTAATTGCCCTGGTTAGCAGACAGCTTCACACAATAGTGTCTAATTACTCTATGTAACCCCTTCTTTTAATGTACAATTCTACCTAACAAAACATCAGGCTACATCTGTACCAATAGTCTGAGGCTTGCATAAAGTGTGTGCAGAAAAAGGAATTGTGTAATAAAAAGTTCAAATCTAAATAAGCACTCTTTGGAGCAAAAGCTTGGAATCCACATGAACTATCAGTCGAATAATACCTCAAAAAGTAAAGACTTGTTCATGTGTCAATATATGTGGCCAAAGTTTACTCAATACTGTGTGTACACTGTTATTCAATATATGATATAAGCAAAAAAAATAAAATAAAAAATAAGTTAAAAAGTAGGCATGATGACATTACCTCTGCTTTGTATGGCAGGAAGAGAGCACTAGCTAAGTTTCCTGTGATCCCACTGAAAATGTAGATGATGGAGATGCGCACCCAGCCAGCAAGTTTCTCCAGGTCTCTCAGAATAGTCATCTGGAAGACTACGGACACAAGGCAGTGCAGGAGACTAGTAGACAGGGGGGAAAAATTATAAAAAATTAAACATTAAACCACCATAAATAACAAAAATGTACAATAGAAAAACATTCATACTAACTAAAACAATGCCATAAACCAATTGCAACAATCACTGGATCACAACCTGTTTACTCTGAGCTATCAAAAATAAAATCTTATGATTCTGATGTAGTGAATACCAACGCTAATGGTATAAAATACGGATGCTGAGCACACAACTGTTAATGACTACTGATATAGAAAATACAGAATAATCATGTTTGGCAGTCTACTAGGAATACAAAATTTTTCTATTAATTGTAGTTCTGGGATCAGCAGCCCACATACCCTGCATGTAGGAAGAGAGAGAGCCAGAGCCTGTAGAACTGGTCCGGAATGTCGGGGTTGAGGAACGGCAACAGCCCACACACCTCATCCAGACAGTGAACCTGCGATTGAACATTGCATTCATTACAGATTAATTTTTAGATACCCCTCTCTGACAAGAGAAACAAAAACTAGAATAACTAGAATAGACGCAAGTACAATCTAAAGGTTTTATTTGTTGAGGTATTAATCTCCAGGAATTTTCACACAATTTCTATTAGCAGTTTCTGAAATACTCCAATGCCCTTTAGCGATTACACTTTGATGTTAAGATTAACTGAAGCTCTTGACCTGTATCTGCATTGTTGTATGGATTACGGTGCTCTTACATGACTGGCTAACTGGATAACTACAGTAGATAAATAAGCAGGTGTATATTACAGTGGCTGTATATTACTCTGAATTAGCCCAACAGAAAAATTTACATCATTTTAAGTTTAATTAGTGTTGCCTGTGATGTGGAGCATACATCCATGTTCATCCAAGTATTCATCCACCAATCAACCCATCTGAACTTCCAAGCATCTATCCATCCATTCAAAAATAAGTGTCCATACATCAAAGTGCACATATTGAAGCGGCCACCCACCCATCCTTCATTCCCTCATTATTCGATACAGTTGAGCATTTATGCATCCATCAATCCAGAAAAGCATTCACTCAAGAATTTGGATCCACGTATGCATCTTTTGGTACATCTATTCAAGTTTCAAGCCAAGCATCCATCCACCAAAGCACTGATCCATCTACCTATTCAAGCTATTCTTAGAGACTTTAATACTTGGATGTACAGGTAGTCCTCTACTTACAGTACGAACGAGTTCTGTTCCGGGAGCAGGTTCATAAATCGGATTTGTTCTTAAGTCCGACAAAGTGAGTTATATACGCCTTTGATACGAACATACTGTACAATGTAAAGCATACCAATTCACTTGAATAAATCTGTGTCTTCTTTTCCCACACTTGTGCCATCATGTGGCCAAAAACCATTTTGTCAGCTGTTTTCCATCATATTTTAGTGTGAACCCTATTCTGGTAAAGATTTTCTGAAACAATCAGGACAGCTTTACAGGACAGCCATTTTTATTCACCGTGCTCCCGGACTGATTTATTGAAACCGGTGAGGCCGAAAAGTTTCTCCTACACCTCCACACATACAATATACCAGACTTTAAACATTTTATGTTTAACATAGCATTACTTACACACTGAAAATATTGTATATAATTGAAAACATTGGTATATAGTGCAATGCAGGGACTATTTTCATGTAATACATGTTAGCTACTTATGTGACTGAACCGGAAGCAGAACCACGGTCTGTTCGTATCTGCGGAAATTCGTGACTCAAATGTTCGCAAGTCGGGGACTACCTGCATACTTTACCTAGCCATCACTGTATTCTCATGACCATCTTGGTTTATTGTAAAACCAATTATTAGAGCATGGAAACCCACACTGCTCTCCATGTTCTCAGAGAAAATAGGTTGTTTAATTTAAATACTAATCGATGTGCATATTCTGATTAACTTCTGCTTAAATGATGATGAGCAATGCTGATAAACATTAACATAGTCATGAACATCACATCACCACCATCTGATGCAGTGTGTTACCTGAGAGCACAGCGTGGCCTCTTCGTGGAAGTATCCATGCATGAAATCACAGTACTCTCGTGTGGCAATCTCACACCTGCATGCGCACACAACAATCAGTGACCACAAAAACAACCTTCTGTGCCTTACAGCTGCTTTTTGCAATAATATTAATTGAACATTATATTTTTCTGTTTCATTTAACATTAGTAATGCAATATATAACAACATGTACACTGTCTTGCCAAAAAAGGCATCATTTCACAGGGGTCAATCTAGAAAGAACACAACTGGAACTGGAAATTTCTGGAACTGGGTTAAGAACCCTTCAACACATTATCAAAACCTGGATTCTGCTGAACTTTGTGGAAGAAATGTGGTCGGAAAAAATCATGAATGGACATCACTTAAACACTTGAAGTTGTATGGTTAAAAAACAGTAAAAACCATAGCTGTATTTAATAGTGAATGTAAGAGCATTTCCATACACACAATATAATAAGAACAGAGTGATTGGTGTGTCAGGGTAAGAAGAAAAGCTCATGAAGCGATGTACCCATTATGAATCATGGCCACTGTACAAGCCTCTGGAGTCCGTGCTATGATCTGGGGAGGTTGCTTCAATTGGTCAGATCTAGGGTCAGCAACATTATGTGGCAATAAATTTAGTGACCTGATTTTATTGAATGACCAGGTTATCACATCTAGGGAGTTTTTATTCCCTATATATTCCAGGATTGCAAAAGGGAGCATGAGGTATCACCTTCACACATGAACTGGACACCACATTTTGTGCGGTAAACAAAGCTAAAGGTGACTGAATAAAATCTTAGTGTGTGTGCCTTTTTTTGGCCAGGTAGTGAATAATATCTGAATACTAAAAATAAATACGTCAAAGTGTAGGACAAACAATTACACATATAATTATGTTTAAAGAACCTCGACAAAACATTTCTTATTGCTGTACATACATGTACAGCAATAAGAATATATGGTTATGTTACCTTCCTTGTGTCCCGATGCAGCATGGACGTCCCCTGATAGTGCAGTCCATGTGCCGGTAACCCGTTTGGTTCCATGTGCCTCTGTCTGTACAGATCTGCACAAATGATAAGAGTATTGCACAATAAAGCACAAAATATTGCACAACACCTTCTGTTAATTCTTCCATCGTTTCCTCGTCCCTTATACAATGCTTTACTGTTATGTGGAAGTTTTACAAGCTTCACTTGGCTAGACTTACTGTATAAGAAAATACATCCCTACAACTCTATTCTCTCTAACTCCAGGTGACAACAAAACAGATTTCAAATGCAGCAATTTTTATTCCTTACAAAAAGTAAACTGCCAATAAGAAACCAGATAACTCAGTAACATGTAGATAATTATTTAGCAATAATAACTAAACGTCTTCTTTGCATACATGCGGATGGTTTGGCTTTTGCCAAACATGGAGCTGTGCATTTGTTTTTTGTTTTTCTTCTCAACCCTGTTTCTAAACATTGTTTTACTTTTTGGGGAAAGCGACAATGAAATGCATTCGTTCTTTGTGGGTGTTTTTTTGCCATCAGCTTAGTGTATTTACCTGTTTATACAAGCTGTCATTTTTGTTATATCCGTTTCATAAATAAAAACAGAACTGAGGGAGGATGTACTTTCTTCTTCCCATTACAGTGACAAGAGACAGAATATGACTAGAGCATAGAGATAAACAGACAACCTTGAAAAAACTGCCTCGTTGTTCAATTATTCGTTGAAAGCATCTTACTCAGTACTATGAATGATTTATCACCTACAGTGAAACTAATGAATGTTACAATGCAGGTGTGTAGGTCTTGCTCAAGGGCACTTTTGTAGTCCCGAGAACTGAATTCAGGACCACGAACACTGAACTGATATCTTGGAATTTTATTATTTCCTTAGAAAGGATTAATTTAGAGAGTAATTAAAAAGTTAAGACAACTTACTGGCCATAGTGTGATGTCATCAGGCCAAACATGTGGCTCTGCTGAGGCAGGCTCCTGACATGTCCTAATCAGAGACACATTTCACATCACATGGAGAAGAGAAAACAAAAAATAATTAAATAAATAAATAAAATGGCGTAAATTCTTAAAATAAACTGTCACCAAGATTAGTCAGCTAATTGCTTGCTAACTGATTAAGCAGAGATTCATTCAAGGCTGAAAAAGCAGAAGGACACTAAACATTTGGCATCTAGCTTTATGCAAATCTATACTTATATGGACAAATAGTTTGGACATGTTCGGAGGAGAGATTGTGAATATATCGGTAGAAGGATGCTGAGGTTGAAACTGCCAGGCAGGAGGTCTAGAGGACGACCAAAGAGGAGATTTATGGATGTAGTGAGAGGACATGAAGTTAGTTGGTGTCAGAGAAGATGCAGAGGATAGTTAGATAGGAAGCAGATGATTCGCTGTGTCGACCCCTGAAAGGGAACAGCCGAAATACAGAAGAAGAAGAAGAAGAACAATACTTCTATGGACAAATGTTTGTGGACCCCTGACCATCAAGCATGCATACAGTATATACAAATATTTGTTGTGGAACATATCGAGTGTTGTGGAAGAGTTTTTTTTTTTTTTTGGTAATTGGATTCAAAAAATCATTCTAGATTCATTACTCATGAATAAATATTTCCAGCTTTTTTTGTATACTTCTTATTGGGGGGGAATTATTGTCTTCTGGACAACTGTCATGTCAGGACTGTTGCCCATGATCATGATTGTGTGTACTGAATTAGACAGAGATACAGTATTTACGCTGTATAATTTACTCAAACCTGAAATTCTAATATTCTGAGATATTAGATCTGTATTTTCATGAGCTGTAAGCTAGAATAAAATTAAAACAATTTAAAAAATATATATTTCACTTTGTGTGTAATGAATTTTAAATACGTTTCACTTTTAGAATGAAATTACAAAAATGTTTTTGAGATGAACAGTCTAAAATATCTGTGGATACACTTGTATTATAATTTCCATTTGGTGGAAAGAAGTGGCCTGAGCATGACAATGACTCTGTAAGCTCAGGCAGACAGGGTGGAGTGAAAGAACTCAAGTGACCTGCATTGAGACCAGACCTCATCGCCACCAAAAACCTTGACATTGGACAACCAGGAATGCCGACAGTGTTCCAGACCAGCTCACTAAATCTGTTGTGCCTGAATGGACAAATCCCCACAGGCACATTCCAAAAGCGAGTGAAAAGCCTTCTCAGACTAGTAAAGGTATTAGAAAAGTGAAGAGGGACTTAAAGTGGAATGGAAAGTTTAAAAAGCACATATGGGAGTGATGTTCAGGATAACATTTAGCTATAAAAGTTTCTCTTTGCTAGTTTCAGTTACGCAGTGTTAAAGCTTATTGCAGTGCATTAGTTTTGCTAATTCTGTTTTTTAGTGTTGGGAATGTTTCTTTAGTTGGTTTCATTCCTAGTAAGAGTTATATACTGTATAGGAACATAATGCTTTAAAACAAAGAAATGATTTCACTTTTGCAGCAGGCACACACTACCTGGGGTCCTGATGGCACACTGCCCCTGAGGAACGAACAATATCTGCATGCACTTTGTCCCATTTAATGAAGGTGGCCAAAGTCTCCTGCAATAAAAGAAATGAAAAATATTCAAGTAGTTCCATACTCAAAGTTTACAACATTGAAATATTTACAAAGTTAGCACTATATTAAGAGAATCTGTCATGGTCATAGTGTTTTCTCAGATTATATATAAACATGTTACTGCATCTCTACCTGTTCTTGTGACAGAGTTTTTTTTTTTTGTTGGATTTTCCCCCGATTTTTCTCCCTAATTTAGTCGTGTCCAATTCCTCCCCGCCACTAGGGGGCTCCCACATTAAGGCTACTACTACCACACAGTCTGGGGGGGCCGAAGACTATTACGTTTTTTTCCTCCGAACACCCCTGATTGGCAGTAGAGCCGTGACTAATATGTGGGAGCACTAAGTACCTCTCATCCCTCCCCTCTGAGAGAGCTCGGCCAATCAGCTCTCTCTAGACCTCCGGGTGTGAGAGGTTACAGCATCACTCGGGAATCAAACTCGCGATCTATGCTTCTTTGAGCTGGCTGCCACAACCAGTTGGATCCAGTACAGATCAGACCACGAGGCCTCTGGGAGACTGGCAAAAGACCAGACGTTTTGTATACACATGTATCTTAATAGGACCCAAGCACTATGACATCAGCACTATGTCGTCACAGTGTGTGAAGGGCCCTATTGTTTTCCTAAGGATTTTTTTTTTCAACATTTTGGGCTTTTTGGGGGTCTTAATATGCTCCTTACATTGGAAAAAAAAAAACATTGGAATTTGCTGCCATTAGGATGGCTGAAAGTAAAACTTTGTTTCTCTTTAGGTCTCAGGAGGAAATAACTGAAATCTCATTATAAATGAATTCACACCAATGATGTGTCACAATGCTGATGTTTTCATTACATCCTCAGGGTGGCAGCAAATATTCGTATGACCAACATGGCTGCAGGGTATTTTGGAGACAGAATTCTAAGTGTGCTCAAAAACCAAGTATACATATATTTCACATGAAACATAGCTTGAGGTCGTGTGTACCGAGCAGTCGTTCCGGAGTGTCTGCACACATCCAGAATTATCATTTTGCACGCAGCAGCCAGACTCTTTTTCCTCGTATCTGTCGCGTTGCATGCGCTCAGCTATCTTTATGTCTCGTCTAATACAAGGTGAAAACTTTGCTCCCAGGTGGATCAGGTCTACCTGCAACACACACACGCACACACACATTGCCACAGTTAAGTCAACAGTTAGTTCATTGTTCAATATCTCTAATTCAATGTGCTGCTGCTCTAAAGGACCAAGTATAGACAATCAGCAAAACAGGCAACACTGATTTTTATCTTATACAGCATATTGAAAGGACAATTTAAAAAAATAAAAAAAAATGAAAAACCCTACCTGAAAAGGGCCATCGGGGCAAGTCAAAGAAACATCCATGTTTATATCACAAAGATTATAACTGAGTGTTTTATTAGAAATGTACAGTAGTACTGTATTCTTAAATTTTTAAATCTGAATTTTCTTAAATACAACTCTTTAAACTGTCTTAAGCATTTATTTCCACAAGGATCAACTTTCCAAAACTGTATTCCGGGATTTGAGTGATAGTCTGTGCATTTTGATAATAATGCTGTGTATGATTCTGCTTAATTATAGCAAGTGATTGCTTTCTGGTGTTTTGGAAGAAGAACTAAAACACTGGAGACACTCACGGATCCAGGACCGATCCAGAAATTTTGCTGCTGAACATATTTCACACTCTCATACACCCCCTTGTTCCTCAGCACCTGGATAAAAACAAACACGACTCAATACAAGAAAGAAGGCGATGGGTAAGCCAAATAAAACACTGCAACAGCACTGACTTGCAGTTTGCATGTCTATGACTTGAAACATGGTTCACACGTGTGCACACGTTGCTTTGAGCTGTGCATGGCTGGTTACGTGCACTTTGTCTGTTGCATTTATTAGTGTCGCCTGAAAAATCCTAACACGATGCAAGCAGCAAGAAGCCGCTGTCTCAGAAATTGTACTAGGGGTGCTAATGCATGAGAAGGCTCAGCCTTGTTTGACTGTGATCATACCAAACTGCCATCTCTCCTCCTCTTCTGCTTCCTCCTCTTCTCTCTCTTCTCCTCTCTCTCACTGCCTCTCTGTCAAGCTATACATGTCGCTCCTGAGCTGCCAGTGATCCAGACCCCCTCTGCCCTCTGGAGCTGCCTGACTCGTCCTGGTGTCCTGATTCTGGTCGGAGATCTCGTCGCATGGATGCCCCGTTTGGTCCGCCTGGGATGCGTGTAGTGACTGGAGACGGTTCCACTTCTTTCACGAAGACGGTCCTGTCCTCGGCTGATGCAGACAGCTGTTCTCTGAGGATATCTCCTGTTATAATGAACTTCCAGGCTCACACAGTATGATGCGATTCAATCCCTGCTATCCGTTTCACCCAAATGAGGATGGGTTCCCTGTTGAGTCTGGTTCCTCTCAAGGTTTCTTCCCATTACCATCTCAGGGAGTTTTTCCTTGCCGTTGTCGCCCTCGGCTTGCTCATGTCTTATCATTTTGATTCATACACGTTCACATCTCATACAAACTTAAAACTGTAAAGCTGCTTTGTGACAACGTCAATTGTTAAAAGCGCTATACAACTAAAACTGAATTAAATAATTTTTCTCCTCATCAAAACACAATGATTTAACTATCCAAGGGAAATAAGAGAAATTCCTCCTTGAGTGATTCAATGGTCACACACATCCCATCATTTTTTTTCCCCTTTTTCCTCCTGATGCATAGCAAGTAAAGCCATGAGTACAGAACTACACATGCCTCCATGGATGCCATGTTTGTTTACTACTGTGGTCATGGAAACGGTTCGGTAGGTTTTATCACCACCTTGCGGACTAAGCTTGATCACCTCCAGATGTGCATACTGTAACAGTGCGCGTTGAGTATATTTACAAGAGATGCACGTTCGTGCTGGCTGGGAACCATGTTCGGGTCTACTTCCACATATCTCATTTCATGCATAAAATATTTAATATTTAATTTTTTGTGTGAATCTAGGTAAATCTGGATAAAAGATGTGTTTTAAAAGACCTAAGGTCAGTGTAGCTTACTAGTTGTGTGACGGCATGCTGGGCAAAGCCGACAGGAGCAAAACCGTAAGTGCAGCAGGCCAGCAGAGTGATGACAATGTGCACGAAGGTGATCCAGTAGGTAAAATATGGTCTGAGAAAGTGCACAGAAACAGAAGTGATCATGCATATCAAACATACTGTACATCATGATTACATAATTAACTAAATAAATAAGCAACACCATGAAATAATGTATTAGTCACACAGCAGGTATGTTGATCTCAGCAATATCGATTACATATTTTAAACGTACATTTCACACTAATAGCAAAATAAATATGATGACTTGTTTATGCTGAACATCAGAAAGATCTGATCAAGATCTGATGTGACATCTTTGTTAGGGTTTTGTGTAGTCTGTAATATTATAATGAAAATAATATACTAATACAGTGAATCTTTGGATTGTGAGTAACTTGGTCTGCGAGTGTTTTGTCTTGTCTTTGGTCTTGCATTAAGAAAAGTACATATACACTTTGTCTGCCGAGTGTCACATGATCACAACTGAGCCATTGGTCCTTCTCTCCCTCTCTCGCTGCAGGATTGTGGGTAATCGTCTCCCATGCTCAGTCTCGGCGCGCATGCGTCACTTGTATAGTCAACAGTGTGTAGTGTTTGCGTGTGTTAAGACAGATGGCGCCATTTCCGTTAGTGTATGTGAGAAAGTCATCCTACACAATAACCCCCCCCAATAGTCCTCCTCCTCTCTTGCTCTCGTCTCCTTCACATCAGCCATGATTCTTTTCATAGATTAAGTGCAGGTTAATTTGTTTTATTTTTACTTTATCTTCTGTATTAATAATTTTTACATGTATATTTTTGGGTTGTGGAATGAATCATCCGAGTTTCCATTATTTCCTATGGGGAAATTAACTTTGATATACGAGTGCTTTGGATTACAAGCACGTTTCTGGGACGAATTATGCTTGCAGTTCAAGGTTTAACTGTAGTTAATAATAATATTTCAACCCACCTGTGGCTGTGGAAGTCATCCAGCTGTTTTTGCACTTGGCTACTCAGGCTGCGCCGGTAGTGACGATCTAGCCACTTCCCCACCACGCCCATACCATACTCCCGCTTGTGTTTATCAAAGGCAAAGTGTTTAACTCTGGATGCAATACGGCCTCCGCGCCGAAGGGCGGGGCTTACCATTGCAGCCGGAGCTCGGCTGATATCCTTACTGAGCGCACACACACAAGGGGGGGAAAAAAGGGAGAGAAGAACAGACATACATAAATCAGGAGATATTAGTGATAAGACAAAGTGATGTATTCAGTTTTGTGTTTTATCTGAACTGGCTGAGACAGTAGACTGTTTAGAAACTCACAAGCTTGGGTAACGTGCTGCTTCATCTACAAACCCGTCCACGGCCAATGTAGCAGAGAGGGGCGGGGATTCAAACACTTCGTCTGCCATAGAGTAGAAGTCCTCATGTGCATCCATCTGCCATAAAAACACAATATTAATTTTAAAAATATAATTTTTTTATACACACACACACACACAGTGTATGTAGACTAATGTTTGTCCTCTCTCATGAGTCTCAACATGTGTGTGTATAAATACATTTTATACATATATACATACATACATATACATACACATATTTATTCATGTTAATGAATAAGTATAAGACAGAAGCACAAAGATGTGTGACTCTTGCCTTGCTAAAGAAGACAGAGTCGGAGGTGTCTGCTGTGTCCACCGTCTCCTCCTCCATCCAGCTGGGCCGAACAAAACTCCTCCGTGGAAAACTTCGAGGCATCTGTGTGCCGTGCAAGCCTGGCCGACCCTGCGCACACAACCCCATGCACATACATACACATTTAATCAACTAAAAATACAGCCAGGAAATTCAAAAAGTCAAAAACCACATGCTGCTTGCAGCATTAGTATAATGTGTAAGTAGTACAAACAAAGTTAAAAATAGCACAATGGTTCTATTTTTATTAATTTATATTAAGTTTCTATCAGCTTGCAGTGTGGACTGGGATTCGGGATCGGACTGGTGGGAAGGACAGGCCAGGATAAAAAGTTAAGCAACGCCCCCTAATGGCCACCTTTTGCACAGGGGGTGTATCTGTAACAGCAATTACTTTAAAGCTAAAATGTCTCAGTCAGATCAGAACTAGATCAGGACGCATGTCCAATCTTTCTGATCCCAATAATGGCTGATGTAAAATCATGACAAGCACTACTGGTAGATATACACACACACACCCTGAGTAGGTTGGAGGCTGCACGGATGCTCATGCGGGCGACAGACTCTCTCTTCCTACGTGGGAACCGGGAGTGAACGGAGCGCTGGCTGGTGAAGGAGCACAGGGAGGAGACGCCTGGGGTCTGCGGGGTAGGAGCATGAGGAACGTGTGGCGTCCTGGGCCGTTCTACATCATCGTAACGAAATTGACGTCCACGCGCCAGAGGGTCCACAATCTAAGGAAAAAAAAGGAGACGTATCTCACTTTCCTGTGTAAAACATTCCAAATAAGTGCCTTCAGAAAGACTCTTTGATACCTTTGGCATCTTGTGAGTGACAGGCGAGTCAAGGGTGTGGTCGATGCTCGCTGCCTCCTGCGGGTCTCTGTACTGAGGTTTCAAGGGGCCGTACCGCAGGCTACAGTGGCGCAGACTCTTCCTCTGCCATACCTGCTGCTGATTTTCACAGTCAGTCCCGACACCAAACCACTGAGCCGTGCTCCTGTAACGTAAGCCCAAGTATACACAAACAGATTGACCAAGAGTGCAAAGATGGTTCATTAGCTGGCAAGCTGATGGTTAGAGATTAGCTGGCAAGAAGGTGGAAATATTGGTATAAATCGAAATGTCTGACACTGCAACTCACTGACTCGTGCATTCTCACATTCAATCTTAACACATGACATTCTGGCGATCTGTGATGTTAATGTTCTGACATTCAAATATTGCATAACTGTAAACTTAGTGGTGACATAAAATGACATCATGTGATTGGAAGGCTCATTTCTGCACCTGCGTGTCTGTGGTTACCTGCGGATACTCTGCGAGAGAGATGTCTGCCTGCGGAACGCCGCTCTCCTCTCATTCATCCCGTTGTCCGACAACGCCTCAGTTGACTGCTGCATACTGACACTTTTTTTTGTTGATGACCTTAAGGGCTGAAGAGCACATACCCACACAGACAAGGTGTTTTTTTTTTTTTATCATATATTGAATTGCATAATCGGTATGCACCAATGAGAAAAAAAAAAAAAACAAGGATGGGTGGAAGCACATACAGACCTAAAACAAAAAGAAAAATTTTAATGAAAATTAATAATGCAGTCAGGCTGTGCGAATTAGTCCACCATCTATTGTACAGCATAAATCTCAAATAACAAACTGCTTCTTTAATTAACAACAGAATTTACAAGGTTATTCTTAATATTTACTTGTTGGTTTTAAGGGCAATGTGTATAATAAACAATAATGGTTAATATGGTAAAAAAAATAATTTAAAAAAAATTTATATATATATATATATATATATACACATACACACACACATACGCGCGCGCGCACGCGCACACGCGCACACACACACACACATACACACATACATACACACATACATACACACATACATACACACACACATACACACACACATACACACACACATA
>JAQQZS010000036.1:29861285-29877451 GCA_030068045.1 Platyallabes tihoni
TGTAAATAATATGCGGCCCGTGAGACTTGAACTTGGACATAGTGCGGCCCACTGCAAAAAAAGGTTGAGAACCACTGGTTTACACAATTAAACCCGCATTCTAGCAACACTAGCAACAGCATGGGCAGACTCAATGACTGAGCGATGTGAAGCGCCATCTTGTCTCCTTTTATGCTTCCTGAATCGACCGAGTGCTCATGACAGCAACCAAACTAGCTTCGCAACATCTGTTTTCTTCCGACAAAGAATAAAACATATCAAGCACAATTTTTTTTATATCGATCATGTGTCTATCGCGATACATATCGTTATCGTTTTATCGCCCAGCCCTATCTTCATATCCCATCCAATGCTATCAAATCCAACACAATCACATTCTTTTCTATCCTATCCAGTGCTCTCCAATCAGACCCTCCATAATAAGCAATTGAGAGGAAACAATGGCAAGGAAAATCTTGAACAAACCTTGATAGGAACCAAAAGAAAGTAATTCTCCTTTGGATTGCATAGGATAGTTTAATAAATAGGATAGTGGGACTGTTCTATGGTCAAAAAGTAATTGGAAAGGGGTATTGTGTTTAGTTATACAGTGATCAGGAGCCACATAAGCAATTTTTGTTTTTGATTTGAATCCCACCTGCTGTATATTATGGCTAGCAGGCAACATGAAGTGGAGCTAAAGTGCTGCAGAAATACATTTCTGGATATCTGGACCGAAGAACAGTAAGGACGCGTTTAAGAGAAAGGAAGCACTAGAACGAGCGTGGGTTTGGACATGTGGGAAAGTGTTGGCGTGTGGATGTTGAATGTCCGGTACAGTTTGGCATCAGTGATTAATTTCTTCTAATGAGATGCCTATTGTTGTTGCCCAGCACCAGTTCAGTGTTTGGAGAAGTTTTTTTTGCCTTTTGCCATACTTTTACATAATTCATAACTTAATATACAGTAGTAAATCAAAAGCTCTATTATAATAATTCCTATTCTGTAATACACTGCAGGATTTTGCAGATTTAAAAGTGCTTTAGATGACTGATTTAGTAGATCTTTCTTTCGATTGACTGTATGAAGTTATGAATTATGTAAAATTAAATATTTTCCTGGAACAGGATCCATGTGTTTAATTAACAATACGAGTGATCAGGAGTTTGTGATATATTTACTATCCCAAAACAGTGAACTCCCTCCTATACACTGCTCAGCCAGAAAAATAAAAACATTAACATTTTTATTTATATGTAAATATAAAAAATTATAATTAAAAAAAATATATATATAGGTTTTATGATCCCACCAAAACAACACTGAACCCTCGAGGCATGACTCCATGAGACCTCTGGTGTTGCATATGGTACCAGGACACTAGCAGCAGATCCTTTAAGTGCAATAATTTGCTGGACTTGTTTTTGCAGACCAACTCATGGATGCTCGATCGGATTGAGATCTGGGGAAATTCACTAATTCACATGACTCCACGTTATATGACATCTTCACAGTTTTCCAAGCAAGCCCGGGAAGCTTTTACTTAGGAAATTCAAAGTTACACACGGCATAAGTGTTAAATAAATGATGTTTTCTCTGCAGCAGAGTCTGCGGGTTATACTTCTGCACAGAAGATTATGCAAAAGCAGTGTTTATGTACAGCATGTGTATGTGTAGGCATACTGACAGGCTTCTAAAATCCAACATGGCAGCTGCCTTATGTATTGTACAATGAATTATTGCCATAAAGTTCAATTCATTCAGCAATAAAGTTGATGATTTGCATTGGGAAAGGGCTAATCCTTGTCTCTTTCTATTTTGCCTAAGAAATGCATACAGCAATAACTATGGCAACACTTAATATGAAGAAAAACAGCTCTAAAGATAAAACAAAAGTTTCTTTTCAGGTCACATTGGAACAAAATAATGCATACAGTGCACAATTACGGTTCTGCTTATTTCGTGATCCTACCAGCACAAAAGAAAACAGTAGAGAATTTCCTGATCGGAGAGCGTGAGCGAACAGAAAACACACACACACACAGTCCACCATTTCTCACGCCCTCTCTTTACATAGCAACACGTTCAGAGCTGTTAAATTTTTTTCACACTTACTTTGTCTCACTGCTGTCACGTCTGTTAGATCTTCATCCCCTCCTGAAGCTTGTGACTCTTTAACGATGCTGATATAGAAATAGAGAACACGTATACAGACACACACACACAGACACAGCATAACAGAAGAATTAGTCAAGAGGAAGATCATACAGAGATTGACTTGAAGGCTACTTCCTCAAGCATTGACCAGGATTTCTAGGATACTACATGACTATTAGATTTAAATCAAAAATGCCATAAAAGGGGCATTATACTGTTTACATGACCTCCAAAATCAAACCCTTTAAAATGTATATTCTGTGCAGTGTTGAATATCTTGAACAAATGCATGCTGGTCTCAGTTTGGGCCGGAATGGTCACGTGACCCGGCATGAGACGGCAAGATACAGGAAATAACATGCAAGTATAAACGGCTGACTGGTGAAATAAACATCACAGCCTGTGTTACAGTTTCATTTCAGGGTGAACCTGTTTTTCCATTGTTGCTTTTACTTGTATTAGGCCATTAGTACATTATCTTCCAGGTTTATAAAATATAATCTAAGTGGCAGCAATCAGAAAGTTTGTGTGTGTCTAATGTGTGCACGTGCATGTGTGCGAGAGACACTCCATCCGACTCTGACTAAGCATGACATCATGTGAACGCTCATGAGCTTGGGGTTTTCTACGAAAGAAGGTTGCCGTGTTGCTTCAAAAAATTAATATGGGAACACAGAGAGGAAACTACATTCTCACACATGCGCATATAAATGTTGAATCATTTGCCGATTACACTCTAACCGCAAAAAGCTGGGAAAAAATAAAGAGAAACTGAAATCTTTTAGGTGCCTTCACACTCGCCTATACTGTAGGAAGCAGTAGTAAGGTGGGTGGAAAGCAAATGCCTTCATTTTTTTTTTTATATATAGAGTTAATGCTCAGTAATGTCATGTATTTTTGACACTGAGTGTTTTACCACTGAGGAGGTTTATGCAGCTAAAATTAAACTGCATTGCTTATATTCCAGTAGGGAAATATAACCAGTAATGTCTATTGTCGACTCACTGACATGTCATGCTTAATCCTATTATAGCAAATTAGGGTGTTTTAACATGCCCAGGAACGATACTCTCCCTCCCCGGCTAACCAGCGTTCGCATTATTTATGTTCTCTGTTCTCAGGTACAGCAGGCGGCAGTATGCACCTGGTTGGTTTGTGAGCCGCCATTAAACACAAGAAGAAGAGAACAAGGACCTTAACCTTTGTGCTATACCTTAATACTCTTGATATTTTGGAAAAATGTCAAGATCAACACGCTCACGTGCATTCTTCAAAGGAAGCAGCTTTCAACACTGTTTTATGCGGAATTCTGTTCAGAGATCTGACAATCATGAGGTATATTATATGCCGCTTGTAGAATCTCGCCAGAATGGCTATTTACTGAATGAAGCCCTGGGGAACATTAACATAAAAGTCAGGATTATTGTATAGTAAAGTAATATACCTACACTTAGAGAAATGTATGTGTCCTGGACATCGCAGATAAACCATGTCCAATTTTTACACTAATCAGTGCTTTATTTAAGTCACAATTAACTGGGAGACTATATACACACACCACAAGTCAAAAGTTTTATTTGATTTTGATTTTTAAAAACAATAGAAACAATTGCTGAAGTCATCCAAAATATTTAATAATCTCCTTTGAACAGTTGATACTGATATGTGTCTACTGATATGTGCTCTGCAAAGCCTTCATAACGCCTCTAATCTGAGGTGCTGTTAATTGATGATTTCTGAGGCTGGTAAATCTAAAATGAGCTTCTCTGCAGCAGAGGTAATTTTTGGTTTTGCTTCCCTGGGATGGTCTTGACAGCCAGTTTCATCACGGTGCTTGATGGGTTTTGCAAATCCACTTGATAATACTGTTCTTGCAAGAACTATTCCAGAACAGCTGGCCTTTGTGTCTCAAAGAACAACCGACTGTTGTTGCAATTAAAAGTAAATTAAAAAAAAAAAAAAAAAAAAGGCAATAGTTTGATGTCTGGAGATCATGTTTACAATATACCAAGGTACATTATGGTACTAGATAACGTTATAGTCTGTACTGTCGGACAGCTTATCTCCTTCTGTTATTTATTTCCTGTATTATATGTTTATTCTACTTTTCTTATCTTTCTTTTTTTTTAAATCACTAACTCAGAGAGAGAAAATGAAACAAAAAATGACAGTGTTGTGTGTAAACGACAAATACAACCTCTTGAATCTTGGAAAAATTCCAGTTTTGTTCTAGAATGTAGAATATACATCCAAACTGGTGTAAATCCCAAGTTTTACTGTTACTGTGTGGAGATATATGTGCGAGAAAGAGAAATGTGAATCACCAGTTAAAATATGCTTAAAATATCATAATTATTCTGATGCATTTTACCCTTTTTAACCCCCCCCTCCCAAAAAAAATTTATGATTAATTAAGTGGATCTCATCCTTAGTTAAAAACCAAGAGCAGCATTTAAACATTACAAACAAACTTCAAATACAAGAGTTTAACATTTAACGTAAAAAAACAAAAAACAAAAAACAGGTGCACACACACACATACACGAATTTAAGGTGAAGTTTTGTATTGCGAAATGCATTTTCCCATGGGAAATAATGCAAATGCAAATAATCTGTTCCAGCTACCCAAAAATATTACTAATTTCCAAAACTATAATAAATATTTCTGTGTAGAAAAACAATCAAAATGTAAAAAATATATATATATAAATAAAATTAAATATGAAAGAGCCATTAAACCTCACTTAACCTTAATTTATGACTCCTTTTGGCACAAAATTTAAAGTTTCCCTTTTCTTCCTGCTACCAGTCTTGACAATCTTGGGATTCATGGTGTCCTCACTAAATCTTGCACAAAAAGCAAAAATGACTCCCAAAAACAATGTAAACTCGCTTTGGCTTGACGCAAACATCATGATGCAAACATGATGCAGTGACGCAGAACCCAAAAGTTCTGAACAGCTCCCGGGCATGTGTGCAACTTATGCGTAATATAGGCACAAGCTAGACGTACCCACAACGTAGGTACAAGGCGCAATCAGTTCAATCACTTGTATGACGAAAATAATTCATATGCCGAGGCAAATTTCTTGCAAAATGCCAGTACTTACAGCGAAAATTCGTGAAATAGGGCGTTTGTATGCCCCGTGTGTGTGTGTGTGTGTGTGTGTGTACAGTATATATATCCATATACGTTATTGCTGATCAGGGTATAAACAGATAGTGAGAGAGAGAGAGAGAGAGAGAGAGAGAGAGAGAGAGAGAGAGAGCTGCTGCCATGCCTCAATGCTGAAGGAAAACGCCCACAAGGAGCATAAATAGTGACAAGTGACTTTGTGAGTCAGACCCGATGAGATCAAATTATGTGTCAAAGGTCAATAATGTCATCTAAGTGACATTCTGTTCATTATATGGTTTGTGTGTTTCTGTGAAACTCAGATTTGCTATGATTTACTGGATTTATTAAAAGGCATCACAGTCAGCAATTTCTATGTTTTCTGTGACATAGTTTGTGTGTGTGTGAGTGTGTGTATACATGTTTTAAGGTGGTACGTCTAAGGCCTTTGTAAAAAAAAAAAAAGGCAAAGAACAGTTTCACTGCACATTACATGACACTTTTCTACAGTTACTCATCGGAATAAAACAACTCTTGCGTTAGGTTCAATAATCCATAAACAGATTATTTTTTTGCAATCTGAAGACAAAGAAAAGCTTCTCTGGTTACCGCATTTCTCTTAACGACGGCGTTTTTGCTGAGTGTGTCCACGAGTCTGGACATGCCCTGGTCGAAACCCGAAGACTCTACAGTAAGCACAGTTACAGAAAGCAAGCAGTTACTTAACAGTTTATTTCAGAAATGTGAGGCTTGGACGCAGAGCTGCAATGAGTGTTTTATGACTTAAGATACACTCAAGGTGCCAGTTTGTTAGCCAGGTCTCAGTGCTGCATTGTTTATACACGGTTTATACAAGAGTCTTCAAGAATGTGCTCAATTCCACTTCCATCCCAGAATTTCCTAATCACCAGTTCTCTTGTTTTCTCTCACCTCCCAAAAACATGTAGGCCGGCTGACTGTGCTAAATTGCCCCAAGGTTCGAGTTCTTTCCTAGTGTGCACAGGACGAGCAAAGAAATGGTTGTAACAAGATGAACAATGTCTAAAATGGGCTTCCGAATTACTCACTAAGGTTAAGGTGTTACAGGAGAAGGAAAAAAAAATATTAAGAACATTAAGACTTAAGACTCGGTTACAGTGACATTTCCAGAAGAATCCTCTGAAATAAAAGGGACCAGTCAGAGGAACCTTCTTACATGCCTTAAAATATTACAGATATACGTACCTGATTAAAAGTGCATTTTACTTGATTAATTGCTTAATTCTTTTTAGGGTTGGGTGGATCCAAAGCATATCCTGGAAACTGTATAAAAACAATATTCCATTGCACACGCTATGACACACTCATTCCTGCCTCGAAACCACTCATCGATGAATTCAAAGTGCTGGGAGAAAACCAGAGCTAAACAAAAGGTAACACCAGCTCAGGATTATATTTCATTGCAATGAATGTTTTGCATTCTTAATGAAAGACAGAGACAAAAAACTAAAAATAAATAAATAAATAAATGAATAAATTAGCAAAGTAACAAATCAACTACTGAAATGTACCACATCATACCCACCTACACCCAATTCCTACAGGTGTCACAATGTTATATAGTGCAGCTGCGGTTTATGTTGATTTTCAGCAAACCCTGGCTTTCTTATCACAACACAAAAAGATTTATCTTGTAACGCATCAGCCATATGTGTACAACAGTTCAAAACAGGAAAATGTCTCATATTTTAAAAGCCTGGGGCAGGAAAAAGCACCAAGCAGAGATGATAAAGGTGCAGGATTATACAATCTTTTAATTTCTAGTGACAAGCAAAGTTACAAACAAGACTCTGTCATCGAGCAATCCGACTGGACGAGAGGCATTCCAGGAGTAGTGGTAATGGACAGTGACAGCACTGAGACGTTAAACTAACTCAGAATCCCAAATGTTCTACAATCGTTAATTACACTAAATATCGGTCACAACATGGACAAAAGTAGATCGTAACTGAACACAGTACGGAGGACAAAAAAGCGACCTGCCAAAATGCACATTCAAAACCAGTTACGAAGCATTTAAGCTAGCAAACACATACAGTATGATAACACTGTGTCATTTTAAACAAGAACCTGTCTACTAAATAATTTTTCCATGTCATTATGAATTGCCTTGCATTGTTTTATTTACGCCTAAGCCGTGCTAGAAAGCTAACTAGCTTTTAACACAAGGCTGAATCCCAAATCTCTCTGTAACCTCTAATTAAGGGCAATATTTAGTGTGTTGAACAAGTGATTGGAAAACTAGTTTGTTGGAGTGTACATTTAACGCTATTTGGGATTTAACCCCAGAACCCGAACATTAACGGAGCCGATATCTTAAAGCGCGGTTTTAGTTTCACCAGTCACGGAAGAATGTGTGTTGGTGGAGCAAAATAGCTGGTTAAACAAACAAATCATTGTCTGTTAATCATAAATAGTATTTCTGGAACTGTGCTGGAACCAAGCCGTGCTGATAACCAGCACAACCGCACGCCACTCTTGTACGATATTTCTTTAATTATCTGTAGCCTTACTGTACCAAATCAGCAGCTGTCTACTGTATACACAGCGCCACCGTATTTCACCATATCCATTTCACCATACTGCCACAGTAAGCCAAAGCAATCTGTAGCACCAATTGTGAAAGTCGGAAACAGAATTTCGAAAAGCATTTTTTTTTATTAACCCCCCTCCTACACACACACACACACACACACACACACAATATGTTGTCTAGATTGATTAGAGTTAAAAACAAGTAAAAGTATTTCAATCTGCAATTTACATTAATAATGTATTGGTTAGGTTAAAAATGTGTGTAAAGCCCAATGTATGTACGAACCTGTGAATAAAGGACAAACGTGTAGTTCCAATTTATTATATGTATTTTTCAGAGCTGATTTGAATCAGACGAATCGATTCTCGTTATGTTCGCTTGGAATAAACGGGTCGGTTCAAAAGAATCGACTCCAGTGACGGTTCATCACAGCTGCTACTAAACCGAAATCGTGTTTGTAACACGAAGCGTGTTCAGGCTGTTCGCAATTTCTCAACATACTTTTACAAAATCACCTCACATCCCCTTTGGACTAATTATTTTTTTTTAAACTTGATACTATAATCTGCACTGTGAAAAGCTTAACGTTAAATATCGTTATTTTCAAACCGCTTCGGTTGGCGCTACCGTTAACGTCAACATCTCAGAGGTGCTGTTATTTATGTATTTCCTTGACACTTCTCTCATTATAAATACCCAACTTTATCCAGTTAACCCGTTACCTAAAGCAAAATACTTACACTTCCTCACCTCGGCGTGTGTCTCAATCCTCCAAACGCCTCCAAGTTGTGTTGTTTAGTCCAGAAACCTCGTTACAGCGTTCACAGCGTTCAACCCGGGATTTGGTGTCCACGCTACCACACTCACTTCCCCTAACTGGAAGTTCACTTAAAGAAAAACACACAGGAAGGGTTTCAACATGTCGCCATGTGTTACCTTCTCGAGAACTGGCCCAGTTTTAAAATCACCGAATACGCGCGGTAAACCAGGAGGAGGCGTCTGGGCTTTCCTCCGAACTCGCTTTCGGTTGTAACGTACCCAAAAGGGAGCGAGTATGGAGCCAGTATGGAAAGCCATACATGTCACAAATGTCCAAACTAACTCCTTCGAGTCCACACAGACACTTGCCGCACTGAAAGCTGAATGTTAGCTCATGTTGCTAACAAGTTACACACGTTTATTAAACACAAAATCTTTCCAGAAATTTAAAGGACAATAAAAAAAAAAAACAAAGCCAAAAAGGACAATACCCGAAAACAGTGCAGTAGTGATGGAAATCACCAGTCACTTCCAGATACGATATTATTACATACCTAGGTCGAGATTTGATTAAAATTGTGATTTTGTAAGTATCACGATTTTATAAATATCCAAATTTTCTCCCATTTTATTACAATTTTCAATCTTTAAAAAAAGTTTAATAATTAATTCAATGCAGGCCCTCTCTTATAGCAATAGTTTTACGTCTCAGTAGGCATTTCGTGAATCACCACACAAAAGCATCACAATTCATAACTGAATCGATTTTTCCCTCATCTCTAAAGTGCAATCTTTCCCACAGGTCTCAAATATACTTGCGGCGGTAGCCAGTGGAACCAAAGTATTCTACTACATACAACAAATACATATGAGGCTATACAACTAAACAAACATGACTGAGAAAAAAAGGGTCACATAGGCAAAGAAATATTACAGATACATAAGCTCACATGTTTTTATGGTTGTTTTCAGTTGTTTCTGTGACCACATAATAATAATAATAATATGCACATTTTGAGTTACAATTATGCGACACCATTCACATATTTCTTTAGTAGTAACATTTACACAGTATACTGTATGACATCACAAAACCCAAACTCACAGTTTGCTGCATGAAGCAACATACTGTACTCTTCCATCGACATACTGTACTCTTCCGAATAAGCGTTTTTTTTTTTAAATCGGTCATTAACCAATGCTGTTTTCATAACAGAGCCGAGACTAGTTTTAAAGGTTAAACTTCACAGGTTTTGTAAAGAAGAGCACTGTGCGAAACTGTGTTTTTCTATAGAGCATGTTTGACCATAAGTATGCCCCACTTATTCTTTTAATAGCAGCTGGCATCCGTTGCCTTTACTGCCTCTTAGTACACCGTTCTCTTGGGGGCAGAATGAACAGGTACAGGAGAGGTAGAGTGAGAAGGAAATGTCTGCTACTAGTTAATCGATCACGGCTGGCATTCTTCTCCCAGACAGATTTTTAAGGCTGAGCAAATAAACATGTGCAGTCGTCCATATACTTTGGCGGCCCGCCCAAGTACACTCTATGTGGCAGAAACACTGGAGTGACCCGGATAATCAGTTTAATTTCTGGTGGCTGTCATAGTGCCTGCTTTAGACATAATGATCACATAATGATCACTTTAAAATTTAGATCAATATAGAGTTTAAAGGACACCTACTATGAAAATTATCTAAGAAGGAGAAGGTTGTAATTGCTCGAGGGCTTGATATATTCATGTCTAATGCTAGCCAGCCACTTTTCATGTCGAAAGCTGTTTTGTCTGTTCTCCTCATTTGTTAACATCTTGGGAAATCTAAAATATGCCCCTTGTCATGTCTGATGGATTGTCCATACACAATACGAACACAAAAAAACAGCATTGTTTCCATTATTATCAGAAAATTGATTTTCACTGACAATTGACCATTGGCTAAGATATTTCTGTGATTTATATTGAAATGACAATTTTCCTACGTTCAAATACTATAATTGTCACCCATCCAATCATTTTTTCTATGCATCTTATCCTCGGTAGGGTTCAGAGGGCTTGAGGCTTACCATACTATAATTTTATATTTGAAAACTAAAAAAATTAATTTCACCTTTATTTTTTTAGATCCTGTTAACTAGAGTGCAATGATTTCTTTTCATAACTTAACATTACCAAAGCCTTATTTATACCAGAATGGATTGTTTTTAACAACATAAACACATTGTTTTGTTATGAAGATGTCTAATACTAAGTGCATGATGCTTTTCCTATGGTGCTTATTAAGAATTAAATGAATTTGGATGTTGAGGCACACACTCTGACTCGTTATATTAATCTCTATGTGATGCTCATTCACATTACATTAGGCCTATGGGCTGGCAGTCTTATTGATTCATTAGTCAGAGGTGTCAGTAACTGGAAACATGAGTTTGTGATCTCAGAATCTGAGACTGAAATGTACACAAACTTGTGTCTGTTGCCTCCCGCCTGCTTATGTGTATGCCCTAGCTGTGGCATAATTGTGTGAAATTATATATTCAGAGGTGTGTTTACGTAGGCTGGCTTGGAAAAACTTGTAAAACTGAATATCTCGCCTTGTGTTTAACACAGAATCACATCGTGTCTGTCATGGAGCAGGTACTGTGTTAGGAATTAAACTATATCAACCAGTACAGTAATGGGAAACCCTGTGGCTGCTGTCAGAAATATGCTGTTAGATGCATTCCCCATGAATGAGAATGTCATGGTGTCAATATCAGGTGTATGATTGTTTTAATAGCAAAACCGTAATCGCAGAAAACACCAAGAATTTGGAACACAATGTTAAATTTATTTAGGGTTTTCTGATATAAACACACAATCAAAAAAATACATATACCTACTCAGATTATTAATACAGTGGCGCTGAAATATTTCATGTGATGTATTTTAATTTGCCACGTCCAAGGCTGAAATTGTTGACTACATGAATAACAACAGCTGGTAGCTTCTCTGTGCCAACGCAATATTGTGTTTGATAGCGCTCATTGTCCAGTACATGCAAAAATGGGAAAGTTTAAAGCTCTTGTTGCAAACATGAGAAAGAGGAATGCAGATTCCAAGATCAGTTCGAACTACTGTATGTGATCAGACTGTTACCCCTTTATGTTTCAGATTGTTGGAAAAGTTCCCATATTAAACACCAGGGCTGCAACAGGGACTTTCTCTTGCTGGTGCAATGGATTTGTTTTACTTTTCATCACCTACTGTATTTACAGCTGTGGTCTGCGGTTTACACTCATCATAAATATCAATATCATAACAATAAAGGATTTGTAATAAATTTTTGTATAATTGAATAATTGTCTGTCATACATTTTAATAGAAGACAATCATTTAACAGAAGAGTAATTTGGTGAACAAGTAAAAGTTAATGAAAGATGTAGACACATTGCCACGGTCTGGAAGAAGACCAAAACTGTCAAACTCAGCTGAGAGGAAATTGGTTCTGCTGGTCAGGAACAACCCAGGAACACAACCAAGGCACAGGCCTGCCATGAACTGGAAACTGCTGGAACACATCGTCACCCTCTATAGTCAAGAAAGTTTGAAGAGAACAGTGAAATTCTTTATTCTTTGCCTATCCCAGCCTCTTGTTAGTAGGCTGGGGTCAGAGCTCTGGAGCAAACAGGGTTAAGGGCTTTGCTCAAGGTCCCAACAGTGGCAACCTGATGGAGCCGGGGTGTGTACCACAGACCTTCCGATCAGTAATTTAGAGCCTTAACACACTGAGCCATCACTGCCCTGCCATGGTCTAAAAGCCTCTGTCCAAGAAATAAACACTTGCTCTAAAATCAATACCTTTAAGCTTGACTGAAGTTTTCAACTAACCACACAGACAAAGGAACTCATTCTAGAGGGGAATTTTGACCAGAGCTATGTTGGGAGGAGTAAATGTGAGGCATTCAACCCCAAAAATACTGTACCAACTGTTATGAGTGGTATGTGACAAATAAAGGCTTAACTTAAAAAACTTAAACTTAAAAAACTGATAGCATCGTGCTTTGGGGCTGTTTTGCTGCCAGTAAAAATGGGGCATTGTTCAAAATGAACAATAAAAACTGTGTCTTCCAACATGACAATAACCAAAGTGCACATCAAAGCTGGTTGTAGATAATAGATGAAGCAGTCCAACTATATGCTTTTGGAGTCTTAACCCTTTTGCAACTTAGAAGACAATGTTTAAAAGTTGGGTATGTGCTAAGAAAGCGACAAAATTAATTAAACACTACTCATTCTAACAAGAAGAGTGGTGAAATATTCATACCAGAATTCTCACGGAAGCTTGTTAACGGCTATCAAAAGCATCAAACTTGCTAAAAGATGGTTAAAGAACTATTAGTGTGCTGTAGGTATATTTTTAATGGAGTATGTATAATTTTTTCATCATGTAGTAAAAATAAACTACAATTTGTTCACCTTCTGTTAAATTATCTTCTATTAAAATGTCTCACAGACAATTATTCAATTATACAAAAATTTATTACAAACCCAATAGTGTTATGACACTGATGTTCATGATGAGTGTAAACCACAGACCAGAGCTGTACTGTAAGTAGATGAACAAAGTAAAAAAGTCAAACAAATTCATTGCACCAGCAAGAGAAAGTCTCTGGTGCAGCCCTGGTGCTTAATATGGGAAAATTTACAACAATCTGAAACAAAAAGGATAACAGTCTGATTTCATTAATAACTCCTGAAAATATAAGAGAACAAGTTATTAATATTGTCACCTGATGAGTAACCGGGAAGATAAGTGTGCTGCTATTCCTGATCAATAAACTCGGCTTGCCTTTTACATGCAGCAAAGGATCTAACAAATCATAGACAAGACGGAATTCTTGTAACTAATAACGCAGAAGGCAGGATTTATTGGAAAAATTGGCAAGTCTTACCCAAATTCAAAGCTGGAGAAAAATATTCCTACAGTACTTTTCCTTCTGATGTTATATTTCCAAAAGATTACATGCTCCAACGCGAGCAGAATCACTAAAAAGAAGTTACATTCTGATTCAATGATTTATGCATGTAAACCCACATCTTATAAAATCAGTGTACGTGTAAAGTTGGATTCCCTAATCAGGATGATCGGTTCCTCCAACACTGACACCTACTGGAAGAGTTTGTCTTTATTGCTGATTTTTTTAAAAACACTGTGAGCAGTAATAATTAATAACAAAGAGGCTTGATTGAGGTTATTTTATTTGACATGATCGATGATCAACCTAGACACCATCTATCGGGGAAAAAAACCCCTCCAAAGTTGGACTACATTTTTATTCTCAATTCGTTCCAGCATAAATCAAACTGAACTCAGAAACAAAAACTCAGTAAGTGAGCAGAATAAAGCCACTTAACACAAAAGAAGCTTCCCGTAGAACAAAAGATGGAAAAGCAATGACCATGAGTAAAAGTACCATGTGAACATATTAAGGCAGGATATCACACGGTGACTAAAGTACAAGCTGTGCCTTCAACAGTCACTCAAATATCCAAAAGATTAAAAATTAGAATGTTTAGAAATGGGGATAATCAAGACACATCCACCTAAATTTTGTCTAATTTGGCTTTGTTGAATAAGGTGCTTTTATGTACCAGGCAGCATTTTACATTTGTACAGATTCTGATACAGCATTTAGTCTAGTATTCAAAAATGTCATAATTATATGAGCAATTTCTATTGCAGAATTTGTTTTGGGCACATTTATGTGAAATCTAGAAACCCACAGCAGTGCACATTGCATTGAGAAAAAAAAAAAGACAAAAAGTTTTTTACATCAATATTGAATAAATCATCACGACCGCTCTACAATTTCAGTACGTCGTTGCTGCAAACAGTGGACCGGAAAACATGTAGGACTAAGGATGTTTAAAAATTGGAATTTTGTAAATATAATAACCGCCACCATTTACTTACATCATTGATGCTAATAACAAAAAAACAGGCAAAAATCATGTTTTTTTTTATGTTGATGAAAAAAAACGAGATGATGTGCAGTTATAAACAAAAAGGATTTTAAAAACATGTATATAATTTTCAATATAGTATAGAAGTCTTAAAATCTAATCAGGGGTTGAAATTCATAATGCAAATTCAATCAGGGAAATGAACAGCGTCTCCTGAATGCAGTATTTCTCTTCCATGTTGGACCATGTATACAGTACAGTGAATCTATCCTAGTGTTGCTTAATGTTGGTCCTGGAGGAACCCTGGAGGTACCCCTGCCCTGAGCACTGTAGTGTTTCTTCAACTCTCAGGGCACCTGATTTACAGTCAGTAATAAGCTTATTAAATTTATTTTTTTTAAACATTAATTAATCCCTTTTCATTTTTTGAATTGAAGTAGGTGTGATAGAGCAGGGGAAGCAATAAAATGTGCAGGACAGGGGACACTTCAGAGAACCACTGATCTATCCAGACCCATATTTATCATGTACTAGCATATTCCCTAACATTTAAAAGACAAATGGTAATAAGAGGTCACTGGTTATATTTCTACTGTAGTGAATTTACATTCTAGGAATGTCACCGAGCCATGTCAGACTTCCTCACTTTTAAGTTGGATTAATGCATTAACCAAAATTCTGCTCCAAGACCACCACTTTATATGGGCACAGATATGGGCACAGATTTTATATGGGCACAGATTCACAGATTCGTAAGTGCAGGCGATCTGTTCGGATCAATTATACGTCATTAAAAAAATTCTCCTCCATCTAGGAATTAGTGCCATTATACTATGTTAGTTGAAGAGATGTCCAGCTTCACACTCACAGCTTGGATTGCAGAGGCTTCATGTACTTGTAGTATGATTCATGGACCTGAAGAGGGAAAAAAAGGGGAAAAAATAAGAACTGATCCTGGATTTTAAATGAAGTCTAACATTGAAGTGCACAGTATGTAGAAATATATATTGTGATTTCATGTAAATAGAAATACACAAAAGTTTGTACCGGTCCCCAAAACACCATGTCCTTGTGCCCAGAACGACTACAGGTCTATTGCTTTGACATCGCACATTATGAAGGTGTTTGAGAGACTGATCCTGGATACACTTCGTCCCCTGGTGAAGTCCTCTCTGGACCCTTTTCAGTTTGCCTATCAGCCTTTCATGGGAGTAGAGGACACCATAATACAGTATGTCCAACTACAGAACAGTGTGTCCGAGACTTTGATTTGCAGCACTGAAGCTCCACAGGGGACTGTACTGTCTCCGTTTCTTTTCACCCTCTATACATCCGACTTTAGATGTAACTCAGAGTCATGCCATCTGCAGAAGTTCTTTGACGACTCTGTGGTTGTTGGATGTATAAAGGAGGGTGACACCTCTGAGTACCAGTCTGTAGTGGATGACTTCGTTTCCTGGTGTGAGCCTAATCACCTACAACTGAACATCAGGAAAACAAAGGAGATGGTTGTAGACTTTAGAAGAAGCAAGACCCATGTGACTCCTATATCTGTCAAGAGGGAGATAGTAGACATGGTCTCTGAATACAAATATCTGGGAGTCCATCTGGATAACAAACTTGACTGGTCACTCAAC
>JAQQZS010000036.1:29877551-29902705 GCA_030068045.1 Platyallabes tihoni
GTACGCCAGACATGAAGTTGGCGTGGAAGAACGCACATTCTCACGTTAATTTCACTGTTAGTAAATCTGACCGTGAGCGTGAAAACTGGCGTAAGCAAAGATTTTGTGCGTACACAGCGTTGATACATGAGGCCCCTGGTGAGAAAAGCTTTTGGCAGTGTAAGTAAAAAGCATTGTAGAAAAACTTAACACAGCGGCTACACTGAAAAGTTGGCATGAAGCATTAAAGAAAAGAAATACTGAACTGGGAGAAAGGGTGTTGTTATTATTCCTGAAGAAGAAAAAAAAGCTTATTTTGGATAAAATGATAAAATGTTTTTCAAAAGTCATAAGGTTGATCCAATGTAAAGTTTTCTACTGACGAAAACTTCAAAACTTGACAACTAGACAACGTGTTTATTAATGTTGTCTTCAATACTGGTTCATGCACTAGGCAATAAAAATCATTTTCTCGGATAGTAAATGCATGCCGCATATAGGCTTTCCTAATTAGCTCGTGTCTGCAGGCACACTTTTCACTTTGCTTGCTTGACTGACATGGGGAGGAAATAAGAAGTCATTTAGTCACACAGTAGGGGATGTGTTGATTATGAAGAGCATCGACAATGAAAAGGTCAAAGCCATTTGGTGCTTATTTTAGACAAATAAAAGGGAAAACGAAAAGATGCGAACTCAAGATAAAGGTCATCGTGTTGAACCATAAAAAATATATATATTGGAAAAGTAGCTCTAGCACTTTGCTACATCCAGTTATGAAATGCTGGTTAATTCTCAGGAGATGATGGCAGGTCCAGACTCTTAACTATGCCCATTATTCAACTACTGAATAATTTAGGAGGAATATCTGAAGCTGAGACCTTGACATGTTCAAATTAATCCATACTTATGATTCATTAATCTTCATGCTTCTCATAGTCTGAAATTGATTTTAAGTTAAACTCTTTGTGTAAATACATTTCAATCACAAATAAATATATATACACCCATTTAAAAAAGTACTAATTTGCTCATGTGAAAATCTTTGAAATATTTTTTACTCTTATTCTGTTCATTTATAATAATTTAATAATTAAATTAAATAAAATTGTATTTGTATAGCGCTTTTAACAGTAGACATTGTCAAAAACTGCTTTATAGAAATAGAAAATTATGGACAAAAAGTTAGAAACTTGTCTGGAAATGAGTATAAATTACCAAGCCAGAAGTGATGGTGCGAACCTTGGGACGAACCAGAAAAGTGAACCCAACGACCTCATTTCTCCTCTCGTCTGTTCCAACCATTCAGTATTTAGCATCACCAATATACTAATCACCGGCCTGTTCATCTGTCATCATCTGCACCTGTTTCTCACTGGTTCATGCCTTAAGTTAGATGGTTTTATATCGAATGATTCCCAGTCCCTGGTGTGTTTGTGTGCTATAATGATGAATGCTCACTTTAAGCTTGGGTACAAAACTGTTTGTGCCAATTTTAATTCTAAAACTATTGAGCAACTTATTGCAGTTATAAGCCATCACAGAAAAACTGCCTGCATCAGCCAAGTCCAGGAATATCTTCATGGTCACTGAGTGGGAACATCGACAGTCACCACACACATCTCAAGCAGACCATACGAGTCCCTCCTCATCAGCAGCCAGAGGCTTTCATGAAACAAGAACGCCAACCAGAAGCGGGGCACCAGGATGTATCAGACAGGTCCGAAGGGCAGAAAGGGTTGGGATTTCAGACAACTCAGGCATGCCATGTGCAGCTTGACAGAGAGAGAGAGAGAGAGAGAGAGTGCTCTCTTTCTTTTACAGTCTTACTTACAGTCTTACATTCTCTTATAATGGATAATGTCAAAGTATATTTTATGCAGAGTGCAAGCAGGGACTGCAGCAGGACTAACTGTGACAACATAATAAAAAGGGAGAGCCAGACGGAAACACTGACATGAGGGCTTCCTGGGAAATAAAGTCATGTTACCATCAACAAACCTGTGTGATCAATGAGAGTGGGGGAAGACAGCATGCAAACATACCACTTCACCATAATGCTCTACATCCATGAGTTCACCAGATCCGCAACTTTACCTAAGAAAAGATATTCAAAAAAAGCCTTGGCTAAATAAATATCTTTTTTTAGCTTGGATGTAGACACTGAGACTGTGTACCAACAGTCTCACAAGGTACCAACAAGCAGCCTTCACCCTTTGATCAAAGTAGGCATGGTGGTTCATAAAACTCTCGGGAATTGGGCACGAGACCATTTAGGGCCTTATAGGTCAATACTAGTATATTAAAACCAATGTATTTTTTACTATATTAAAGACATTATAAGTATGAATAAGCACATATAAAAATTCTCTGCATCATCTCAACCTGCTACACATGGAGCTTCACCCACAAGGCTTTTCTTAACAGTTGCAAATATGCCAAGCTCCTAAGTTCTAAAAGAAATCTACTAATTCATTTAAACATTGGACTTTCTACAAATAATTTTAAAGTTGGACAAATTTCAAAGTTGGACTTACCTTTTCTGTAAAATATATTATAGTACATTTGATCTTTAAGTTTTGAACCCAAGTCAATACATTTGAGTATTCCATATAAAAAAAAAGAAAAATTCTAGAAAAAAGTAAAATAAATAAATAAAAATATTATTAATAAATAAATAAAACAGTTTTCATTTCAAGCTTTGAAGTTAAATCAAGCTCTTGAACCTTTAAACATTTTGTCGTGTTTTAATTGAACTTACCTCTTGGTTTCATCTCCAACCAATCCTTTCTTGACCCGCTCACTCTCCGGCATTATGGAGAACCTGCTTCATTCATATACATACGCTACAGGCAATTTGGAAACACAAATTAGCCTTCTCCTCATGTCTTTGAACTGTGCAAGGAAACCGGAGGAAAACCACCAAGGATGGGAATAACTTGCAAACTCCACTGGGTGGGAATTGAACCCTTAACTCTGAAGGTGCAAGAATACAGTGCTAACCTCTATGCCACCATGCCGCCTCTTCCACTTCCATGTTTATATATTGAGAGCATGTGACATTTTAACTGCATACAGGTCAGGACCATTCAATTCATTCTCCAAATTTTGGTTGCAGCAGATTTTAAAAAATATATATAAATTATTATACCTTATAGCATTAAACAATGGTACAGTAATATGAGACAGAAGAAAGGGAGTATTGTACAGAACAATAAAGGTAAACAGGAAAGGTACTGTAATAATACATAATGTGAGGTAAGGAAACAGATTTTTATAAGTCTATAATATAATATAATATAATATAATATAGGGTGTACCCCGCCTTGTGCCCGAAAGTCTCCTGGGATAGGTTCCAGGCCCCCTGCGACCCTGATCAAGGATAAAGCGGTATAGAAGATGAATGAATGAATGAATAATATAATATAATATAATATAATATAACAGTCATATTCTGTAATGACTTGCTAGAAAATGGGATGCAATCACAGCTTCTTTTTCTCCGAATTATGTATTGATTTCTTTCTCCCACTTCAATATTCTATGATATTTTTGTATCTGTTTATTAAATTACATAATATTCTAGATATATTCACTTTAGTTCTTGGCTGTAACACTGCAAAATGTGGGAATACAAGTTCAAAAGAGGGAATACTTTATCCGCTTTGTCTTTCTTTCTTGTGGCTAAACAGGAACTTGTCTGTCACAGGTAACCTAAATCTCTAAAGGCAGCCTGGAATATAATTACACCAGGAAAATGGTTCACTTTTCTTTCATTATGGCCCTTTCATTCTACTCCCTTTTTTCACATTATAAGTGACCAGCACGCTGGAATTAGAGGCAAGTGAAGTCTGCCTTTTTTTCCCACTGAAGGCTGACTGACAGTGTCACATTTCTTCTTCCCCCCTGCCTAAGAAGATGAGCACGTCTGTCTTGCTGCATGTCATGATGCGGAAAAGTGCCCATCTGTGAAGATACATTAAGGCAAGTGATAAGGCTGTGTTCAGAAACTCATTGCACCTGAACACACAGCAGAGATGAATAAAGAGAGAGAGAGAGAGAGATGAGATTGTAATACCATAGTACTGTTCAGTTTTCAACTCTGATTGATCTGACACTACAGACGTTTTCTATGACAGCACCTCTGTTACATGTTCACACTAAAGTCCACATATTATGCTTCCTCTGTAAACGAATTAATATAAGTCACTTATAAGGGTCCAAAAAATATTTGTTAATTTTCCAGCTGAAATACAGCTCAGATCCTGCATTCTGGCACGCTACTGCCCCTGAACAGCCCCTTTGTTGAAGTGCATTTTCCTAACCAATCAGAATGCAGAAACTGGAAACAGCTGAGGAAAAATAACTCCTTTTTTCAAACCACTAAAGTTGAGGATATTATAAAGCAGAAATAACTAAATGGCGGACCGCGGCCAGGATCTGGACCGAGTGATGGTTCTATCTGGACCCTGATGCTTTTCTAATAAAGGAGAATGATTAATAAACCAATGATCTAATGCTTTTCTTTCTTTCACATTGGCATTTATTTACGGCCCAGCAGAGTACAAATGAAGATACACTAAATATTGAGTAAAAATTGTCCTCATGTTTAACGTAGCTATTGTAAATTGACAATAAAAAGTATTGAAATTCTATGGAAATTTGACATTGCTTATTTTTTATAGACTAACAATGACTGCATATATATAGAGAGAGATCTGAAACCTAATACAATCATGAAATTTGGACCTCGGCTTGAAGAAAAAATTAAATTCAGGCCGTCTGTTCCAAGCTGTTTTTAGACTTCTCCGTACTGCATTTCTGACAAACAAAACAAAGCAAAAAAATAATAATAATAATAAACAATTGATTGTGTATGTATTTATTGTATAATGTATCTAAGATTTCTTATTTTTATGACATCTTCAGTGTTCATCAATGATTATTTTGCTTTGAAGCAGGAAAGTCCTTCTGTACATGCAGTGTTCGGACTGAGTTAGTGCAGACTATATTTAAATATATTGAACGTATTTAAAATATTCATTATACTAGGACAGTATACTGCCATTTTGTATTCTGTTCTAGCTTAGCTTTAGCTTAGCTAAAATACCAAGATGGCTATTTTTAATTTATATGCTAACACAACAGGAATGGTACTTTCCTGTTGCACTTAATTGAACTTAGTCATCTATACCTTAACCGTCGTACTGTGTCAACTCCCGGTTAGCGAAAGTGATGCAAACTGAAATGCAGTTGTCACTCAAATCAGCCACACCCATAATTATCCCTAATATTTACGTCTTAATATAATAGTAACTGATGATTTACATAAAAATTTGTACTGTTGTCATGTATGGGAAATGCCTGTAGTGTGTGAATCAGAGTGTGAACCCCTAAATCTCCTGAGACTCAGGATATACAGGATAAAGTGGTATAGACGATAAGTGATGAGTGTGAGTAAGTTTGTGTATTATGTGTATTATTTATACAGACAGCATTCTGTGTTTATTTCTGTAGTATTTACAGCTCAAAAAATACATTTGAATGTACAGTAACAAGGTCAGAATCATGCATAACTCAAACACAGCTCTGGTTTACTACAACATTGCTTATGTCTGTAGTCAAGTCTGTGGTTGGAATAATGATGTGCTAAATTTCAGTATAAAATCTTTACTATACTCACTTAACTCAGCTCTATACATAGCCCATGTGTGAGTAACCTGATGCAGTTTTTCTGATAAAGTAGTCATATAGTGGTTTCGCAGTCAAAAATGCAAAAATTAAAAAATGCAAGATCTTTCTAAGATCACTTAATTTTAGTCAACGTTTTCAGGGGCTTTCAAGGTGGATGCGGTTAGTTATAATTTCTCTAATGTTATTACCACATGTATGGAACCTCAAACAAGCCACTTAATATAAAACGAAAAGTGCATGTATTCTTTCCTACACTACTATTTCAGCAAAGTGCTCCATTATGGGTTGAGGAAAAACAAGACAGAAAAAAAAAGATGCAGGAAAAAAATGCAAATGATCATATAACGATAAATGGAAATTAGTCCACATGAGGTTTCCGCATTTTACTGCGACTGAACAATCTGGCAGACCGAACAGCAATCACTGTGCATTTTATCTTCACAACTGCTTCATTCCCTATTGTTGTGCAATCATATATATTTTTCATCCAACTCTGGTAGGAGATAATTTTCATAAAAATGCCGTTCCTTATTTTGTTATGTTTTTTTCTGTTTCAATGAGTATTTTCATCTTTTTTATGAAATTGTTCCATTTTAGTTTGAATCCCAGTTGTTAGTCTTTCGGCTGTTCCCCATCGAGGGGTCGCCACAGCAGACCATCCAATCCGCACAACAACTTGGCACAGGTTTTACGTTGGATGCCCTTCCTGAAGCAACTCTCCCATTTTATCTGGGCTTGGGACCAGCACTGCATCCAGTGGCTTGGGTTCGGCCATTGGCTGGGAATCGGACCTGGGCCTTCCACATGGCAGGCGAGAAGCCAAACACTGAGCCACCAATGTCCTTTTAGAAACACAGTATTTTTCCATTTTTTCAGAATGTTATCTGATCAAGGCTGGGCACAAATCAATAGCTTGGGTGCAAGGGACAAATTTGTGGACTTAGTTTAACATAGAAGCAACATAGAAGAAAAAAAAACTTTTAAGTACAAAGTTTTTATTTGGCAAGTAGCTACATTTTAACTTGGCATGCTTTATCATAATGTGCCACACCTTGGTGCTCTAACTACACCACATACTGTACCACATACAGTAGAACACCACCCGCATTGGTGGCTCAGTGGTAGGTTTCTCACCAGCCATGAAGTGGGCCCGGGGTCATCCAGTGCCCAAACCCCGGCCACTGGATGTAGCTCTGATCCTAAGCCCAGATAAAATGGGAGGGTTGCGCCAGGAAGGGTTCCCGGCATAAAACCTGTGGGGATCGGATGGTCTGCTGTGGCGACCACTCAATGGGAGCATCCAAAAACCCAAGAAAATTTTAAGGTATGAGCAGTGCAAAGCTGTATGATGGACAAAGCAGTGCAGTATAATTGACAAGTCATTTGCAGTAATGCAGTGGCTATTAAGCCATGATCAACAGTTTTAATATGGAAACAGCCACAGGGAAAAAGTTGTTTTTTTAGTCTGTTTGTTTGGGTGCTGAGGATCCTGTAGGGCCTGCCTAAGAGGAGGAGAGGAAATAATTTATTATTAGAGTGGGAGGCATCTTGGGAATGCCATTTGCAGGCAATATTTGCTATAAATGTCCTTAAATGTCCTCAGATCAGACCTTTGTTCACGTCCTTGTTGCACTCTAGAGTTGAGATGTAAAACTGGATGAGGTGAGTCTAACAGACTGTGAGCTGATTTTTAGAAAGTCCAGACTCCGGGTCCAGAAGGACATGCTGACGCTGAGCTGTTTGAAACTTTACTTTTTTTAAACTTTGAGACATTATTGAGTGATGAGCTAAACATCCTGGCGTAAGTGGTGAGGATGTCCAGGTGAGTCTGAGCAGAAAGGAGCACCATTGAGGCTCTTAACCTATTGGGAAACAGGTGGCTGGAGGCAAACAGGCATTTATGTGAGATGGGATGAAAGTCATTGATTGCCATTGCTGCAGCCATCAGAACGATGGTAGTTGACTTAAAGCATGATGGTGGGGACAGCTGTTTGAATCAAGGACAGGTTAAAGAGGTGGGTAAAGACTTCTACCAGTCGCCTAGATGCCATCAGGGCCATTGCATTCATTCAGCTCAAGATAGCATCCACCTAAGAGGTGGAGAGTGAGAGTGGCTCCATAGCCGGTAGTAGCTCTGTCCTAAGAAGAGGCTCATTGTTCCGTTTTTAAAAACGAGCACAGAAGTAGTTGAGCTTGTCGAGAAGTGAGGGAGAGCTGGTTGGAGGCGCTGTCCTAAATGATTGAAAGCCTGAATGCCTTGCCACATGCTTTGGGGACCAGATGAATCAAAGTGCTCCTCAATCCACTTTTGGTGTTCGTGTTTGGCTTGCAGAGTGCCCTCCTCAGGTTGGCCCTGGCTACATGGCAAGCCTCCCGGTTTCAATACTTGAGGGCTGTTGCCTCAAGCAGGAACGGGACCTCTCGGTTCATCCAGGACCTCTGGTTGGGGAACATTTTTAGATATTTTGCTTTCTGGACAACAAAACACGTGACTGTAGAGCACAATAGATGCTTTATTTATGCAGTTAATGAGCTGAAAATCTCACACCTTCTGTTGCAATGAAAGTTGGTTTAATTAATGGTGCTTTTTGTTAAATAATCTATTATTAGAGTGGGAGTCATCTTAGGGATGTTTTTTTCAATGTCTGTCATTACAGGAAAAATACATTTGTCAGAACAAGCAAGAAACACATTTTCAGGTTGTAGTAGGTGGATGAAGCTTTTGTTTAATTGCACATAAAACATGTCATTTGAAATTTCTTGCTCGAGTTAGAGATGGCACTTAATTAAAGCAACTTTGACTTTGTCTGAGAGTAATGATTCATGGTGTTATGAGAAAAGTCATTCGAAAAGGTCAGCCTCATAGGTAACACTTATGCACTTTGGCTTAACGCTCAGTGTCCTGAAAATAGAAACTACGCTTGTTGCTTTTTTTTTTTTTTTTTTCAGGATTTATTGAAGTAATCGGTCAATTGCAAGGTTATTGAGTTGAATAAAAGCAAGCTAGATTTTGTAAGATGGTTTATCATTGAAAAAACAAGCAAATGAAGGAAATCAATGTGTTCTTATATTATGTAATTGTTATTGATGATTTCTATTCCTGAAGCTGAAATCCACTGCACAAACTCCTAGAAGAAACTTTTAAACGCAGGCACAGCAACCAATTATCGGTAGTAATTATGACAAAAAGAGAAAGCAGGAGGCTAAAAAAAATAATAATGATCCAATAAATAAAACATCTCCTGTGCAGAGTTATTTTTGGTATTCTTGATGGAGATTTTAATAGCACAAGGAGAAACAGCATATACAAGCTGTTAGTCATTTGAAAGCTTCATAAATCTGGTGTAATTGTTTTAAAATGGGCCATATATCCTAGACTCCTTTGCTGACTGCTGACGCGTATGTGGATGTACGTTTGTGCGCGAGCAGCGCCAAAGCGAATTAAAAGTGGCACGCTGAGAAGATTTTCATTTGGGCCCCCGATCGAGCAATCAGAAGCACTGAGACTTCTCTGCTTTTAATTGAAAATAGGAAGCTGATTTAGCTAGTGTTTCAGGAATAATGAGCTCAGGATGGATTCATATACCCATTTCATTAGTTCCCCCCTCCCACCTCTCCAACACCAAGGTGAATAAAAGGATGCTGCTATTTCTGCTGTGCTGACGGGGTCCAGTTAGAAATGCAGACCCAGGCTCCATCTTTGTGATGGCTTCATCTGCTATAAAACTTTCTCCAGCAGACATATATCACCTGTCTCTTTTCATGATATAGGTGGAAGGGGCAGATGCTTCTGTTTTACGACATCGTCTGTGTCTGAGGTCGTACTTTCAGCACAATTCAACAGAGCAGCCTGAAAAAATAAAACGCTAGTGCTCCACATTAAATCCCTACACTCGTCCATTGCCTTCGACCTCAGTCCAATTGGTCCTTACGCAGAGGCTGGACTTGCATAAGGTAATTACTTTGCTTATCTGAAACAGGTTTTTGGCCATTTTTCATTATTAGAACCATTTGTCAGCCATGTTTAAAAGACAAATAATGGGTCCTAAATAGCTTTTCAGCCAATGTTATTTTGTGTGCAAAAAAACAGAAAGTACTGCCTCGGTTTGCAAGTATAAGACCATTATGAATGAAAAGGCACACATGTTTACATGCTTAATAAAAATGGTCTCTGCAAAGTACAAACTAAGCAAATTAAATTAGATTGATCAGCCCATGCTGTGCCCTTAAATAATCTGCATGGTAGGAACACAACATGGCCCATGGCCGGGCGTGCTGTACAAACAAGACATGCTATTAGAATTTATTAATGAAATGTACAACGCTTGTACTTTGTATCCATTTCTATCCAAATCAGCCTCTTGAAGTCTTGAAGGAAATAATAATAACCTTGTTAGATTAACTAAGAAACTGGTAAGTGCAAAGTCGCAAAACTCTTTATGCGTCCTGAATGCTTTGATGTGGTGAAAAAGCAAAGACACCAAAAACTGCTTCCATAAATGATAAATCAATACGAATTTATAGAAAGCTTCACTCTATTAAAGGAGTATATCAACAGTTTCACAGCAAAATGAGATAACTCCATTTTTGCAGTTTTGAGAAAAACTGAACTTTTCAAATGAAGCAAGATGTATTGCAAACTGATAAAGAAGATTTGGTGATTTACAAGGGTCCCAAATGTACTTGGTCAAAATCGTTGGTATTTTATTTAATTTTAGCTGTAACTCCGCCTCTCACAGTTTTGTCCCATTGATGAAATCAGGCTGTCGTTGTGTTTGTGGTGATTTATTTTGCACTCCAGTATCAATAATATGTTAATGAAGTTTAAATAATATAACAATATAGCAAACCCATGCTTTGATTGTGATTCTGTAGTGATTCAAACAGAAAGTAAACGCGGCAAATTAGATTAAGGAAAAAAAGTGTTAAGATTTTGTATTGTTTATAATGTGTCTGTATAGTTTAAACAAACAAAACTTGAGTTTACAGCATCGCCTGCCTCCTCTTTTATCAGCTTTATTTTTATTGAATTTTATATATACAGCCCGCAATCATAGTAAGGTATGCACTGTTTAACCAACAGCTTCCTACACACAGCGTGTGCATCTCATGTCTCTTGGATGCAAATTGCTTGTGCATATTAACATTTTGTAACATTATTTCTCTGCTTCGTCACTGTGTACAGCCCTACAGTATCCCGCTTTGTTAAGTATATAACATGGTGTTTGAACAACATCCAAATCACACAATGTCCTATTTTACAGGATGTATTCCAGATGTTAAACGATGCACACCTGTAATTTATTACTGCGGGAGTAACAGCAACAGCAGTAACATAACTTTTTTTGGCTCTGATATTTTCCGAAAACCTTTTGAACACTTTTAAACCACTTCATGGCAGCCACTGTATTGTACAGGAAGTATCTTCACTTAAGTGACCACATGACAGAAAGAGGTGATGCGATTGGCTTGTCAGGATTTGCTTGAAAACATCTTGTGCTTTGCTCAAATTATGGAAGTTTAAAGCTTCTCAAATAAGGCTCTTAAGGCAGTTTTTAAATTATACATTTCATTATAGTCAACCTTGTGTGTCAGAGAATGAGTAAAAGTCTGTTTGTTGTTAAGATTATTAAATTGTCGTGATGAGCCTACCATAAATACTGTAAATCTGTGTGAATTAGGTTTTACTGTAGAAAGGCTAACATACTGAATTATTATGTATAATTATTAATATAAACCCATGATTTGAATTAAAGAGCTGTCATTCCTTCAGATTCAAGAATTCACCAATAGAAAACTAGTATAAATTATAAGAACACCATCAAGTGTTCCAAAGAGCGCCACAGGAGATCCTTTCTCCCAACGGACATAAAAGTTTACAACTCTTCTCTGTAACTCATACACACATGTATGACTGACTGTCACACAACAGGACATTAATTCTTACCCGTATTAATAATATGACAACTGCAATACTACTTCCCTATAAAATATGTAATACAAGATTACATATAATAATACAATATTACATACATATACTAGAATACTGTGCAGTATTTACAAATGCTCTTGGGTCATATTTTTGGTACTCTTTATATTTATAAGAACTCTTTTTTTTTTTTGGAGATTATTTATTACCTTTCCTTAGATAACAACTGTAAGCAACTGTAACCTAGCATTAGCAAAAGTTCTTTGAATCTTGAATCTTAATCTATTTCAGTGAATTTTTAGGTTACATATAATGTCCATGAAAAAATTTAGTGAAGGTTTTTTACTTACAGTGCAGCATCGTTTTCACACAAGCTTCTATTTTTTAACTCTCTTGAAGTTATGAAAGGAAAAATCAATATAAGTCCATTGTCAAAATTGGCTTTTGAGTTATGTTGGATATCATGATATTTAAATTAATTTTTTTCTTTATAATTAAAAAAATCTTGAAACTTCTGGAAATTTCAAACGGTTTAGAAACAGCTTTTTTTTTTTTTTACTTTATCTTATTTTTTTGTCTTTATCTTTGTTTTTTTTTTATCATTTATTTTATTATTTTATCACTTTAGTTAAATAAACTCTTTAAACGAGTATTGTTTTGCAGGATAGACTGTGTATTGTAGAAATTCCTCCGAGAATCATACATGATATTTCTGTTTCAGCTGCATGGTGTGATGATCTTCGTCTCCACCACACAAATAAATAAATGTATGCATGTACTATATGTGTGCGTGTACAGGCTGACTATAAAAGGTACAGACACACAGTACAAGCATATAAATTGCATTACAATTTATACAAATACAAATATACAAATATTGGTAAAAATCCCTTTACTGCGTTCATTTGTGCCTTTATTGCTGTTAGCCTAGACAAATGCATTGTAATATACTACATTTCATAGTTACAGTTTAAATCAATTTAGTTATTTAGAAATGACAGAAAAAAACCCTATAGTAAAAGTATATATTGTTCCATTACCTCTGTACGGTTGAGAGGAGAACTTTTGGCCCACTCGAACATGCTCTCATAGACGTTCCCGTCATAGCGGCCGAGCACCGAGCTCAGCATCTCGTCACGGTAGTCAAAGGCGTCCACCAGAGCCACAGCGTTCGGACGGATCTCAGCCATCAGGGCCTTTATCCTCTGAGTGATCTGAGCCAGCTGGGGAACTGTTAGCAGCCCAGCCTGGAAACACACATGTACACACACACACACACACACAAGAAAAAACTTACTATGGACATATTAGAATGTTTGCAGATTTAGTTGCTCTCCCCATACCAAATGTAACTGATCAACAAAATGCTAAATGTAATATCTGGTGTTTTACATTTTGTTTCTTTACAATGACTATTTTGCTAAGAAACAATGTTAGGTCTATGTTACTCTAAATACCCTACATGAGGCTTAATGATGTAACTGAACACTGTAAAATTTAACTGTAGATGGAAGTTTTTCACCAACGTCAACCGAAACAAGAACAACCGAAAGAACAAGCGATACTATCACAAAATGCCAGTTTAAACCAAAAAAAATTGGCATTTATTATTTTCATAACATGCAGAAATATGTGGTATATTTTTTAAGTATTCACCAATTTCAGATTTTTTTATGTTTGCAAATAATTTGTGAATCGATTCTGAATCAAAAAACTGATCCATTAGTTCAATAAACTGAATGATGTCCCAAAAGATCAATTCAACTTATTAAATCCCCTTATGGTGGCAGCCAATAAACAACTTTTCAAAGCCTGGAGCAGAAGCTGCATATCGATATTTTCTTGTTTGAAATTATAGATAGTAGACTACTAAAGCCTATATTACTGCGTATAATTCCAGTGTTTTTAGGAGTGCATTTCACTTACTCTCACTCATCCTCTATACCGCTTATCCTGTACAGGGTCGTAGGAGCCTATCCCAGAGGACTCAGGGTCATAAGACGTGGTACATTCTGGACAGGGTGCCAATCCATCACAACGCAAAAGAACACACACACACACTCACACTATGGGCAATAAATTCCAATTAGCCTAATTTGCATGTTTTTGGTTGGCAGGAGGAAACCGGAGCACTCGGAGGAAACCTACTCAGGGAGAAAATGCAAGCTCCACACACGCTGACCTGAAACGCCCGACCTTTGAGGTGTGAGGCCACAGTGCTAACCACTACGTCTCCATGACACCGCAACTTAATATAAAGAAATGAGTCTTCCAAGGAAGAGGTGCCTCACCTGCAAGAAGTCTCCCGAGTTGTTGGCGACACCGTGCAGGGTGTAGAGTAGAGCGAGAGCGCTGAGGACGGAGTATACGGCCGTGTGACTGATCTCACTCAGCTTGGCAGCGAACAGCTTCACCACTACATAGTGACAGTGAGCCTGGAAATAAACAACCACAGACACGTATACAGCAAAGACAAAACACCCACAAACTCATAGGAACGAGCCAAAAACATTAGTCAGTTTTAACTGGCATGCATTTGGTACATATTTACAGGAAAGTAATCTATGCTACACATTAATAAAGCAGGACATTCATCATTATAGTGATAATGTCTCCTATTGTTTAACGTTACTGAATTCTAACCCCATGTTCGTTCAGCCTACATGTTGCAATGTAGGAAACCGAATCATCCCACCCGATTTATAATAGAGACATACATCAGAGGCTCGGATGAGCTCTAAGGAGCTGTTGTTCCAGGCGTCCTCTTGGCTCTTGTTGCGCTGGAGTTCTGTCTGCAGGCTCTTCGCTGCCGTTTCCACTAGTCTAAGATGAATCAAATACACACAAAGGCTGTATCAAAAATAATAATAATAATAATAATAATAATAATAATACTGATGCAAGAATAAAAGCTTTCAAAATGCCATTCTTTCTATATTCTTTGATCTCTGAAGTACATGAAACTAGTCTTGTTTAATATACACAGGTTGGGTATACAGCAATAAAGCCCATCCTGAGTACGTCCCTTAGTTAAATAGCACTGTGTGTGTGTGTGTGTGTGCGCGTGTGTGTGTGTGTGTGTGTGTGTGCGTGTGTGTGTGTGTGTCACTCACTTGGTAGCACGGAGTTTGTAGGCCTCCACGAGGCTCTGCAGGTCATTGATGTTGGTGACCGTGGGTCTGGAGCCTGTAGTTTGAGGCTGCAGACGCGGGTGAGAATCGTTCAAATAGGAGACGATTCCACTGAGCTTCTTGCCATCACGCACTTGTCGATAGCTCTTCACCAGGTATCTGAACCGCAGGAAAAAAAAACATTTAGGGGTAGCTCATTGGGTAAGGCATTGGACTATGGTTCGGAAGGTCCCAGGTTCAAACCCCACAAACACCAAATTGCCAATGTTGGGCCCTTGAGCAAGGCCCTTAACCCTCAAATGCTCAGATGTGCTCTGGATAAGGGCATCTGCCAAATGCCTAAATGTAAATGTACGCACTATTTACGAGGCTTACTCACACTTTTACTGATGTACGGTTCAGCGTAAACAGTGGCTGAACTCATGAACTAATATGTACTTTAATTTTATTCAGCAGGCAAGATTAAAGTATGAAACTAGCATTGTGAAGGGAAATCTGCATGTCTCAGGTGTGTGTGTGTACCGAGCCGTCTGGAGCATCATGACTGTGTTCTCGCCCTCGTAGGTGCACATGGGCGTGAAGGTGACATAGATGTCCGGCAGGCCGCTGCTTCTAGAGTAACCGTGTCCTCCGCATGCCATCCGACACACTTCGACCCCTGCATTCGTAGCCCAGGTAGTGAACGCTTTCAAACCTGCGGCTAGAGCATGGAGCTAAGAAACAGAGAAAGGAAAAGAGTCCGAGAGCTTACTGTAGGGATAATTGTTGCTAGGTTTGTCTAAAATTACCTAAATAATAGGTGAAAAATTAGCTGATTAGCCATCAGCGTCAGACATAGAGTAAAAGTAAAAGAGTTAAAATGCTTCAAAAAGTTTCATCTGAATGACAATTAAGATCATTGAAAGATTTCAATAAAAAAAAGTTACAGACACTACATAAAAGGGCATGAAATTGTATTTAGCAAATGTGGTCCTTTTTATGCGATAAAAATATAAATGTTTACGCATATTTACAAAAATGACAAATGGATTGGGAGATAAGAAGCATTAAGTAGTATCGATTTTAATTCATACTATATTTATCTTGTTGATTGAAATTGTCTTCTATTTTATTTTTTTATTGGTTTTGTTCTTATTTCTTTTTTAATTGCTGCTTTAAATTTTTTTTATGTTTAATGCAAAGTGTCCTTGGGTGCCTGAAATGTGTTTAAAAAGTTACTCAAGTAGCCACCCGTTCATACAGAGATAATCAACACAGTACAATAAATCCCTCTGTGTGTGACGTTGCTCTTCATAAAGACCTACAATACCTTGGCTTTGTAAAACCATGTTAACAGCACTGACTGAAGACTCGTACCTCGGGCAGCTCGCTGAAGTCTCCCTGGTTGATGTCTCCAGTGATGCGATTATAGGTGTTCTTCATGTACTGGCCCACAAAGGTAAAGGCATAGGCCGTGGCCAACAGCGGGAAGAGTTTATGCTGCTGCGCTTGGTAGTCCAAGATCTGTGGCTCAGGCTCTCTGTGTGTAGAAGACGTACCAGAGAACACAGTATGAGCTCAGGCAAAATCAAGTCAGTGAATATTATAGGTTACAGAGCAACGCTGTGAAACTGACCAAATAATAAACGCAGTACTGGAACTCATACTATAGTTCCACTATTTACACATGTACATTCTTTATCTAACATTAGTCTTATTTTGATCACCAGCCCAAAAGTAATAATAAAGATACTGTAACCACATAATCTGGCCACACTGCTCACTCAACCTTGCACAGCCTGACAAGATAAACTCTGATTGACGATCTCATTTTCAGAACATCAATCCCTTCTTCCTTGTAAAAACTGAATGTCCAGGATTGTCCATCTCCTAAAATGCAAGTGGACAATTGTGTTGTGCAAGTCAACAGATATATGAGCTACAGAACATTATTGAGCTACAGTTAGGAGTTAATAAAATTTGAATCAGTTAAATTCTTATTGGAAATTAAAGAAATAATGCTTAACCATTAACATCCGGATAATCTGGTTAGAAGGCTTCAATTAATTTTCCATAACAGCAGCTTAGAAAAAAAGTGCTCAAAACATATCTAATTTTAAAACATCATTTTTTTTTTCTAACGTTATAATGTAAGTAATCATTCATTCATTCATCTTCTATACCGCTTTATCCTGTATTCAGGGTCGCGGGGGGCCTGGAGCCTATCCCAGGAAGCTTCGGGCACGAGGCAGGGTATACCCTGGACAGGGTGCCAATCCATCGCAGGGCACACACACATACATACCCATTCACACACTTAATATTAATAAACAGGTCTCAGAGATGTACCACAATATTAAATGTAACTATCCATCTGTCCTTCTAGGAACCTCTGTAGTCACAGGAAACTAGGTAGCATGGAGACCAATGGTTGTTGACCATTTTTGTATTTTTGTCCATTTTTGACCGTGGAAGTCCGATTAACATTCACACGTGTATTCACACACAATTTGGGAACGCCAATTAGCCTGACCTGCATGAAACCCACCACTCATTGGGGGAGAACATGCAAAGTCCAGGCACACAGACCTGAGGCAGGAATCGAACCCGGACCCGGTTGGTGCAAGGCGACAGTGCTAACGACTACACCACTGTGCTGTCAAACGTAAATATACTGAAACAAATAAGAGCATCTGCAAATTACTGGGATGTGGTTGATCCCTCACCCAGCTCGTAGTTCTGACTGATGACGGACGGCGCTGTAACGGATGGCGATGGTGCAGGATTTGGACAGAGCGATAGCCGACTCTCCTACTATCATGGCGCGGATGAACACCATGGTGCCGTACGTCAGCTTATCACTGGGGGGCTTCACATACGTGCCATCTGGTTGAACCTACACGAACATACAACATTACAAACAAATATGTTCCATATCTTAGTAACGGTACAGTACATACTAAAGCAGCAGGTGCAGCTCACCTTGGCGTACTTCATCAGCATATTCTCACGTGGGATACGAATGTTGTCCAGCTTCAGGTAGCCATTATCCACCTCGTCGAAGCCGAATTTGGGGCCGATGTCACCGACCACCACACCTGCACACATGGTGATGTTAACAAATCGCAACTCCTGCACAAGTCATACAATTAGAGAATATTCACAGGAAAAATAGGAACCACAGTCGGGGCATAAGCATTCGGACCTATTGTTTAGATAGTGGCACAACTTTCTGTATTTTTCCCATCTGTATACCAATGGATGCAATGGATTTGAATTGAATTTGCATTAGATAGCTGTTCATGGAAATATGCAGTCCAAGAGATGTGGATTCAAATGAAGGAAGCCATCATTAGGTTAAAACAGAAATAAGAGAGATTGCATAAACTTGAGAAGGTCCTCAAAAGCAAAGTATGTACTGGTGATCTCAGTAGCACCAAAAGACCATAAAGAGCACAGATAACAACTAACAAGGATGATAATAGAATTTTTCCTTGTTAGAAATAAAACATTCACAACAGCCTAGCCAAATCAATATTCTCAAGACAGTAGGCATATCATTGTTGAAGTCTGCTACAAAGAAACGCCTTCATAAATGTACAGTACAATGTCGACGTTGGACAAAAATGAAATTCAATGTCTTATTGACAGTCTCAATTTTTTTTTAAACAATGAGAAGATAAGGATAATTTATGCACTGTAATTGCTATACAACAATCAGTACGTAGAATGGAATCGTTTATTCTGAAAAAAACCTGCTGGATCCGGCTGGGCATAGTCAAAAAAATGTCTGCAGTACTCCGTGACACTCGCCCCAATCCATTCGTGATTGATTGATTCCTTAAGATCATGAAGGTTGTTTCGGCTACTGCCTTCTTCAATATTGTCCAACAGGTTTCTATAGTGGATGGAGGTCTGAAGATGACCCAGGCCTTGGCTCCAGAAGCTGAACACCACTGTCACAAAACCAGGTTTTCACTAGATTTTCACTTTAGCACAACTCTTGAGCCAGATATGCTAAAACTAATTACTACACTATCACCTGTTTTGTGCACAGGGAGAACTACAGTACAGTTAAACCTTGGATTGCGAGTGTAATTCGTTCCGGAAGTGTGCTTGCAATCAAAACATTCATATATCAAAGCGAATTTCCCCATAAAAATAACTGAATCTCTGGTCAAAAAACAAATAATTAATACAAAATATAAAGTAAAAATAAAACAAATAAACCCTCACTTTACGTTTGAAAAGAATCCTGACAGAGCAGTGTTTCCGTTAGTGTGTGTGTGTGTGTGTATGTGTGTTTTTGTGCATGCACATGTGCTCGCAAACCAAGTTACTCACAATCATGCAAGGTTCCACTGTATAACTGTATAATACATGGTATATGTTGTCTTAATACTTTTGTCCCCTTCAAGATGCAGACCAAAGGTATCAGAAAAGTCAAATAAGACTAAAGACCAAAAAAAATTATATATATATATTAAAAGCCTGTCCTGTTTTAGTCTAAGATTAAGTAGGAGTAGAATCATGGGAAGAGACGAGTATGGAGAAGGAAAGGAAGGACTCGTGTCCAAAGCGCACCAAATCATCTGTAAAACATGTTGGAGGCAGTGTTATGGCATGTGTTGAGAGCTCCCAATGGAACTGGATCTCTGTTATTAATTGATGAAGTGACAACAAATAGTTCAGGGATTCATAAAAGGTGGACCATGGTACGGACCCGGACCGACTGACATAGACCCTGTTGCTTTCATGATAAATAAGAATAATTAATGTAGCAGTAATATAGCTTTTTTCCCCTCGAGATGTGCACGACAGAGCCAATCAACATGATAGTTTACCTTGTATGCGGAAGACACAGAACCGGAAGCGCGACACAACATACTCCAAGAAAAGGAAAGTAGACTATGAAAACTGAACTTTCAAAGATGAATGGACAGATCGATGTACAGTTATTTTTCCCGCAGGAAGTTTAAAACCAGTTTGTCTCGTATGCTCCCAAACCGGGGCGATAATAAAAAACTACTTAAACATACCTGGAAGTGGCTGGTGGGTTTTCATACAGCGTATAGGGACGATGAAGGCATGGAGGCCGAAACACTTGCCCTGCGTGTAGAGCTGGGCCAACACAATTGCGTGATTGGACGTCTTACCCACTACAGACAAACACAAAAACACATCATACTTTTCTCTCTCTTCCAGCATAGTACCAGCCACAGACTGAGAGAAACCAGACAGCTGAGGACGTACAGTAGGCTAATACAGAACGTGCTTCCTCCATTGCTCTTGAAGATGCATTAATCGTATTTTTGACTATTATATATTGAACATTTATACCAAAAGATTTATTAACTTATGCTCTTTATTAACTTATCATCTGATACTGCTTTTATGGTAAAAAACAACAACAACCAAAAAAAAAACAAGATCTCTTACGTCCTCCTGGCCACCACTTGATAGAAGTGACTGTCGGGCTGTTCAAGACGAACTCCTGTGTAGAAGGGTCATAGGTCGCGGTGGTCTCGAGTCCACGTATGTGCGTTCCTGAAGGGTGCGCAGGGAACAACACAGACACAGATACAGACATCACACATGCACACACCCGGGACAGGATATGAGTTAATACGGGACAAATGCAGTGTACTGTAGCTGAACATTAAACTTAAAACAGAGGAAGTGAAAAACTCTAGCTTGCGGTACAAAGTATTAAAAGCTGGAAAAGCCAAAAAAGAAACCCCTTTTACCCCCAAAATGTAGTCAATCTGCCTAGAGAAGTGTCAGACGCTTATAACATGCATGCACAAAGCATGGTCATTTAAAAACATTTGGGGCAATTTAGTATAAAATTATTGAATTTATTTTATTTTTCAAGTTATTTAAACAACTGGTAGGTCTAGTAGATGTTTGACAGCTGTAATGCACTGCGATTTAAAAAAATATATATACAGGGAGTAGAAGTATTCAGCATTAGTTGCTGACGTGGGTCTGATTGCTTGCAGTCATACAGGCTGCTCGGTTCACACGGACTCTGGGGTGTTTACCGTGCCCGAGCTCTGTCTGTGCATAGGTGCCAACTATCTCCAGGTTCCATGCGGGCGTGAAGAGGGTGTCCAGCTGATTCGGCGAGGCCTGGTTCAGCAGCGTTGGCAGAAACATCCCGAGGTGCAGGTCCAGAGGCCCGGTGCGTCCATTCTGTATGGATCTGGGGTCGCGAGTGAAAGGGTTATGGTAGCCAAGTAGGGATCACAAATGAAAATGAGAATGAAAATGTTTTTGGCAAAGGGAGGGTTAGTGATTAGTCAAAGGACAGAGTAAGGACAGGGTGGGTAAGAATAAAGGGTTGTAGTGAAGGGTGGAGAGAAAAAAAAATACAAAGACATGGAGAAAATACAAATTGCATTTAAAAACAAATCTTAAAACTTAGTGCTGATTAGCCATCACTTGCATAACATATCATTACTGATTAATAATTATTAATAATAATGTGAAGCAGTGTAAAGTTGTTATGCAGATTAATCAATAATAAATTAAGTAATTTAAATGGTGAAACCTTACATGTTTTATTGTAAAACTCAGTGGCAGTACTAATCACAATTGTGCGAAAAGTGCGAATTCAGAATCAATAGTGAAAAAACAAAAGAAGAGTAATTTCTCAGCATTTATAAACCAACATAGATCATGACCTGTTCAATTAAAAAAAAAAAAGAAAAAAGAAAAAAAGGTGCTTAAATTCTACATCACATACTTTATACATTGGTTTAAATTAAAAAAGTGATCTATGATCCAAGTGATTTTTGTGAGCCAGTTTGAGAAAAATTATTTCTAAAAAGTTTATCCGTAGCAGCCACTGATTGACTACACAGGGCTCCAGATGGCGAGTGAAATGGTCGCCAGTGCGCCTAATCATTTTTATTTTGCGGATAGTGAACTCACTCTCTCCTCTCCTACATCTGCCTGGTGTGAGGTTACATTAGCATGTTTAATAGTACAACAGGGCTGCGCTCACTAACATTTCAAGACAAGACGGTTCATCAAGATGGGTCATAAACTCGCAAATGTTTCACGGATGCTCGTTATTGAATGCAGCCCCGCTGTAATAGCACATGCGCTCCTTTGCTGTTGTGCTCGATACGCAGTGAATGTTGTACTTGGGTGAATTATAAGGCAAAAAGTTTTAAGTGTTTTAAGTTCATTTTATCACTTATTCTTTAGTTAGAATTTCCTTTTATAACTTTATTATTCTCTGGAGCTTTTGAAACTCGCCCAGTGCTGTGCTAACTAATTGTGTGACTAATAGCTAGCTAATGTTATTTAAGGAAAATCGACAACTGCCAAGAGCCAAAAGCTCCTAAAGATTTATGTTTGTCTGGAGTCCTGTTACTGTATATTTGGAATAGGAGATTTTTTCATTATTTTACCAGTAGACACTACTAGTCAAAAGTATGGACACGTTCTACTTCCATGGTTTTCCCTGATTTTTATTTCTTTCTATACTGTAAAACAATGCTGAATTCATCCACAATCTCCTTTGAACAGTTGATACTCATACTTTTGTCAGTCGCTCTGGATAAGGGCATCAGCCAAATGCCTTAATGTTAATGTAAAGTTAGGTTTGTTTATTGGTGATTTCTGAAGCTGGTAACTATAAATGAACTTCTCATTTGCAGCAGTGGTATGTTTTAGTCTTGCTTTTCTTCATGAGAGCCAGTTTCATCACGGTGCTCGATGCGTTTTTGCAAATGCACTTGACAACTGTTCTTGCAAGAACTATTCCCGAAAGCCTAACTTCCGTGTCTTTAAATAACAACTTGGTATTGTTATTGTTTTTCCTTAATGATATAATTCCATGTTATTGCATCATTTTGAAATCTCCAGTATTGTTGTACAAGGTGTGTCCAAACTTTTGACTGGTACTGTAACATCAGGCACAGAGAACATTTTTGAGTATTTTAGTCAGCAAATCAAGTCGCACAATCATGCACTTAGGCTCTTTAAGCTCATTCTGCTACCAGCCAGTCATGCAAGAAATACTTTAAGAAGAGTAAAAAAAAAAAAAAATCAGAGAAAGATATCCTGACCGAAAGTCCCGATGAAAAACGGAATAATTCAAGTTAATTTACAAGACAATCTTTTTTATTTCGTTCAAGCAGACGAGCGACTATGCCGGACTGCTTTTGGTATGCTGTCAAACATCCACACAGGCCACTACGACTGCTGTCAAGAGTCAAGGCTTTCACTCAGTGAGACTATTTACTTTGGACCGCAGTGACCCAGAGGTACAGTTGTGGTCAAAGGTTTACATACACTTACTGTGAACATGAGCGATATTGGGCTTTCAGTGACTTCTTTGCACTTTTTTTTTTTTTAATGGGGCAGAATGATCGTACAACATACTTTAATAGAACAAAACGGCAAGAACTTGGAGCACAAAGTTTTAAATAATTTTGTGGTTTCTGGTGTCAACATAGGATCAAAGTACAGTGGTACAGAAAGTCCTGAAAGTGTCTTTACAATGCCTAGTCAAAGGCCTCTGAACGAATATAGCTGGGAGCTTCTCTGTGGCAACAAAGAGGTTTGTTTTTCCGCATAAACCCACAGTACGACGGGAAGGTCCAAGGAGCCAAGTGTAGATCAGAGAGAGACGATGGTAGAGTTAAGTATAGTGGTAGATTGATGCTTCTTGGAGCCATTTTTAAACAACTGCTGATTCCAAGATCAATTCAAACAATTATACACAAGTTATTGGAAGGTGTAGCCACATTTGGCAAGGTAGATCCAAACTGTCCCAGCCCTCAGCTGAGAGGAAACTGGTTCAGACAGTCAGGAACAACCCAGGAACTACTAAGGAACAGGCCTGCCATAAACTGGAAGCTGCTGGCTCACCACTGTCACTGTCTACACTTAAGCAATTTGTACATTGCCATAGATCGAAAGTCTTGTCCAAGAAAGAAACCCTTGTTCCAAAATGAATGTCTTTAAGTTGCCACCTGATCACAAGTACAAGGAAAAAGCTTTCTGAAGGAATGATTTGACCAGAGGTGTGTCTGAAGGAGTAGACACCGTACAAATACCAACTGAACAACCGTACTAATACCAACTGGTAAGCATGGTCATGGTAGCATTCTGCTTTGTGCTATTTTGACAAATATGCAAAAAATAAAATCTCATGAAGGGAGAAAGTACTTTTTCACAGCACTGTAAATGAACTAATGAAGAAGGAGCCCTACTTCAGAATTCTTTAGCCCAATACCAAATCTTTTTATATTAAAGATATGTGTTAAAAAAAAACTAAACCACAATATTGTTATGACATTCATATTCAGGATTAGTGTATGTAAACTTCTGACCAGATCCAAACACACATCCCATAATTAGGTGAGTGAGAGTGACTGACCGTGCCCGAGTTCAGTCTGGGCATATGTGCCAAACACCCTGAACGAACGGCATCGCAGCAGCCATTTGTCACGCTGATCAGGGGTGCACTGGCTCAACAGCATAGGGACGAACATCAAATAATGGACAGCAAGACTCTCAGGGAGGCCTTTTCGTGCCAGTCTGGAGGAATGCATGTACACACACACACACACACACACACACACACACACACACAAACCTTAGTGAAACTAGGCATATGTTCTCATCCTTTGCTTTGGCACAGGACTCTGCATCTCCAGTGTCCAGCACAGTTTGTAATTTACCAACAGCTAAACACACCCACTGAACCTGAGAATTAACAGATTAATTAATGCAAAGTAAATTTTTTTTTACACTGAAAACATCCCTTCCTTTCTGCCTTTTTTCATCTGTATAGAAAGCTGTACTCGAACACACCTATCAAATGTATTGGTTTTATGATTTCATATAAATGTCTAAATGTTTATATATAAATGTCGGATTAGTCATAATTTCCATAGACCCTCTGCTCCACTCAGAAGTCACCGTTTGAATTTCCTCTACAGCAGACTGTACAGAACCGCAGCATTTCACAGCTAGAAGCGTGTTACTGTAAGTCCCAGTGACATCCTCAGTGTTAAACTTTTTTTAGCGATATAAAGGTTGTGATACGGAAGTACAGTATATCTCTAGGCCTGTTGGTTTGTCAAGAAGTAAATGAACTATAGGTTAAAAATTTAGATAATGTCTCCAGTCAACCTAAAACTTTGCAAAAGCTACAACCTAATATACTACAGGGTGGACCATTTATATGGATACACCAAAATGGGAATGGTTGGTGATATTAACTTCCTGTTTGTGGCACATTAGCAATATAATTTTATAACTTTAGCAATATAAGCAATATGATATAACTTTCATGAGTTATTTACAAGTTTCTCTTTGTTTACAGCCATTGACATGTCGCAGAGTTTAACACGTGAGGAGCAGATAGAAATTGTGTTGATGTCTGGTGAACGCAGTAACCGGGTCATTGCAGCAGATTTCAA
>JAQQZS010000036.1:29929335-29944141 GCA_030068045.1 Platyallabes tihoni
GGGGCTGGCGTAATGTAATAGGGCTTCTGAGGAATACGCGGAAGGGGCGTATCCCATAGTGAGACACCGAAACGTATACTTGAAAGAGAACCAGCTTATTACTCAGTTCCCATCTAGCTACAAAAAATCAAATATTCCAAATATTTCATGGATGATCAACTACGTTTGGATTAAAGGGTGCGTTCTGGTCCTTTAACTTTAATTGATTGAAAAATAATAGCCTAGATGCTTATGTGTGCATGGTCAAGACTTATATTATTGTTAATTATACATATATATACAGTATAGAGGCTTAGGAAAACCCTTCATGTTGTGAAATACCAAAATATTTGACTATTTATTCTTGTGAATAGTTCACAACTATTGCAAATAGCTATTCACAATCAAATCAAATTGAGGCATTCGCTGTGCGAGGAAATGACACTTGGCTAACAAGGTCTTTTTTTGCAACATTTTGGTGAAATATATTAATGGTAACAAAGTGGTCATAAATTTGTGGACACCAAACCATCACACTCATTCGTCCTGTTTTAACATCCTATATCGCATAGATTTAGTTCCCGTTGCTGATCTAATAACCTCCAATCTTCTGGGAAGTCTTTCCAATACATTTTGGAGGTCAGTGTTTCGTACAGGAAACTCAAGCACTTTCCCTACAACATAGCAAACCGTGCCTTTTTACCTCAATGAAGAGAAATTGTAATGCTACAGCATATAGAGATATCCTTTACAACTATGTGTTTTCAAGTTTGTGAAGGGTTGCCTTTGTTGGGAAGACCCACATATGGCTGTGATAGTCAGGCGTCCACAGCCTTTGGCATATGTAATAGGTGGAAAAACCTGAATGTGGGACGAAAGTCTGTTTTGTTTTTTGATCCTAAGTCTATTTTCATACCTCTTGTTCCTTCAGACGGCTAGTAAGATCTCCAGCAGGGTTATTGTTGTCCAGTGGGGCTCTCATTCGGTTCTTCATGTTCAATTCTGCCACGGCCAGGTCACTGTCCAACTGATTCAGACGTCCAGTGAGTTCTGTAGCTCTAAGGCCATCAGCAGCACTAGATACGAAGCCTGGAGCACAAACACATTAAAGGTCGGTGTGTGTGTCTACCACGTGTGTTTGTTCTTTGTGCTTGTGACTGTGTGTAAGCATATGTGTAGTGTGTGTTATTTACCTGATTGCACTGCTCTTATAGATTCAGGGCCCTGAGTCTTCAGTGAGGCACGCATGGCTGTACGCCTTTTCTTCAGGTCATCCAGCTCTTTGCCCAACCTACACACACATACAGGCAAATTTGACCACTGCATTCTCTTTACCTGAATCACTTTTATTGTATTTTATATTTTTTGTATTTTTATATGTTCTGAATATTTATCAGTATTAAAAAAAGTTATCTTTTTGATGTTCCACTTAATGGTGCCAAATTGCTGCCATGACAAATCTGCTCACTTTGAAAGCTGCCACACGCTCGCGGATGGCTTAATTGTTCAAAATCAGACTTACAGATCAACTTTGTTAACTGCCTCTGCGTCGGGTGGAGGAATAAGGAAGCACACTCCAGGAAAGGAGTTGACGGAGCCGTCGGGTGAATGCACGTCCCATTTTGCGATGTTGCTGTTGGACTTCAAGGTGAGCTTCTCGCCTCTGGAGATGGAGGCCTTGAAAGTAAATCAAAGGTGTGAGAATATATATAGAAACCATACATGTATGTATCTGTATGTAGGTACAGTAAATGTTAAGTTTTGGTTAAAAATGTGTGCCTTGATAAGGTAGCTGAAAAGGAAAGTTAAAGGGACTGAGGAAATTTGAAGTTTTTTCATCTTTTCCTTTTAATGCTAAACTCGATCAGTGGCTCTCCAGTCAGTGTACGTCTACCAAAGAAATCTAAGATTAAAACGTTACATGCTTTTTGTCGATATCTATCTATCTATCTATCTATCTATCTATCTAGCTAGCTAGCTAGCTAGCTAGCTAGCTATATATGTGTATTAGCAAAATTATATTTTATATTTACATTACATTTTATTTTTGTATTGGCAGAGATTTAAAAGATTCAGTTCAGTTCCCCCTATGTGACCTCACATAAGCAGAGCCCCTCCCTTGGCATGTTGTTCAGCTCTGCTGTTCTCTAGCAGGACAGGACTTGGAAGTAGTTCATTACATCGAAACTGAAATAGTGCATTTGCAGGAGGAGTTAAACAGAGGGAGTATATATGAAAAATTGTTATATCGGAGTGATATTTCAGCTGGAGCAATAGCTTGTTATTGAAATGGCAAAATATGGGACCTTTAATTTTGACCTAACTGACTATATTTCAACATTTATAAAAAAGAAAACTGCACAGGGTCTAGAAGTCTAATTGAAATTTGTTTCTAGTAGCAGTTACTTTCACCTCATGCTGACTTTATCTAGGTGAACTACAGTATGACCTACGAATAAGCCAATAGAAAAACAACTGTTTTTCTTACTGTAATTTAGTACTGAGAAAAAAGTCATGCTACATAACATTTGCAACACTTTATAGTATTGTAAACCTCTTGTTTCGCTCTAGGAAGTTCTTGTTAGCAGCGTTTCTAGCTTTGCACTGTTGGTGTATGAGTCAGTGTAAAGTGTGTTAAATGAAATCACCGTGGGTGTGTTCCAGTCACACAGAGACTCGACGGTGACGGGTCGGTTCGGGGTTGTGCGGCGGAGTTTGAGAGGAGCGATGGTGGTGCTGCGCTTCCTTAGATCTGATAAGAGTGTCTCACAGCGCTGGAGGGGCCTTTCCTCTGTCTGAGAGAGAGATAGAGAGTGAGAGAGAGAGAGAGATGAGGGATTGAGGGTGAAAGAAAAGTAATGATTAAAACACACCCTAGCGCATTATTTAATACATAGTGTACAAAGTGCCCTTCTGAAACCCTTCAAGGCCGCACAGTAAGTCTAGTTGCTATATGTTTATTACTTCATATAATCACTTTTTACGATTTCCCTTTATAAGATACCATATTGATGTTTTATACAGTAGGCTCTTACCTCTAGCTGTATTTGAGTCTCAGTGTTGGACTTTTTAGAGAGGGATTTGGGGTCCAAAGTGGTACTGAGACCTGATAACGACTCCGACAATGTCTCGGAATCCAGTTGGTACTGTGCACAGAGAAGACGATTAGAAAAAATAAATATCTATAACATATACAATATTTTATACTGTATTTATAACATATACAAGGACTAGGCAGCTTTCAAATAAGATATGAAATTAGATGATCAATTCACAATATTTTGTCTTAAACAAAGTTCATTCCACATTCCTTTTGTTAATATTTCTCCACATAGAGAATACGTTTATATCTCCCACCTATGGTCAAAAAAATTGTGCTTCGAAATCACGTGTAATCAAGAAAATGACATGTCTTGGCTGATATGATCATGAAAAACCCCATCAAAGAGATTCCAATATGACTTCAACTACCCCTGAAACGTCACCACACCCTGCGCATTATAAAGCACGTCTGCTCAGATGTTCAAAGTGATTTAGGGTGAATATGATGTGCTTGTTCTGCTCGAGTCCTCCTCCTGTATCGCCTTACCTTTTTGTATTCCTCCACATTGTCCAGGTGTGTTTCTTGGCAGATGCAGAGGTTCAGAAATCTCTGCCATTCGTTCCTCAGGTTGTCTCTGTGATCCTGAAACATGAAACAGTTTGCACATGCTGAAATTGAAGCCGATGCTGACAGTACTGGTCACACACACGTGTTTCAGTATCACCCAGCAGCAATAAACTATAAATCTCCTACACAAACCAAGTAAAGAATGCAAAAAATATATGTTCATGGATAAGTTATATACACTGCCTGGTAAATTGTTTTTTTTTTTTAAATTCACCATTTCAGAAGGGTCAAATTATGGGGCTGCATCAAGCAAAGAAAACAACTGAGGAGATTTGAAATTACTTAAACTGGATAAAGAATCTTTCAACACACCTGGAAGGATAGTGCTAATCAGATCACTTAAACACTTGGTAAAGTTGCATGTTAAAAAATATTAACCTTAAAAACCATACACACACACACACACACACACACACAGTGTCATGAGAGCTCACAGGATTGGGACTAAACAGCTGTGTGGCCATAAGAAAACCATCACAAAAAAAATTAGCTCAAGGTCATGTGGTCTGATGAGTTTTTCTTCCCTGATGGCACAGACATATTCCAGACATATTCCATATTCAAATTGTGAAAGAGTGCTTCTGGGAGCGTGAGCAATCATTTGGCCATGTCATTTAGTCGTGTCCAATTCCTCCCCGTCACTAGGGGGCTCCCACATTAAGGCTGCTACTACCACTCAGCCGGGAGGGCCGAAGGCAATCACGTGTTTCCTCCAAACCATGTGACGCCAGCCGACCGCATCTTTTTCGAACTGCTCGCTCACGCACCGTTAGGGGCAGTGTAACACACTCGAAGGACAGTGCTATCCGCTCCTTCCGCGCGCGAGCTCACAGCCGCCCCTGATTGGCTGTAGAGCCGTGATTAATGTGCGAGCACGAAGTACCGCTCATCCCTCCCCCCCTTAGAGAGCTCGGCCAATCAGCTCTCTCTAGACCTCCAGCTGAGAGAGGTTACAGCATCACCCGGGAACCGAACCAGCGATCCCTGGATGATAGGGCGAGCACTTTACCACGGCGCCCCTCGGAGGCCGATAAATGTATTTTTTTTGGCCAGGCAGTGTAAAACGTAGATCTGAATATCATTCACCCAGACATGTTTATATCAAAATATACCACTGCTCTCTCGATTCAGCAGCTCCACCAATAGTGTACGTTCCAATTCAAACCACAGGATTATATTCTCTCACCTGGATGGTGTTTGATGCAGGATGTTTCATCTCTAGGAGACGATCTCCATCATCCTGCAGTTTGTTCACCTCACTCTCATGAGACAGCAAGCTGTTGTTTTTAAAGTTCTGCAACGAACCAAAGAGCAGAAAATGCTCAGGATTCTTCAACATTTGCTTTTGAAGGCAAGGTATAGGTAGATATATGCAGTAGATAGAGGGATGGATGGATGGATGGATGGATAGATAGACAGACAGATAGACAGATCCTCACCTCGTAGCGGCGCCGGACGTCCGGTGGATCCACCATGCGGTCACTCCAGTCCTGTTGGAGGATCTTCCCCTGTTCGTCTCTTAGGTAGCCGACCTCTTTATTGCAGCTCTGCATGTAGTCGTACAGGCTGTTCAAGTAGTGTTGGCGCCATTTCGAGTTGTCCTGGATGACGTCAAAAGAAAACATACATGTATACAGACTTAGTTAGTTCATCTGTTTTGATTAACAGTTTGATAATATCACATTATTTACTTGTTCAGCAAAAAAGCGTTATTTGAAACACATGTATAAAGGTTTAGGCATGTATTTGTTTAAAATATTTTCTAAGCCCTATTTATTATTTTAACAATTTTATATATAAAATTTGATAAATTGTACAATTTATTATTATTATTATTTATTTTGCTGAACTATTCCTTCAATATCAGCATTTCAGAGTCTGATGTTTCAAAAGAGAAGGAGTAACATCTTACCAAGAGATTGGCATACTGCTTCTTGAGTGCAGCATATTCCTCCTAACACAAAAAACCAAGATGTCAGGATTAATAAACTCAAAATATATTGTTATTCTAAACTAGATTAACACAAAACGTGGACTTTAAGGAAACATGTGATGCATGGCGTGAGTGACTGGATCCTCGCTGACCTTTGAGCTGGTGCTGTCTGGGCTGAGCTGTGTGCTGTAGGCTTCGATCTCCTTGTGTAGTATATTATGGGCTGCGATCTGTTTCTCCAGTTCAGGCATGGTGGGCCCATACGCCTCTGAATTGACCTCTTTCTGCAACACGCACATAAACACGCTCATCACTCAAACCCCTTGTTGAAAGCTACACACAGTTCTTCAAATCTGGTATAAATGCACCACAATCTTGAATATGTAGTCATATGGATGGAGGTCACATGCGTCCCCTTATTAGTTTTTCCATTTTGTAGAAAATTAAAAGTTTTTAAAAATATAAAGTTTTTATCAGGTTTTACAGTAAACCACATCTTGATAATTAGCAGCAAGTACCTGATCGATGTCCCACAGGTTCCTGAGGTGTGATGTGAACACTGTGATAAAGCCATACACTTAATATCGAACAAAAGTGTCTTATTATTTACAAATGTGATTGATTCCTTTGATTTTATACTATGTTTATCTTGTTGATCTTAATTGTCTTCAATTTGATTTTTTATTGTTTTTGTTCATAATTTTATAATTGCATTTAGGCATTTGGCAGACGCTCTAATCCAGAGCGACTTACATTTTTATCTCATTACACAACTGAGCAGTTGAGGGCCTTGCTCAAGGGCCCAACAGTGGCAACTTGGTGGTTGTGGTGTTTGAACCTGGGATCTTCCGAACCGTAGTCCAACGCCTTAACCACTGAGCTACCCCTGGCCCCTAATTGCTGTTTTTATTATTTTTTTCTTTTTATGCTTAATGCAAAGTGTCCTTAGGTGCTTGAAAGGCACATATAAATAAATGTATTATTTCATGTATTATTATCATCATCATCATCATCATCATCATTATTATTATTATTATTATTATTGTAGTTGTTTCTTCTTCCTCTTATTATTATTATTATTATTATTATTATTATTAATAGTATGACTTGTCATTCCGTATAAGGTATGAGATAAATACTTTGGGATGTAATGTTCCCAGAAAATAACCTGCGTTTTGAATTAGGCCACTTTCCTTTTCTTTTCTTTCTTTTCTTTTTTTGATGTTTGTAGATAATAATCATAATGTACATTCCTTGGTCTTTCACTCTGATACTGTGAGTGTGAACATGAAGAATAAGTGCTTTTCACTTTTGCTGCTTACCTGTTTCTGGATAAACACCTGGACCCAGTTGATGCGCGGCTGCAGGCCGACCTCGTTCAACTGCTTATAGAGGTCACGGTAAAACACGCAGTCCTTCAGCCAGCGCTCATGAAGCCGAATCACACTAACACGCAAATACAGAAGAGCTTCAGCATCACAATCTGACGCCATACAAATCAAAGCTGATACACATATTTGACACAGTGACACTATGTTGCCCTTGTTTTCATTTGGGCAAAACCTGCTGTATATATTGAGACATGTGATGCGCCATCTAGTGGCAATTAAATGTTAAAAGAAAAACTGAACATTTTTAGATGAATACCAATTCTGTACGTTTGTTTGCATATAGCTGAGCTGAGTTTTATTATTGCTACTACAATTATGATAGCTACTGCAGGGATAATCTGTAGACCGCATTGCCATTTATAGGATTTCATAAAGCAATAAATGATAAATAAATTGTTTGTAAGCAATAGCTAAACAAAAATATTTGTATTCTATAAAAAATGTAAATATAAATATTATAAATATTATAAATATTCTCATATACTTTGAAGAAAATAAGTATAGATGTTCTTTAAAATTAAGTAAAGCCATTTATTTAAAAAAAAAACATTTTATTTTAAACAGGTAAATGTTTCATTATGAATTACTAGAATTTGTAAGGCAACTTCAAGGATGATGAATTTCTTTCAACATTTGCTAAATATTTTTAATCAAGAAGTTTAACACCTTAAGAAAAAAGCTACAAACTTTAGGAGGCGGTTTAATGGGTTTGTTGTGTAGTTATCAACTGGTGTTTATACACTCACTCTTTCTCGATCTCTCCTGTTTGTGGATGTTTCATTTTCTTGGCTTTGTCCAAATCCAGGAAGAGATCCTTGAGGAGTCCTTCGGCCTCGGACAGACACTCGGAATTCTCCTTTTGGTGTTTAAGCGGAATATTTCTCTTGTCATTTTCTGCATCCTGAAAGTCAGAAAATAAGGGATAATTATCAGTCGTTGTAAACAACACTAGCTCTTGCTCTTAATTCATCTTATAGAGTGGTGAGTGATGTCCTCATAGGAAACAGATGCTGAGAGAGTACGAGGTACGAGAGTGGGATAAGGAGAGACAGAGACACTCACAATCACCAGCAGGTCCTCAGCCCTGAGTACATCTTTTTCCACCGTGTCAGCATTCTGCTGCATGCGAGCAATCAGCAAGGCCAGGTCATTCACCTGAGACCTGTATGAAGCAGGGGGTCAAAAGTCATGATTAGAGTTCAGTTCACCCCTCAGTAATCCATCAGCTTTTAAATAGTAACCTTGCGAAACATGGCCTGGTGTCAGATTTAAGCAAGCGAAGAAGTGAAAAGAAAGAATGTTGATGTCATACTATCAAGTTGCAGACTTGTACTCGTGTCACTTCAGGGAAACAGAACGTGCGGGTATTTGGGTCGAAATAGGCAGAGATGACACGGCTCTACTGTCGTGGGTTTTTTCCTCCAGCGGATATCATGTGTAAAGGCATAATGCCTCAATGAGTGTGCAGAACAAGAGAACACACAGGTCCTGATTGTTCATGGTCCAGTAGTGGGGAAGTGACAAAAGCACCGTGGGCAAGGGTGTTGGAGGGAGCATAATCAGAAACAGGAAGTGAATTTAACTTAGTAGGACTGCCATGTACACTCAATATATACATACACACATTATATATATATATATATATATATATATATATATATATTTTATATGTGTGTGTGTGTGTGTGTGTGGAGGGCAAAGTGGCAGTGCGAGCAGAGGCCTCTAACAGGTTTGGAATTATTCCTAACATGTTAATCTGGTATGGGCAGTTTGGGTGTGGGAGACTAAGGACAACTAGGTTCTGTGAATTCAGTGAATATCCGTCTTTCCGCAGTTTGTCTCTCCACTTTTCCCTGGCACAGCTTCATCAGTCTGTTTCCATCTCTCACTCTCTGTTTTATCTCTCTAGCTCTGTTTTTTTTTTTTACAGGGAAATCCAAAACATTATTGAATGGCAGTCACAATGGCTATGTGAAATATATCTCACAAAACTAAACAACAACAACAACATCAACATAATAGTGTGTGATATTTTCGGCCTGACGAGATTTACACACCCTCCTTCCAAACCAAACCTCTTGGAAAACACCAGCAATCAAAAGCCAGAGAGATAACCCGAGACAAAACCGAGCTGTAATCGTCTTGCCATTCATTGACTAGACTGGTTTTGTTCCTCTTCAACAATGCCAACAATGTTCCACCGCCCTCTTGTCACGGGCCCTCGCTTCTCTTCTGTATCAGCCCTGGCAGGTTCCTCCCTTCGAGACAGATCTGAGGCAAAAACCCAAATTCTCAGAATCCCAATGATGTACACCGTCTCAATGAGATTCGTGTCATTGGATTGTTTTATTCGATCATTATCAACACAGTTGTAAACTGCTTTGCTCCGTATTGTTATTGGGGGGAAAAAAGTTGAAACAGTTTGGGCACTCCTTAATGAAATCATCATTTACAGATTTTTCCATACCGACAAATAAATTTTCTTTGCACCTTGGCATACTTCCGTGGATTCTGTACACAGTCAGCGAAGTCGTTTTACTTGCTTGCACAAGAGGTGTGTCTGAACAAACACTAACGGAAAATATTTGTGGCGTTACACAGCTATCGGGTACATCAGTCCGGTTATTTTAGAATTTGATGAATGAAATAAGGCAAATTATTGAAGGGAAATCTGAAAGGTTTTAAAGACCATCCAAGACCATCCTTTTCCAATGTCATGATATAATCATGCTTTTTTTCTTTTGTCAAGGCTTAACTTCTTTTGTCCTGCTTTTCTGACCGGACAATGTACAGCACTGATTTGTTTGGACTCTGTATTCCATCATAGTAACATGACAAAAGTTTTTGATGTGATTACTAGATTCAACTGCTCTGATTTGCCGCCCATGGACTGAACATCCACCTTGATTTATTGTTCCGGACTTTTGTCATATGACAACCATTTCGATGTAACTTACTCGTCCTGCACAGCTTGTCCGCCCATATCCCACACGTACATGTCATGCTACAGTATGTCACTTCACCTGCTTAATGTCACTGAGACAACGCTGACCTTCAGGGATCTCTTTTACAAAAAAAATATTAATATAATAATCTCTTGGAGCAATATTTTGTTTAGTTTTTTTATCACTCATCGAAAGATGAAAGCCTGTCACACATCCGGACACCAGGAAAATATTTGCTGTATATTGCAAACTAAACAAGCAAGTTTTTTTGGAAAACCACGATTGCATGACCATGACTAAGAGCTGGGCCAACACCTGTTGGAGGAACGAGTCAATTCGATTTGACAGCACTAACCAGGTTAATCATTCTACAGTTATACTTTTAACCTTAGCTGGGCGTTATTTCAATGTGAAGGTTTGTGGCGCCAAGCCGCTACCCTGTCTCTGAAGGGTATGTTTACAAAGCAAACGAGATAATGCTTCCAACACCATGTCCTCAAGGGTACACCGGGAAGACTCAGAGTCATCGCTCGTCGGCGGTCATGCCTTGCAAATCTTTTTGATCTGCAATTAAGAAAGTTGTACCTGCTGATGAAACTTGTTATACAGGAGCTGTCATGTCAGTGCTGATAAATGAGAACTTATTGTGAGGAAAGTTTGTTGTCCTATAGGAGCAATGCCTGGTACTCAAATAGAAACTATCAAATATCAAGTGTCATCAAGATATAATACCACATACCTATCATACATCTTAATTTTTTTTTTTAAAGCTTTTAACTAGTATACATAGAGAGATATTTCAGAACATCTATATGAAGAGTTAAAATGATCTCATCCATTTCACACTCTCCCAATTTGATCTATGAGCAGCCCGGAGCTGACCGATTTTACCCTCCACCTGAGCTCCGGTTTCAAGCACCTCACCAAAGATCATTCACTAAGTCACACTTTCTATCACACTCACTTGCTCATCTTGGACGAAGGCTTGAAGGTGCTGCTGTCCTTGGCAGCATCCTTAACGCTCTGATCTTTCTTCTTAAACATCCTGTAGGTTCAGGGCGACGTCAGAAGTCACCTGTGTGTATATGCCTATGTTTCTCTCAGCCTCTCCGCTGCTCTTAAATCCTCCTTGCACACTGGTCAGTTTCTTCTGCACAGTGTCTATGTCTTGTCTCAATCACACAGGCGTACGCACACACGTTGGTGGTGTGTGTCTCCTGAAGTGGCGCAAACTTGTTCAGAGATGGAGATGTTTGCTTGTCTCTGCTCCGCCCTGAGGAACAAGTGTCGGACGACACCCAGGCGTATTGAGGGACCGGGCAGACCTGTTCTACCATCCCATTTCTCTCATGCACACACGCGCGCACACACACACACACACACACACACACATACAAACAGAGTGTTGTCCAACAGAGAATGCCTTCTGTGCTTAAAGTGCTTAAAATGCCATTGTATGTAAAACTCTGTAATAGGTAAAAAAAAAATTAAAAAAAAAGTCCTTTTTAAAACAAATTGTGCACAAATTTATATACAATACCAGTCAAAAGATTAGGGTCACTTAACATTTCCCTTGATTTTGAAAGAAAAACATGCTTTATTCAGTTGAAATAGCATTAATCAAAAATGTAAAATATCGTCTAGACATGGTTAGTTGTTGCAATTGAATTATCAAGGAATTAGACCTATACAGCTTAAAAACCTTTTTTTTTTTTTTTTTTTTGACAATATATAGCTAGGGCTAAATAGGGTTATTTCCAGCAACTGTAACAGCTGTATTTCTGTAATCCAGGTGTATCATGTTAAAACTGATCATTTGAAAACACTTTGTGATTTATGTTATCTCAGCAAAAAACATTTGTGCTGATTTAAAAAAAAAAAAAAAGAAAAGCAAGATAATTTCCCTTCTTTAGATTTGTTGAACATCTGGTGTTGAACATCTGGTGTATCACCATTTTTTGTTCCTGCCATCATCATTTAATTGCCTGAAGAAAAAAAACAACAACTTTCTTCTGAATCTCATGAGTCCTTTCTTGCTCTAAGAAATGAAAGCTATTCCATGCAACAAATTTACAAGAAACTGAACATTTCACGATGTGTATTACTCTAGCACAAACCAAACTCTAGCACAAACCAGGATTAAAGGAGAAGTGAGAGGCCACGGTGCACATCAGAGCAAAAGAACAAGTACAGCAGAGTCTCTAGTTTGAGAATCACCAGACATATCACTGGTCCTCAGCTGGCAGCTTTATTGAATAGTGTCCTCGAAACATCCTGTCAACAATGGAAAAGTACTGGGAAAGAAGCTTCAACTGTAGCTATGTGTTCACAATATGGTCCACATTCTGAGATGCTTTTCTGCTCACCACATTAGTAAACACTGCTTATTTGATTGAAAATATCTGTCCTGCTCGCTGGAAACAGACCCCTCTCACCACAATGACATCGCAATGACATCGCCATTCTGATGTATAATGTGAACATAACAGAACCTCTAGAGCTGTATCTGATTACCTTCACTCTTGCCACATTGACTGATGCAGTCATTTCATGTTCTCCCCATGTTCCTCTGGAGATCATCAAGGTTTATTCCCACCTCCGCAAATACAAGCTGGTGGTGGATTGGCTATGCTGAAGTGACCCTAAATATTAATATTTACACCCTCTTTCACACATTAATGAATGTGTGAAAGAGTGTGTAAAAGTGCACTATGACAGACTGGCATCCCATTCAGGGTGCATTCCAACCTCGAACAGAGCACCGGGCAGCACAAGAAGGCATGCAGGGCAAGTTGTGTGAGGTGTATAGACAAGTCTTATACATGTGAAGGATTTTTTTGTTTGTTTTACAGTGCTACAGGAAAACTTTTTAATTTTTAATTTTTTTATTCATAAGTAACTAAATGATTGATATACCAACTGTTTTTTCCTTTGATTTAAAACAATACAGTTCTTCATATCTACATGGTTTAATGACATGCATGTCTTGTGAGCATAGTGAATGTAAAATGAAGGGCGGTTCATGTTTTGGAATGTGGCACAGCCACTTTCTTTCAGCTGGGCAGTGGCAGAAAACCCGCATTTCTAACACACTCACTCATCTGGGTGGGTGAGTGTGAGTCACAACCCATCTCTCTTTTCCTCTCACTCCGTCCCTCCCTCTTTCTCTCTCTCTCTCTCTCTCTCTCTCTCTCCGTCCACACTGTATGGAAGTGCTTTTCACACTGTGATCATTCTCTGGGCTCAGAACTCAATCCTATTACTTTTTCTATTGATGACGTTTGATACGTAGGTGACCAAATAAATCTTGTGTCATGTTAGTCATATTGAAACTTGAAATACTCATGGGGCGTGTGAGGCAGTTTATTCGAACCTGCCTTCTCAGAATCCAAACAAGTTGAATTGTTGTTTCCTAACAACAATTCCTAATGATTCCAAATGATTGATTCCTAATATAACAACAACAACAACAATAATAATAATAATAATAATAAAGAATTTATCAAATCATCAATTGCTATTGCAGTATAAATAAAAATTATTTTTCACTTATCCAGTGAAGGTATGTGAAGGTATTAGATCCAATATGATAATATGATAAATGTTCCAGGATATAACCAGAGTCATGAAAAACTTGCATGCATAGTAGCAAAGAGTTTTACACCTCTAAAGGATAACAGATCTTGGATTTTTGGGGGGTTTTGTGAAACAGCCATGAAACAGCTAAAACAACCTCTCATCTCCCTCCGTTCCTCCACCATGTCTTGAATTTATTATGACAAAGAATATAATATGAAATTCATGGTACAAAGGAACTGAAATGCATAAACACCTTAGTCCTTGGAGAAAAATGGTTAAAAAGCTTTGGAGACTCCTTTCCATAAATGTTTGAGAACCTATGGTTAAGGTATGGTCATGTGAAATAAAAAAAAAGACTAAAAAGATCAAAGGTTCTAGTCAGTTTTCTGTCTGTTTGTTCTTTAAATCCTACAAGGTTTTCAGCTGTTCTCCAGAAGGTCTCCAGATCTGACTCATTCATGAAGCCAAACCTAAAACCTAAAACTCAGTGGTCTCATCCATTAATAAATGCACACCACCCAATACAACCAACTAAAAAGAAATCAAATGTGCTAATTGGCTCATATTAAAAGCATGTTTGTTTTTCTTGTATTAACATAGCGAGCATTATAGTCTTTTTTGGGTTCACAGTAGTTACATTTTGCGAGTGGGGGTCAAGTCGAACCAGAACTTTTGATTTTGCCAAATAACAGACAACAGTTATGAGAGTAAAAACTACCATTATGTCTTTATATAATCCCTTGCAGCGGCACGGTGGTGTAGTGTTTAGCACTGTTGCTTTGCACCTCCAGGGTCTGGATTCGATTCCCGGCCAGGTTCTATTCCCGCCTCCGTGTGTATGGAGCATAGCATATTGGTGGTTTTCCTCTGGGTACTCCGGTTTCCTCCCACAGTCCAAAGACATGCAGATTAGGTTCATTGGCATTCCCAAATTGCCCGCAGTGTGTTTATGTGTGTATGTGTGTGTGCCCTAAGATGGATTAGCACCATGTCCAGGGTCTACACCGCCTTATGCCCCAAGTTTCCTGGCATAGGCTCCAGGCCCCCTCGACCCTGTACACAGGATAAAGCAGTATACACAATGAGTAAGTGAGTGATAATAGCCTGCTACACTTATCCCAATGCTTGGACACTATCAAGGTAGAAAGTTTTCTCAGTACGCTGATCGGACTGCCTACTTCATGTCTGAAATGCTGGCCTCCCAGGAACTCCTTTAATTTTCCAAACATGTGGAAATGGTTTCGAAGGAGGTCAGGACTTTACAGGGAATGAGGTAATAACTCCCCGCTGAGGGGGGGGGGGGGGGGGG
>JAQQZS010000036.1:29958893-29978433 GCA_030068045.1 Platyallabes tihoni
CATCTAAAGAGTATATGGTTAGTGTGTGTGTGTGTGTGTGTGTGTGCGGAGAAAAAGTGGAGAGGATCACAGAGAGAGAGAGAGAGAGAGAGAGATCGTTCAAAACCCATCAACAAGGTGTGTGTGTGTGTAAGTGAGAGAGAGAAAAAGTGCATGGAGCCAGCAATAAGGTGTGTGTGTGTGTGTGTTTCATGTTCATTGAGTGAGGAGAACTGAAAAGGAACAAAAAAAAAAAAACAACAAAAAAAAACCCCCGACAGCACCACAGTCTGTAATTATCCACATTCTCTTTAGGTGTGATTCCTTTCCTATTTCCCTGACTCCCATGTCCTTCACAAAACGGCGCCACGCCCCCACCACAAAGTCTTTTCCTCCGATTCCAGAGGCTGTTTTGCCAGAGTTAAGATTAAAACGTTACCACTCTTAGGAGATTTTTGCTTGTGAAAGTGATTTCCGTTGCATCACTTCTCTCCAGTAAGCCCGATAACTTCACGTCAGTGTTCACACAAGAATCAGGTGCGATGATGTCATGAATGAAATCGATGAATTTGTTGCCAACTAATCTGATTATCGATTTTATTGGACGATGCTGAGTAATCACTGCACCGAGTATACACGCAATCTGGACATTCTATTAAAAACTATATGCTGCACTTTTCATACATGCGTTGCTGAATTTACTGTTCTTGAACAGTCTACGAAACGGGTTATTTGCTATTACTTACTTTATAACATGGGCACATCATCTTTATCACTTTTTTTCCCTACGTTAGGCGGAAAAATGCAACCTGACTTGTCCTAAAGACACTTCTGTGTCAGAAAACTACAACCTTCGTCTTCTAGAGACAAAAAAAAAAAAAAAAAAAAAAAAAAACTCATCGCAGAAGAATTCTCTCATCGCAAAAAAATTGGTACCATAGAAACAATAATGCCTCGATGAGATGGAAGTGGGGCTTGCACGCAATTATGTGATAACTGACTATACTGTACAGAAATGTGAAAGTCTTTAAACACACCGATCAAAACACCACCAAATGGGGGGGGTATGAAGAGATGATGAGAGCTCACAGGACTGGGACAAAATGGGACATAAGAAACCCACGTGCTTGTGAGACTAATCAGAAAAATAACATGCTTCAATTTGTAAAAATTGGACTTTGGGTCAATGGTAAAAGGTCATGTGAGCTGGTGAGTTCAGACTGAGGCTATTCCAGAGTGATGGGTGTGTCAGGGTAAGAAGGGAAGCACATGAAGCGATGCACCATTAGGCATAGTGACCACTGTTCAAGCCTCTGGAGGCAGTGTTTAGATCTGGGTTTTCTTCAGTTGATCAGGTGGAAATAAAATGAAACCAGATGATGACCTGAATGTAATGAAACTAGGAAGTTTTTCTTCCCTGATGACACAGGCATATTCCAGATGAGAGAGAGAGAGAGAGAGAGATGGAGATAAATTTATAAATATTTTTTGTCCCTTTAAGCCAATTGATTGGCACCATAAGGATTTTCCATTCAAATGTTCGTCAGTGTTATTACTTATACGTCATGTACTTGGGCAAGTAACACCTCTGATTTGTTGGAGACACAACTTGGGATTAAAAAAAAGATTTAATTTACCAAATGAACATGATGACTGGTATTGTGGTCAGGTGTGTCACATCCACCTCAGTAACACCTCACAACGGTAACAAAGACTGGAGGAACTTGTTCCTGAACCGGCAAGAGGGGAGAACGCGTGCGTGTTTGTGTGTAAGAGAGAAAGAGAAAGAACACTGCATAATTTCGCTGCCAGCCGATTCGAACACTTAAGCGATGTGCAGGAGTGGAAGGGTCTTGGTTTTAAACACGTCTCAAATTGTGATTTATTTCTGTCTATGCATCACCTTTTGCTAGTTTTTTTTTTTTTTTTTTTTTTTTTTTTAACAGTCCTGTTCACAGTCAGCTCCTCCTGGTACTTGGGACACCTTCATTTGCTCCCCCCTCCACGCCATCCCCCGTATGAACGTGCAAAAGCTTAAAACAGTCAATTGTTGAGGTCATACAAATCCCACTGTCATATGCTTATGTTATGTAAATAGACTTAACATGGCCTTGCTGAACTGGTCCTGATTCATAAAGAACCACAGAGACACTATAAACATTCACATTTCTGTAAAAACACACTCGGACAAGTTTCGACATCGAACACTGAAATTGGACAATGAATGAACGCAGAATTTCGACATTGAACACAAAAGCGACTGGCGGTGTGTGAAGTGGGGTGTAGACGTGTAGAATGCAGTTTAGGGCTGACAGAACAGCATGCCATGAGTCTGAGGAGCGGCACAGGTGTGGCTGATACCAATTTACACCCTCAACTACATACCAAAGATACAGCCAAAGAGCATGGCAAAGAGCTCCCTCAAGTGGAGAAAATGAAATAATTCCCGTATGGGGGAAAAACGCAATATGTGAAATTCTAACAAGCAACATGCATACATGTTAATTAAAATTATCTGTACTTCATATTATGACAATCATAACTGTGTCTGGCACCACACATCCTACCTGTAACCTATATTTCTAGATTTTATATTTTACTTTGGAAAAGGACTGTTATTCTTAGTGTAAATCTTACTTTAATCTTCCTACTCTCTGCTGTTTTTATTATTCATTGTATTTTTATTTTTAGCATGGATTTGATTTAACTTTTTCTTCATTTTATTTTCATTCACATTTCATTACATGCACTGTGTGACTAATAAAATTTTATCTAAATAAAAGTTTTCTTCATCCACAATGACTTGCATAGAATTACCTCATTGTGGGACAGGTTTAAATGATTTACAAGGGCATTCAAGTCAAACCAGGACTTTTGATTGTGCAGAATAACAGAACACAGTTACGAGAGTAAAAACTCCTGTTAGTTCTCTATACGCAGGTTCCTTCTACACTAATGCACTTCTCATGTTTTACGAGTGCTTGGATACCATCAAGGTACAAAATATGCCAGAGCCAGGAACTCCAATTGGCCAAACATGTGGAAATGGCTTGGAGTGAGGTCAGGACTGTAAAGGGGATGTGGCAATAACTCCCAGGTGAGCTCCTGAAATGTGTAAGTGGTGCAGCGAGCAGTATGGATCCGTTCACAGGAAACGCAGGGTTCGAGCCACCTCGGCCAGAATTTTTTAAAAAACATTTGCATAGTTCAAATGTTTTACTATGGTTAAAGGTCCCATCACAGTCTTCTGTATCATTATTCTTACTATTATAATTCTTATTACTATTATTACCACCTCAAGATGACTGTTGATTACATCTATAAGCATGTGGATCTAATAGCAAACTACATTTTAAGTGCTGCTGGGCAAAAATATTGCCTTCAACAGCCTAACCTGTTACTAGGCCTTAATGTAAAAGCCACACATTCTATAGTTGCTATGTTTTACCCAACTAACATCTGTAAGGCTAACTGTCCTATTTGTCTATTGGAGAAGTGTGTCTGAAAGCTCATTAGCCTCACCTGTGCGATGGCAGCCTCGTTGTCAGCCAGTCCCAAGAGAAAGATCCGGGCTTTGTCGATTTTAACGGGAACAGTGCGACCCCTCCACTCCACCTCGCTCATGGTGGCCGCCTGCTTCGCTCGTGTCTGAGTGATCAGAGCCTAGGGAGAGAGAAAGAGAGAGAGAAGAGCAACTTATATGATTCAGTTATAGAGATTAACTACAACATCCTTCTCTCACTTTCCTGCAAGTCTTCTACATCAATCAGCTCCACAGTTCGCTCCAGTTTTGTCCCAAGCAATTCACAAAAGCTCTATATGTGTGATGTACAGTGCTATAGAGATGAGCATGGCAAGGAGCTCCCCCAAGTGGAGGAAATGAAATACTTCACACATGTGTGATGTACAGCGCTATATGTTTCTAACATATTAACCACTTGACAAACTTATTATTTAAAAAGCCCTGAAGAATCGGAGGTGACAACGCATAGCTGCCCCCTGGCATGTTTCTAACAACCTGCTAAGAGCTGAAGCCTGATCCTGTATAAACAACTCTAATGTGGAGGAGCAAAGCAACAAACTACTTAAAAGAAACATTTCTAAATTAAGGAAATGTTAAGCTTATTTTCCATTTATAGTTACATGCGATATTGTGGATAAAGACAGTTAACGTTAATATTGTCCCAACAGGAACCGACACTTGCTTCCTTGCTTCTATTATTTCCTCTCCTGAAGTTAAGATAAAAAAATAAATAAATAAAAATTCATTTTTGGATAGAACTGTTCCTGCTCTTGATGATCCCAAGGTCGATCTGGCTCATCACCAGTTTTAACAGCTTTGAATTGTGACTTCTAACCTCGAGCTTCTCAGCCATCATGCCTCCACCTCCTCCTGCACTGAGCCTCATCTGCATCAGGTCATTTATAGCGTTCTGGTCACCTGTAAAGAGAGGAAATATTTAGCACATGCCTCAAGTGTTTGATGTAAACCAAGTGTTGCCCTTTTGCAAAACTTAACACACTAGAACCATCTTGGCAAACTCAGAACACTGAACTATTCAAAGAACCTTCTAGAATGAGTACAAATTCTCCTTTTGATCACCTCAAACTGGAATCAAAGAAGACCAAAAACGAAAATGTGGAATAGAATGATGGAACAGAAGATTAGAATAGAAAAGAAAGGAACAAAAATGAATGGAATGAAATATAAAGGAACCGAACTGAAATGGATACAAGCAAAAGGAACAGAAAAATGGCACAGAGAAGAAAATTTCATAAGATTTTTTTTTTTTTTTTTTTAAATTCAATTTAACTTTATATGGTGCTTTTAACTAGTGGGCATGCTTGCGTGCGAGAATTTCACTTAAAAAGGTTGATTGAGGAAAACTGGAAATAAAAAAAACTACACTCTAGAAATAGACTCAATTGTCTGATACCAATCGCTGATCAAGGGTGCATGGAGATTATTGAGATCCTCAATTTAAAGTGTTCTATATATTGTGTATTATTGTTTATTTATAGCAGAAAAAAAAAATTCTAAACAGCAGTGCACTAATCTAATTAAGATCTGAGAAAGTTAAAACTTATTAATACTTATTGGAAGGAAACATATTCCATTCTGTTTCATGTAGAAAACTGAAACCAATAGAATAGCTAAAGAGCAAAAACTTTCCCATTCCTTAACTAGCAACAAAGGCCTCGCTATCACAAATGCCACCATTCTGCTATACTCACTCACTATAACGTGCAGCACACAAACAAGGCCGTGTCAACGGAGAACAAATCGAAACGCTGCACTGAACGTTTTTTTTTTTATCAGTCACTTGGCATTTGGCGAGCTAAGCAGAGCTATTCATTAGTAAGTAGCAAGGGCAGGAATTTCTGTATGAATATATCAGAATTGTTAGCCCTCTTGCATGGAGCAGTAAGGTAACCCGAGCTGCCTCAGCCAGAGCTGGGAACCCCTTTGCATTTCTCTCGTAATTATTATTTTGGTGATAAACGCCTTTCTTTTTACTCTCTGCAGAGTGAGGCTTGAGCTTTTTGAGCGCTTCTGCTATAGGTGGTTGAGAGAGGGTCGACTCACGAGATTTAGTTGCTGCCTTTGCGGATAACTTTTCATACTCAAATTATTCGCACTGTGTTGGTATTAGGTGGAGAATAAGGTAAGGTGTGTTTCTCCCCATGTGGTTTTGCTTTAGGGGAGGGAAAAAAAAAAAAACAAGAAAAAAAAAAAAAAAAAAATCACGCACATTGCAAATCTGTCGTCTTTTAAGAACACTTGGTAATTAATATTCCCAGACTGGTGATGACTGACTGATGTGGCTCGCGACACATATTTTGTGTCATCACAACAGTATCGGTTTATGTACAACATAACATGAATAATATTAGTTGAGAGACAACCGATCCATACAAATTAAGAAATAATCAGATTTCGATTAAAATAAAATGTTTTTCTTGCCGTTTACTTCAAGTCTTGTATTAGTGCAGTAAAAATTATATATGATCATTTGCCGAATTGCCCAGCCTATATTACTCAGCGTTACATCAGTATCTCTTGGTTTAGGGTTGAAAGTGAAAATCGGATCAGGTCCAGCTCGACCTCCTGGACTTTTGGTTCCACAGGAAGGACTATTAATTGTAGTAATTGTAATTATAATGAGAATTATAAGATGATTAAGATGTCTGAAAGCTCAGTTAGAGATACTGCTTAAGCAAACGCACAAATACAGCAAGGAGTAAAACCACTGAATATCAGTAATGTTGATAAAGTGAGTGCATATGCACATTTAACAACCAGACATAATGCTAGTGGTATCTCCTAACTGTGTAGAAGCAGTGTGAGAAAGTGTGTGCATGTGTGTCTCACCGATGTTGTATGCACAGTAGCGGATGTTGGGTGAGATCTCCTCCACACGCTGGTGGTACAGGACAGCCTGCTCCTCCGTGAATGCGCTCGCCAGATTCAGGTAGATCGTCCTGTAAGTCAAGAGCCATTTAACCCATCACACATTTGAAAAACAATAAAGTGTGCTATTAAGTGTGTTTCGCTAACGGTGAATTCAATTCAAATTCATCAGTAAGGAGAAGTGAGGTTGCTAGGCAACTGATGCAGAGTATACTTTAGCTAATGATGATGTAAAGGCACCGTGACAGGGAGCACATGATAAAGCAGTCAGAAATGTCAACGTTACCTTCGAATGTGTCCAAGAATTAAAAAAAAAAACAATAAGAACTTGACAGCTCAACCTGACCTGCTGACTACTACACGGAATTTTCACCTTTGCTGTTTCAACACACGATTCAATACATTCTGGAGATGGTGTTGTATGCAAGAAGACACTCACTTGCACTTGTTAAAGGCCTCCATTGCCGATTTCCACTTCTGCATTTCAAACTGGACCATGCCGGTCAGGTAGGAAGAGTACGCCTGGAAACAGGGACAAAAAAAAAAATAAATAAATACACACCGTAAACATCAACAGTATGAACACCAGCTGAGTCAAGACTGAGTTTCTCACGTGGTAACCAGTATGAATAGGAATCACCAGGAAATGGATGAGATCATATCACGGTGTCAATTTGATTTGGTCAGTATTTTAGTCAGACTCCTAATCAGATTATATACATACATATCCCAATTCAATATATATATATATATACTTTTTTCAGATTTTGTTCCGGTTCTAAACAAACTTGCTAATGTGTGACGAATTTAGAATGTGCCACCTGTTGGAATATAGAGGAACAACAACATTATCACCTCAAATGCAAAAATAGCGATACATGAATTGTAAAACAAAAAGAATCACGATACATCAATGAATGAATGGAGGTAAACAGTGATTAAGCTGCAATCTCAAAAACTGTGTGAATCAGTTCTATACCAGATTCCTACAATGATCTAATGCCAGAATTGTGATTATTTAAAAAATTATAATAATTGGAAGTAAACATGATGCCATAAGAGTATGCATTTCATGCCGCTAGTCTTCGTTTATTGAGGCAGCTGCAAGATTTTATACAAAGTACTCGGACAACTAGCTCAGAAAAGAACTAACAATTCTCTCACACAACAAGTCACGAGGATCGGCCTCTTGTCGCCATGTAGCAATTTGATCTTGTTATTGATTGTGGGCATAACTTATGCCAACACTGTGCAAAGTGACGTCAGTCTTATTTTTCAATAAAAATGCCATCTCTCCCCAGGAATGCCCAGCTATGTAATAACTCAAGTACATCCTGCAAAAAATACAGTTTTCCAGAAACCGAACACAGATCCTGTCAGGACATCAATAACCAAATTACCATAACCTAGTTGAAGTATTGTTCTTGGCATATTAAGGATCCCATCCGTCCACCTACAACAACCAACAGTTCAGTCATGTTTCATTTCCCCGTTCTTGGTTACCTGAGCCTCTAGTTTGGTCTTGGCGTCGACGCGCTGGCTCTCGCAAAGCTTCTCCAGCTTCTCTCCGTGCTTGGCTGCCTTGCGGAGACGCGCCATCAGGTGGAAGCGTTTCCGCGGCTCGGTGTTGGCCTCCTGCTTCAACTGCATGGCGTAGCTCCACGCCCGCTCGGCTTCCATCACAACCAGCAACAGGTATCTGTTAGGGGGAAAGACAAAGTTGTAGAAAAGAGGGGACAAAAAAAATTATAATAAAAACTATCACTGAAGTGGAACATACTGTTAAAATTAAAGGAGTGTATAAGTGAGTAGCTGCATAAAATAAAAGGAAAGTGAATGAAAAAGTATGGAAGCTGGAGTTACCACCCTGTATCACTCCTACAGATCTTATTGCTAAGACAATATTAGCTAATATATATCTTTAATATTCAATATCATAACAATGGAGGAGGTGAAATGTTGCAGTTCCTCTATCATCCTACAATTGGCGTGCTCTAAACTGTTCACACACTGGCACGGAGCACAGTGTGTGTTATGAGCAAATTACACCGCTGTAATTTGGACCCCACGCCGCATAGCCCCGGACCTGACCCCACACCCAATAGCCGCCCCATAGCCCCGGACCCGACCTCGCGCCTCATAGTCTTTGTTTAGAGCTGTAACTTATTTTGGAAAATTATGACACTAACAGAATCGTAATGGAAATCAAATCAACACCTGGGTATTGTGATATCTTATCGGGAGGTCCCCTGTGAGTCCCATTCCTATTAGCTAAGCACTGTGCATTTGTTTCTTGACACTGAACATAAACTGGAGCCTGGGCCTCTGATGCTAAAACAATCAACGCACGTTAGTATGGTAACATGTTCCAAGCCACAAATCAATCATTTACTTCCCAATAACAGCATGTCTTTTATTTCTCTATAATAAAACAAACATAACACAAGGCAGCACATCAGGTATTATGTGTTCATGTGCTGTAAAGGTGAAGTGTGAGCCGTCATTAGCTGAGCTTGCCCTTTTCCTCCCTACTGTAATAAGATATTACAGGTTTACTCCTTGCCACTGGGTTGAATTATGTCGCTACTGTTTTTTTTTTTTAAAGGACTCTGTTTGCTTGCTCTCCTCTCTCCAGTGGGATTACGAATATAGATCAGCGGAGCCAATGCTAGAAACCACTCGAGGATCACAGATCCTTCAATATGGTGCAAATGTCTTAGGCACCCCATGTTTTTAGTACAACCTTTCCTATGGATTTTTATTTACATTTATTATTTCAAAACAGCACTAATCCACCACAAAATTAAGTGTTGAAGAAAAATATTTGTATGCCAGAAAAGAAAGGAAGACATTATATAAGCAGGTACTTTTCAGACATATATTTCAAATAAAAAAAGCTGCTTGGTTTTGTATGCAAAAAAGAAATCTGGTGCAACAATCACAGTCCTCAAAAGAACTGTGTGTGGTTCTACAGGTTGCTCAGTCAAAATTACAAGCAAATTTCTTTATAAACCTGCACCAATTATACCAGAAATTAAAATGTCCTCGAAGCACTGTCACCCCAAATACTGACGTTTCATTAATTTTTGTTTATTTGTAAGTGCCGAAGACTTTTGCACAGTACTAACACGTGTGCAGCGTCAGCACTATAGCACTCAGTTCCATGCTGCTTTCTCACCGACTGTCCGACAGGATCTCCACGGTGATTTTCTTGCCCGTAAACTTGTGCCGGTTACCCATTCTGAAGCCCAGAGTTTTGCGCACACGACGCAGTCTTCGAGAGCAATATCCCCTGAGACAAAAGAAAAGGAAAAACATGACATGAACACAAACTGTCTGTGTAGAAAAGTGACGCATCATGTGTGAAGGGCTCACCTGTAGCGCTGGTAGTCGCCGTGCCTGAGTCCATGCTGTTGCTGGGACTCTTTTATTATCTGAAGGACTGGAAGAGAATGTTAAGAAAAATCCAGAATATGTGCCCTATAATTTAAAAGATACATGCCTTATAATCCTGGATATACATCCTATATCTCTGGACATGTGTCTTATAATAAGGGGATGTATGCCCTATAGTTCAGGACGTACACCTCATAGTCCTGGACTGGGCATACGCGCCAAACTCCTAGATGGGACGCACGTCCATTCTGACCAAATTACACAGGCATCCACATCCAAGTACTACAACAAAAACATGTTAGATATCCAATTATCCAGTAGAATTTAGTGATTCTGTACTGTCTGATCGAATTTGATCAATATACAAGTTTTTAAAAAAGTGTTGGACATGATCTCTGCTCTAACAGCTTCAGTACTCAGGTCTGATTTGTTTTATCAGTAAATAAAACAGATGCAACACTAACAGCTCATCAAGCAACATCTAAAAACATTTACCGCTGACGCGGAAAAAACACTAATTAGAACGCTAAAATAAATAACGCCATTAGTTTTTCTAATTATCATTAGCAACATTCAAATTAAACCAACACTAATTTACAAACACAAATGACACGTATGCCTAAGCGTAAACCCTCACAGTCCCCATTGGAGATGTACAGCACTAGGTAGGGTGCACTAGGCTTCACTGTGAACACCCTAGGTAGTGCGAATGCACAGGCCGCACGCACACATTTGGGATACGGCTCCACGCACGCTGGTTAGCTAAACGCAAACTGGGATAAAGCACAGCACACGTTCAGAAACCCGGGGTTTTCAGTCGAGAAGGATACTTTCCAGAGAGAGGCCCTCGTCCATGGCGTTCTCCTTGTTTTCCTCCAGCGAGGTTATTTTCGCTTCACTCGCCTTTTCTACGGCCATCTTCCTCTCACTAAGTAGAACACGTCTTATAAAAAAAAAAAAAAAAAAAACGGATGTAGAAAATCCTTGACCCGGAAATACACGCAAAAAAAGGAAAAGGCGCAGAGGCGTGGTCAGAGACTGAGAGCGTACGAAATGTTTTTAATTCCGTTGATAAATATAATTAGTTAATATAAACTATAATAGTTAATAAATATGAAGCGATTTCCCCTCGTCTAAATGTTTTGATGTCACTGTGGCGTCCACGGCACGAGGGGGGGCGGGATCTAACGGGTTCTGTACTATTAACCAATCACGGCGCGGGAAACGGGAAACTAAAAGCCAATCACAGAGAGGGGGCGGGGGTTATTGGAACTAGCACCATGCCCTGGGGTACTTCTTTGCTTGACTGATTTACTTATTTAATTGGACAAAAGTGCACAAATCACAAATACATACATTTCTGTGTTTATCTGTAAATAAAAATGTGTTGTTCTTAATTTCATAATAACATGATAAAACCTTTTAAAGGTCTTTAAAGCAACATTTTATGCAACATATGCAACAATAAGCAAGAACATCAATAGAATCAATATGATCTTAAGTGATTAAATTTAAAGTTTTTAATTTACAGTTTTTCCCTCTTTCTTTGCATACAAAAAACACAGATCTTTTTCACTTCTTTTTATAAGCCTCATGTCTAGCCTTATGTAGTACAGTAGATATAGATAGATGCATATTTACTGTTCATTTGTTTAGAAACCATTTCTTAGACATGTAAGACTGGCTTGCAGTTGGGGAAGGGAGTGTGTTTGTGTGTAAGGAGGTTAAATTCATTAAGATTGTGTGCCTCTGCTTCATTGATACGTCCTGTGGATCTGACATACTTGAAACCCACACATTTGGTATGTTTCTGCTACAATAAAAATATCGTTGAAAAGAAAGAACTGTTCTTGCAATGTGCCCCTGTCATATTAAAGCATGACAACCCAAATAACCAAAACTAGCACAATATAACTAGCACTGGAATCAATACACACATCACTAATATTTTGGTATCAACATATTTAATATGGAGGAGGTTTTCTTTAATAACAGATTAAACACTGATCAGTGTCAAAGTATTAAACTATAATTCAATACCATTATGGATCAACAAGTCCATGAAATACAAAACGTCTGGTAAGTAGCGGATCAGACACTCTCTGCAGTCGATATGTATTTAAGAATAAACTGCCTGATCTCGGAGATGTGCATAGTCTCTCTGACGGTGGTGTCTCGGTTGCGAACCAGCAGGAGCCCGTTCTCCAGAGTGTTCTCTCCAACCATCACTGTAAACAGCACGCCCATCTCGTCATACCTACAGTAAACACAGCACCCAAGACATTTGACTGACGTCCAGGTTATCTGCAGTGGGGTAAGCGTAAATATGTTGTAAAGACACTGAAGGAGTTCTCACTTGGTGTGCAGTTTGTCCATGGAGGACAGCGTGGTGTCCATGTATCCAGGCCATGCACTGATCCCTACTTCTAGGAGTTCCTGAAGCAGACCTTCACATACCTTGGAGAAGATGATTGAAATCAAAATTACATACAAAAAAAAAGACAAAACTTGTGATCCCTGTTAAATTTTGTCTTAATGTTAACTTAAAGCCAGCGTTATTGTCAGGGCTGGTGTTCTATAAAAGTTGTGTGATGTAAAGGAGACTTGAAACAAAGCTAGATCAGGAAATCGTACAGTAGTTTGTGACTTCGTGAGGAAACAAGATGTGAAGAAAGCAGGTGGGTAATTTTTGAGGCCCCGCCCTCTTTGCATTAAAATAGGGATAACCGAGTAAATGAAATGTTATTCTCCACTTACAGTATATACATTATCTAAACAAATTCCACGACTCCCATCCAGGTTCTCCTATGTTCAGGATTTTTATATGTAGCATAAACAAAATGAAAGCGCTGGCATTGACTACCTGTCTGAGCTCAGAGGTGGATCCTTTGCCCATGTCCAGTGCCACTTTAACAGGAGCTAAAGCAGGATGTAACTTCAACACCTGAGAAATCAGAGAAAGATCTGAGCAGGGTTGCCTTGTTGATATTTGTCCCCCCTCCTGTGCATGAAACAGGTGCACGACGTCTGTACATTTGCTTTCTACTTGAAGCTACAGCATGTACACTGTATCTCAGACATTCATTTTCACACTGCTTTGGCAAAAATAATTATAATAAATTCCATTAAATAATAATGACAGCGCACAATGTGGTGACCAGTTCATGTGTGCAAATGATTCCTCCTGCTTTCAGAACCATTCTTTCAAAAATTGAGTCCTGGAATACGCCTGTGCCAACATGCAACTTCAAGTGTTTAAGTGATCTCCATACATGATTTTTTTTCCACAAAATTGACAGTTTAGCGCAATCCTTAATTGGTTTTAATAATGTACTGAAGAGCTCTTAACCTAGTTAAATACTTAAAAAATCTCCTTAGTTGTTTCCTTTGCCCAATAATTTGACCATTCTGAAATGGCAACGTTTTTAGCCACTCAACTTCAAGTTACTTTGAATGAAACAGTCAAGCCCAATAGATTAATTAAAAATCACTTGTGCAATGACATACTGTTCTCTGATGAAGTCTCTGCTTGCTGTCCACTTTCTCGATGTACTGTAAAGAGTTAAAGAGGACAGCCAGGAGTCCTCTGTCCACATTTGCACTCAGAGAGACGACATGAGGCACAACGAGTCTCTTCCCATCTCTGCACTGTAAACAAAGAGAATAAGCCCGGGTTAGGACGATTGCAGGAGATGCCTGAGCATTATAGACAGCTGGAGTGTACTGATAGGTACGACACAGTTCAAACTTCAATACATCAACCGGCCGCAGCAACAAAATCTCTTGCGTAATTTTGTGTAGGTCCCTCTTGTGTCACCAAAACAACTATGTGGCACGGACTCCACAAGACCTCTGAAGGTGTTCTGAGTTATCTGGCGTTAGCATCAGATGCAAGTTGCAAGATGGAGCATTCAGGGATTAGAGTTTTAATCCAGCACATCCCACACACACTCAATCAGATTGACATCTGGGGAATCTGGAGGCAACAGCTTCTTGTAAAAACTCTCCTTAATGATTTGGCAGTGCAGCAGGGCGGATTAACCTGCTGAAAGAAGCCACTACCATCGGGTCAACACTTGGTCTGAAACAATTTTAGGTAGGTGCCTATGCAGCCCCAGGTGCACTATGGGTTCCGACACCTTCCTAAAACCTTTTCAGCAAATTGTGCTATAGAAGCTCTTCAGACTGACTGACCCAAACAGGGTAGCCTTTGATTCTCTTTGATGCAGATTAACAAGCCTTGGACATCCATGTCTTGGTCTCCAGTTCACCAAATGGCCTTACTTGGACTATTTTGGAAGGAACGAACAACTGCATACTAGGATCACCACAGAAGACCTTCCGTTTTGGAGTTGTTCTGATCCAGCTTTCCAGCAATCACAATGTTGCCCAACTTTCAAGGACCGACTGTTCACTTTCTTCCCAATATATCCGACCTATTGTCAGAAATCAGTGTTTTTCACTTCATCTGTCAATGCTTTAAATGTTATGGCTGAGCAGAGTTTAAATACAAGTCTCTGAGACCAGATGGAACTTTTGCAAACATGTAAAGATCACATGATTTAAACACTGGCATATTCTGCTACTAAAAGTAAATTACTTATGTGCACAGATTTAGATTTGTGGAAAAAAACAAGCTTTAAATTCACTAAACGATGCTTACAAGTTGTTGAAAGATTCCCTGCCATTACAGCTCACTTTACATGTACATTGTTTTATCCAAAAACAAGTCAGAACTAATAATAATAATAATAATCTCAAATTTTATTTCGGTGTCTTCTGATTGGATAAAGCAGGTATAAATCTTCGGCAGTAGATTACTAGCAGCAGTAATATTGCACACTTTGCTTTGATAAGACAATAGTTTAATCTGAACATGTATTCAGCAGGTGAATATGAAACCGCCGCTCACCCGCAGGTCGGCTTGACTCCCCGTGTGGCTCCTGAGCAGCTCATCGTTGCTGAGCATCCACAGCGTTTCCAGCGTCTCTGTGCCCCAGGGAAACTTATAGAGCACCTTGGCTCCACGGAGCGCGCCTTCTTTTAGCTCGTCATCACAAACGTCACGAACACTGAAGTCAGACGGGCCTAAAGCAAACTGTATAAAAGGTTTCTTAACGGCTTTAATCATAGAATATAAAGATTACTCAGTGATATACAAAATCCACACGCAATATATCAAATTCTGAAAAAAGCATTGTTTCAGTTTTCCTGTATGCATGTTTACCTTTCGCCACCACTGCAGTCTCTGGCGTGTCCAGTAGTCGAGCCACTGTGAGGACGTACGATGGGAACAGAACCACACGAGTGATGCCTCGGTCACCTCTGAAGAGCTAGCACGCGGCAAAACCAAAGCAATCAGCTTGACATGACCGGATCTGTATTACTCAGATTCCCAACTTATTTACAGTATTTGAATGAGGTTGATTCTTAAAAAGATGATCAGAGACAAAACCAAAAATCTCGATCATTATGGTAGCTCCAGTGACAAATACCAGACTTTTAACTTTTAACACTCTACTCAACAAAATAGACAAAAATAAACGTAATATCAAGTACATCCAGAACAGCAATGATAATAATAATAATAACAATAATAATGATGATAATAATAATAATAATTAGAACACACATCTAGAATGCAAAAAAATCTGCAAGAGATACAGAAAAAGTACAGAAATGTGGCTGCTATAAATTTACTATAAATTTGATCTAAATCTACCTAAAAATCACCAACCTTTATTTTATTTATTTATATTATTTTACCCAGAATAAATAATTTTTTTCTAAACATCATTAAGCATTTCCTGCTTTAAAATATAGTATATGATATTTTTGTACATAATACAGTAATTCAGATTTATCCAGCACTGCGAGAGATTTACCAAGACTCTGAGCAAAACTGCACTAACTGTCCATGAGACTATTATTTTTTTTAAAGCAAATGACTGGCTCTTTAAATATTGCCTTTTTTTGTTTTTCGAGGAGATATTATTCTGTATTTAGTCATTTTTGATTGGTATTCCAGAGCATAAACAATCCAATGAGATCTTCCCCTTAATGTCCCCTCATACATTCTGATCAGCCATAACATTAAAAACACTGACAGGCGAATGTCAAGGGGTGGGATATAGTCAAAAGCAAGTGAACAGTCAGTTGTCGAAAGTTGACGTGCTAGAAAAAAGGAAGAATGGGCAAGCACAGGGATCTAAGAGATTTTAACAAGGTTTTTATCCATCGTGATGGATAAAAAGTTGGATGAGGGGTGCAGGCCTTCTGGGGTGTATGCGGTGGTTAGTACCTCCCAAAAGTAGTCCAAGGACGGACAACCGGTGGGCTGGGGACAGAGTCAGGGCCGTGCAAGTCTCACTAATCCACATACACATTATAACCGTATAAATAAACATTGACTATCTTTGATAACATTGATTAACATTGATTATCTGAAAATAGGTGGAATATATTAGGCAGCAAAGGAACATTCTGTCCCTAAAGTTAATGTGTTGGAAGCAGGGGAAAAAAAAAAAAAAAACACAGGGAAACATAAGGATTTGAGGGACTTCGACAAGGGCCAAATTGTTGACAACTGGGTCAACAGGGAACCTTCAAAACTGCAGCTCTTGAGGGATGTTTCCGGTCTACAGTGGTCAGGACAAGAAAGGGAAAACCAATAAATTGGTCGATAGGGTCATGGGGGGCCAAGGCTCACTGATGCACGTAGGAAGCGAAGGCAGGTGTAGGGAAGTAGTGACTCAATCGGTTAAGGCTGTGGGTTACTGATCGGAAGGTCAGGGGTTCGAGCCCCAGCACCGCAAAGTGGCTACAGTTGAGGCCTTGAGCAAGGCCCTTAACCCTATCTGCTCCAGGGGCTCTGTATCCTGACCCACCCTGCGCTCTGACAACTGCTTCCTAACTGGAATATGTGAAAAAATAATTATACTGTGCTGTAAGGGATGTGAGACAAATAATTCAAATCAAATCAAATTCAAATTGAATTATTATTAGTTATCTATGCTATGGCGAGGGTCATAACGCAAGCATCCAGAATTTTTATTACAAAACAAAGTTGACTGTGATACAAGTAAAAGGCTGAAACCTCACCAACCGATTGCATCCGAGCCGTCGTGGTCCTCAGGCTGGTAACACAGACCAGTTTCAGCCAAACCAAATGGCAGCTTCCTGTTCATCAGCTCCAGGAACGGGACGCACTGCACCAAAGCACCTGACCAAGAAAAAGAGTTATAGAATTCTTAGAGTTAAAGATCCTGATCTCCTACATCTGTGTGTCTCTGTGTATGGATCAATATCATTAACAATTACAAAGATCAATGTGGCAACAGAAAATTCGGTCAGAATTCCTCAGCATTATGTTGAATTTCACACATGTATAATAATTTAAATAGAACTAAATGATCTTCTGAGGTGCATACTTTGTAAAGAAAAACTTAAAGCTTTCCTCCTTTAGTGTTTAATAAATATGTCCTACAATTCACAATTTTCAACTCCAGCATCATGGTTTCCGCTTTCTGAGCTGGGTCAGGTCGGTATGACAAGTCGAATCAAAATACAAAAATATACAGTAAACTGCCTGGCCAAAAAAATAAATAAAAAATAAATATATATATATATATATATTTTTTTAAATCGCACACTTTCATTCAGTCCCCTTCAGCACACAATGTGGTGTCCAGTTCATGTGTGAAAATTAAACCTCACGCTCGCAGAACCACTCTTTCACAACTCGAGTCCTGGAATATGCCTGCGCGATCAGGGAAGAAAAACATTCAATACGTTCAGGTCGTCAGCTGACTTGATTTTATTGCCACGTAACGTTGCTGAGTCTAGACCTGAGCAACTGAAGCAACCCCAGATCATAACCCCGCCTCCATAGGTTCGTACAGTGGACACTATACATGATGGTTGCTTCGCTTCATGCGCTTCCCTTCTTACCCTGATGCACCATCACTTTGGAACAGGCTCAATCTGGACTCATCAGACCACATGACTTGTTTTCCCATTGCTCCAAAGTCTAATCTTTACGGCCCTTAGCAAATTGAAGATTTTTTTCTGATTAGCCTCACTAACAACTAGATTTCCTATGGTCACACAGCGGTTTAGTCCCAATCCTGTGAGCCCTCATTACACTTAATGTTACTATTAAACATAGCTATGATTTCTATAGGCGTTTCTTTACTATGCGACTTGACCAAGTGTTCAAGAAGTGATCTCCATTCACGATTTCTCTCCAGAATACATTTGTTCCAGTTCAGCACTACCCTTCCAGGTTTTAACATGATGATGAAGGCTTCTTAACAACAACTTCTTAACCCAGTTCCAGATTTTGTGGACAAATATTTGTCCATGCGCTGCTTCAGGAGATCATCTACATCATCACGTGACAGTCTGATGTTTGTGATCTTAAGTGATGCTTCAACCAGCATTGCATTATGGGGATCTTTGGGACTGGTTCCTTCTCCCTCACCTTGAAAGAGACCGGTCCGAAAAGCTTGTCTCTTTCTTCCTTTGAGAAACTTCTCATCTCCTCCTGCACCCTTAGATCCTACTCCATGAAGAGTGCTGATCCCAAACACCTGGGGTCTTGATCTGACCACAGAAGTCCACCACTGCTCCAGTATGTTCCTTTTCAGATCCACTCCTAAGGGTCCATAAGCACAGGCCTGGCCTCTGAGTAAAGACACAGCATGGTGCTGATCTGGAGGGATGAAGAAGCGCCGCTGTAACAGCTGCACCACCAGCCGGGCTGGATCAGATCCTCCTCCATCACAGCTCTCCCCGTAGTGTCTGCACACCTGCAGCAGCTCATGGAGACCGGAGAGCTTTACACTCGCACGCCGGAACACAGAAAGGCGTCTTCTGATACAGTAAGTGAGCATCCGGCAGTCTGGTCCTACTGAGCTTTAATTTAAACAGCCGGCCTCATCCGCTAGCTACTGCAGTGTGCGTTATAATACAACAACACATCAACGGGAATGGATATCAAACGTCATCTTCAAACACGTGAAATGAAGGAAACTTTCCGATATGTTCTTTCTTAACTGATACTGCACGTGCACACCGCGACTTTAACATGACCCGGAAATGTTACATAACTTCCGTATTAGCGACTTTTATTATTTATACGTGTAAACCTGCCGGTTTTCTTGCGACTTATATAATTTGTGTCGGTTTTGACAAGTAGAATTGAATTAAATTGAATTGAAAATTTAATTTAGACTGATAAAGTGATAATGGGCTCACCGTTATCATATGTCATGTTTAGAGAGCAAAAACAAACAAAATGCCACCGTATTATTATTATTATTATTATTAATAACGCATAAAGTTATCCACCGCCATCTACCGGATATATTATGCCACTACAGTAGTGTTTTAAGGTGGACCAGAAACTCCCGTGGCCAAGAGTTTTTTTTTTTTATGTGCCTGGATAATGTTTATTATTATTATTGTTGTTGTTGTTATGATGATGATCTATTTACGTTCTAGAACGACGATTTTTGCTTCTTCTAGGAAGTAAATGCCATCTACTGGATACATTATGCCACTACAGTGTCGTTTTAAGGAGGACCAGAAACCAGAAACTCCCTGTGGACGAGTCTTTTTTATGTTCCCGGCTAATGTTTATCATTATTATTATTATTATTATTATTATTATTATCTATATACGTTCTCGAACTACGATTTTTGGCTTCTTCTAGAAAGTAAATGTCCATGAAGTAAATGCACCAGAAACCA
>JAQQZS010000036.1:29987365-30008623 GCA_030068045.1 Platyallabes tihoni
GGACTATGCAATTCATCTGATCACTCTTCATAACATTCTGGAGTATATGCAAATTGCTATTATAAAAACTTAAGCAGAAACTTTTCCAATATTTATGTAATTCTCAAAGCTTTTGGCCACGACACATACATACATACAGTATATATATATTTAATCCCAAAATTAAAGATAAATTCAAGCACTTCCAGGACTTTAAACCTTTAAAATTGAACACGGAAATTTAAGAGATGACTTACTGCCAGGGTTTTTCCAGAGCCGGTTTGGGCGATGCCGACCATGTCTTTTCCACTCAGCGCCAGGGGCCAGCCTTGAGCTTGGATAGGAGTGGGCTCAGTCCATGTCTGCTTCTTGATTACATCCATTACATAATCTGTATCATAAACATCAGGAGTTAGAGATCTCACATTAACACTACAACTCCTCTAAAACAGAGGATTGGCACTTGAACAATAACTTGTGTTTCTATGCTAATTGCAGAACATCTTAACTTTTGTAATAAATAAAAACTATTAAAAAAAAAAAAAAAAAGAGAAATTGTGCGCTAAATATGTGTCAAAAAAAATAAAAAATACTGTATACTTACTTGGAAAGGTGGCTTCATGGAATTTAATAATGGGCTTTGGGCAATCTCTGCCTTTAACTGTGACTTCTTTTGCCCTCCGGTACTGTTCTACCTCTTGCTGTTTTTTTTAATAATTTTTTCACAAGAAACAAATCGTTAATCAGATTTGGCACAACATGGGAAAACACAATGAGTATACCATTGCACAACTGACTAACCATTGATCTCCGTGTGACTTCTGGATGCTCCTTGTAGAAGTTTTTCTCAAATTTAGGAAGCTCGTCAAGGTTCCAGTGTCGTTTACGCAGTCTGTCACCGGGATTGCCGAATTTCGCAGATGGAGGAGGGCCACTGCGACCTCCGCCGAATCGAGGAGCGCTGCTGCCATAACTGTCATATAGAAAAGACCAACGGTAAGGTGTGTTATCTTCAGCTTTCACAATTAGTCATGGTGTATGACCTGTTACCTCACTGTGGACGTGTTCAAAATACCAACTGAAATTAATTTCAGTTTATTATCTTTTTATTGCAATGTTACCTCCAATTTACACTAATGCTCAAAAGTTTGGGATTACTTTCTAACTCTGTGGTCGTTGCTGATTATTTTATTTAATTCTACACTGTAAATCAATCATCCAAAATATGCAATAATCTCCTTTGAACAGTTAATGTTGAGATGTATCTGCTACTCATGATCATGAGAGCCAGTTTCATCATGGTGCTGATGGGTTTTGCAATGCACATGACAATACTGTTCTTGCAACAACTATTGCACTGATCTCAGTCTCTTAAAATAACAACTGACTGTTGTACAACTATTACCTAACAGTTACCCAATTCCATACGTGTTATTGTAGAATGTAGAAAACAGATCACTAAACAAAAAAAAAAATAAAGAAATTTGCAAGTGATCCCAAACTTTTCAGCAGTAGTCTAAATTTGCAACCGGATCCACATCATACTCCAGCAACCTCAATTTACCCCAACCAGGGGGTGTATTCAAAAACCCTTCAGCTGTTGTATTATTGCAAACTCATTACATTGTTCGCCCTTCTGCCCCTCCTTTCATGTTCCTAACTTTATCACACATGACAGCTACCAATGACGGATGTCACGTGGCCTTGGGAGGATGTTACTGTCATGTTAGGACACAGGTGTTGGACTTGAGCCAAATGACTAGATGTTATGTTGACATTCTAATGCAAAAGAAAAACGTTTTTCTAATTTTTTTCTTTTCTTTATGTGTACTTCAAATAAAGATGAACAAAATTTATAAAAGGTAGGAACGAAGGAGCATCACCATCACCACCATCATCATCATCATCATCATCATCATGACAACACTGACTGTCTAAAAACACTTCCGGCTCCCAGTGAAGGATAATGTATGAAGAGGGAGCAATGGATTATTGTTATTTTAGTGTTTACACGACACACTTTATATAGTGGATTGGAACCAGGAGCTATTTTGATGCATCGCAATCCAGTGTCGAAAAAAACCCCTAATTTGGCGCATTCCCTGCTGCCATCTTAATCCTGACCAGCGCGAGAACAAAGCCGATCCGAGCCGGCATTTTGAATCCGCACTCACGGCTGTAATGCAAATGGCTTCCACTTCAGTGTACAAGTGCACTTCAAAAATAAACGAAACCGGTCGCCTATGTAGTACCCTATATCTACTCAAATTAAACATTCAGGATTCGGCCAGGTTTTGGCCACATTTTGACCTCAAAAAAAATAAAAAAAAACGAACCCACTGAGTGTCTTAAATATTTTCCTACTTGTAAATTTGTAAATATTAATACTATATACTGAATATTTCAGTTACAACGTAAGATGGATTTTTTTAATGAACCACACAACGCTTAACAATTAACGAGTATAAAAAAACACTACCCAATTGTACAGACATGCATCGATTTAGAAGTATTTGTACTATTATTTACTTGTTAATTACAGACATGTATGTTAGCAGATGCAGCTCTGCTAGATTTCCTGCTGTAAAAATGAAAATGTAACATAAACCTACCCTCTATCTCGTCCGCGGTCTCTGTCCGAATATCCAGGCATGCCTAAACTTTAAATGAAAAAACAAAACTTAGATATTTCTACAGTAGAATATATATTATTTAACTCCTCAGCCCCTTCGACCGACTATAAAATGGCTTCTGTAAAATGCCGGCCGGTAGGGGGAAAAAAGATGAGATGTTGTAGAAGAACACACACATGCTGTATCACTCCGCTGCGCAGGGAAATACTTTTAACCCTTAACTCGGTCACTTCTACCTATTACGTATGTTTGGTTTAAAATGTAGAAATGTATAGTTCTATTGTTTATATATTTTTTTTTACACAAAGACATATATTTAGACGACACCGGGACTGTTTTTTTCCTGCTTTAAATGGACACCATGTATGTATTCAAAACGTGTATCCAGGGAACTATTCAATGACCAGAAGACTCGTGCGGAAGGAGACGGGCGACGTCAATGAATGCGGTCTGTCTCAACCGACGTCATAACGGAAACGTCATAATTATTTGTTTTAACGCTACTGTATTTTTTTTATTATTCATTTTTAAACACATTTCGGATGTGATAACGGACTAAAATCTTTTTACAGCAAAACTATTGATTAGTATATGGCGAATAAATGTTTATGCTGATAAACTAATCATTAAAACACTTGAGCCAATCATAACGCTGCGGCGTTTTAAATGTCCTTTAGCCGTTCTACATAGGCGGTTGTTTTCCGTTCGATTTCTGCAGCATGCACAGGCCCCGCCCCTTAAATATCAGCGGCCTTGTGATTGGTACGTTTTTCGTGCACTCGTGAACAGTTTGTTTGAGTGCCTTACAGTTGGACAGTGGCGGTAGTTAGTAGACGCTGTAGTATCCATTAGATTTTATTTATTTTTAGGCCTTTTTAAAGTAAAAACGTTCGTTTGTGTCGTTTGACTTTTTTCTACATATAACCGAATTGTCTATTTCCTCGGACGATCATCTCTGTTCTTTTGCTGGCCGGGAACAAGCTGAATCAGATGGGAACCGAGGAGCGAGGTAAGTCGGCAGCGTTGCGTTTCAAATTACGTCGAATTGAAAATAAGGTGTTAGGGCATGTCGCAGGATCAGTCTTTATTTCTTACAATATGTAGTGTGCCTATGTAGTAAGCAGTGATGAATTTGGGACGCGGCCATCAAAATGTTCCGTTCGTTACAACAGTCGACGCTACCAAGTTGGTAACGCAAGCAAGCTCAGGAATTTAGCTCCAGGCTAACAGGGGAAAGTAAATATTACGTGTTTTGACTGTAATTATGTTTCTTCTCGTTATTTACATATTTTTAGAAATATTATTTTTGTTTATATTCTTCAGTGTTAGTGTGTTAAAAACGAGCTATCCTAAATCTTCCGGTTTTTGGACAATTTGGTTACATAGCTAACGTTAGCTCTTACAACATTAGCCACAAACTGTAAACTAACACGTTGTTCCTGTTTTATCATCATGTCGTCTTTTCTTACAATAACACCGGAATGGGTTTAATTTTGTTGTTAAATAATTTCAGTAGAAATCTTAACGCTATGACGATAGACATCACTGTGAACGACGACCAGCTAATTTTATGTATGTTCATCTTTTTGTATGTTTTCTATCAAAAAGTACAATAAATTAAAACCAACATGTACATCACTTTTTATAATAATAATAATAATAATAAAATAAACGAGATAAGTATGAATCCTTGGGCAGTGGGGTTCAAGCTTGCTTCACAAACAGTATACCCTGTGAGTGTTATTTGTCAGGTTAAAGGTGCAACAGAAAATATTTCTAGTGTTGATTAATGGTCAGTCATTTCAGGGCATTTTACACATTAGACATGATTGATTTATACCATGCCCAAGAACAATTGTGCTCCCCTCCCCACTCCCCCACTGGCCAGAATTTACCCTGTTTTTGTGCTCTGTTCTTGGTTTGTGAGCCATCATTAAACAGAAGACAAGAAGAAAGTAAGGAAGTTAAATTTTGTGCTAGAACCCGTGTCCAAGTCCGCTTGAAGATGTGTACTCTGTGTTCTCAGTGATAAAAATAAACCAGACTTTGGGGTTCAAGTGTTCTTTGAAACAATCCCAGGTCTCTAATGTAAAACAACCTAATACTGCCACCAGCTGAATAGGAAAGTGTACCTGAGAACGAAGCACAAAAAAAAAATTTAACGCTGCACAGCAGTCGTTACTTGGCACGATCATTCGTGCCTAATATGAAAACTCCCTTAGTCAATAGCCCAGCGCAGCTAGGCAATTCTCATGTGAGCGAAGATAATCCCTTGGTGCTTATGAGGCAGAAAACACAGTAAATCTAGAATATACATTTATCTAATGTTGACCAATCTTGTCTAATCCACCTTTATGTTGACTTGGTCTGATTTTAGTGTTTCAAGACAAAATCGCACATCACAAATGTGCACATCACAAAATAATAATGTGATGTGCACATCACAAAATAATTTCTTGGTCATGAGCTAAGGTCAATATGGTCTGGCTCACTAGTAAACAATTTAAGCTGTTTTCACACCGGAGACTTGGACATGGATCAAGAGTGCATTTGATCATAACATCTAATACATTTGATTAGTGTGAATGATCTGAAACAGTGTTTTAAAATGTGTGTCGCCGTGTACTTGGCCATGGTTCGAGTCCAGTATGAACCTTACCAAAACACTGTGCTAATAGAGATCTTGCGGTCATGTGATCATTCTAGGGTATGTTATGAAGCAGTCGTATCTATTGTCAAAACCTTAGTGCACTTGTGACCAAAAGAAGCTAATGATGAAGTTCTAATAGTATCAGAAATTTTGGATTAGAAAATCTGGGATTTTGGTCCAGTGTTGATATGCTCATCTAAAAACCATGAAGCGGAAGATGGTGTAGGATTATCAAATCCTCAGGACCGCTACATCTTTCGTAGTGGCGATGGTGAGACACATAAATGAAAGACATGAATGGGCACAAAAAAAAGCTTATTAACTCAAGCTTACCATTAATTTTTTTTTCTTATTTATTTTCATTTATTTGTGACCAGTCTGTTGCTAGAGAGCATCTTCAGTGTATATGTTGTCATTAAGAACTCATGTTATCTGACAGTCAATGGGTGAGTCAAAAATTATTTGCACTCCAGTTATATTAAAACTTCTGTTGTCTTATCATCACTTCCCATTCAAGGCTACTGTTCCCCCAGTCACCGTCATGCAGGTGTGAGCGTGTTATTTGTTCCTTTGTATCTGTGATGAAAGCAAAAATGGGTGCCCCACTTGTGATTTGCAAAAAAGAAGAGCAGCGTGCAGTGGTCTGAGGGTGTACCTGGTGCTGTTATTTATTGAAGACTTTTTGCACAGTATGGAGAAAGCGTTTTGTCACAAAGAAGTGTGTATGAATGGATAGAGAAGTTCAAGGAAGGTCGCACAAGGGCTAGTCATCAAGAAGAACCAGATGGCCATCCACGGCTGATGACAACGTTGAGCGTACACATGAAATGATTAAAAAGCATCTTTAATGAGGGAATATGGGAGCTTGTTGACAGATGGACAAAGTGTAATGGAAAGCAATGAGATAATGTTGAAAAATTATGCATTTGTCTTGTCTAAAAGTGAATTAAAATAAATTCTACAGCCAAATTCTGCTGATAATTTTTTACTCACCCCTGTGGTATTAAGCCAAGCATTTATTGGAATTCTCTCATGCCATGTGCAGGTCTTAAAAAAAAATAAATAAATAAAAAAAACCTCCAATATAAAACAGGCATTGTGTCAAAAAGTAAGGACAGCATCACTTTGGTCATTAGAAATCCACTTACAGGTTGGCCTAATGATACAGACCTCAAAAGTTCAGCATGATTAGACTGAACATTTTCATTTCAACAGAGATTCGCAGATTGGATTTACATTTGCATAAATATAGCCCAAAGTCGTTGTTCTCACACTCATGCTTATAAAATACTCATAAAATACCTAACTTTTCAACTAGTAAGTTACAACTTGTGTAATATTTTACATCTTTTATTCTGTAAAGCAGGCAGTAGTTATTCTCAGTGAGTTACCAGGTTGCCATGTAACGATAATCCACCTAACATCTCGCATTATAAATTTAGCAGAAATTTTTTTGCTGTTCTTTTGATTTTCAGTTTATCTATCACTGTGTTTTTGATTTGACTCAAGTCTTCGTGAACGGATAAGGGCAGTTCTAGTGGCGTCAGTGTGACATTTGAACTGATATAAAGTTGCAAAGTGTCTCAGGCTGCTCAGGCTTACAATCAGAGATGGTGCACATCAACGTTATTAGGTCTGCATTACATAAATCGCTCGATTCACTGACATTGTTTCAAACTCTTTTGTCCGGAAGGCTTTCCCAGGATGCAGAGTGTACTGACTAATACAAAGACTCCTTCCATAATTATTAAAGAATTATCTACTGTCATACAACATTTGAACAAAGCAGTATTTAGAAAAGATAGTAAGCAGTAGTGTTAATTTTGTCAGCTATTTTCAATTTTATTCTTAGTCTTAGTCTCGGGATAAATGTCTGTTAGGTTTTATCATATTTATCTTATCCTATTTTTTTTTCTTTACAAAACAATAGGAGCAGTATGGACAATACAGTGTTTTTATACTGTATTATTATTTTTTTAATGAATTTACAAACATGGACTGCTGTAAGGCTAGCTCCTATGAGTCACAATCTTTTGCTAGCCTATTTGACAACGGTTTAGCTATAAAATAAAATACATTACATATAACAAAACATAATGACCACAAAGACCTTGAGATTTTTATGGTATGATTTGATGTGACTCTTCAGGTTTGTGGCATAGTCTCCCAGGTTCAATCTCCGGTTCAATATGCAGAAAATGGGCCCACATAACATCCCTTGTAATACACCCTTGTAACATCCCGTCACTGCACCCGCAAACTACTCCTGATATGCCGGGAAATACTGCTGCTCATGCTATAATGAATGAACACAGTGATCCAGTGGATGTTGACCAAAAATAGACTTAAAAAAAAATTTTTTTTTAGTTTTTATTTTTTAAACCACATTTTAGTCTCGCCTTTTTTCGTCAGCAATATTGCATGTTGATTTCGTTACTGTTCATTGAAATCCGTGACGTCTCGTCATTGTCTTGTCTTAGTCATGGGGGGAAAAGGTTAACATTTTTTTTCTGTCATCATTTTTGAAAATGAAATTAACACTGGTAAGCCGTGATGGTAAAAATGACTAAAACAAATCGAAATTGCCAACAAAATTATATATGTTAGATTTTTTTTTTCTTGCCAGATTTTATACTGAATGTTGAAGTACTAATTTGTTTTTATTATTATTAATTCCTCCATAGATTGGGTGGATGTGTCCAACGATCTCATCTGCAAGTGTCGCATTAACCTGAGGATACAGAGACTCACGGAGTGTGACGCCAGTGTGTTCGTGGCCCTGTATGAAGCAATCTTGGGAGAAAAAGTTCCAGGTAAAAAGAGGTTGAAATGACTAAAAGTTAGTTTGTTTGTGGGTTTTTGTATTGTTTTTATTAAGACCTCTACATTAGTGTGGTGGTAAAAGAGTAGATTTTAGGTTTTCCATTCATTTATTAATTCATCAAAAGAAGAAATGTTACAGAAAAAGGTACCTTTTGTCATCAAAGAAAGGCTAATCTATATAAATAAGAGAGAAGTTTTGTCTGTACATTGCTCAGAACTCGTTCATTTAATGATGTCTTCTATGATTTTCATACATTTGAAGGACCAGAAACCAGTCTCAGAAAAAAAAATTGTCTGTGTCTGTCCAGCCAATTTTGTCACAGTATCACGCAAAACTGGCTGAACAGAATTTAATTACACTTTGCCAGTCCAGCTGTATTTGCCTTATACAAGTTTGTAAGTTAAACCTGCACCAGAAATGAAAGCAAAATGTTGCGTCGTATGGATGTCACAGCATCTAGAGGATTTATTTTACTAATTCAGCGCTTTCCCCCTCGAGGTTGGCGTGGTTATATGCTGTAATACAAGAAGACACAGAAATCCGGCACACTCCTCAATGCACAGACACAACAGCATGCCTCATCATTGCTTATTTCAAATAATGATACTTACTACTTCTCTTCTTCTATATAAATATATTCTATACAGTTTTGTTTGTACATTGGTCAGAACTCACCTTTGCAATGATTTTTTTACCCTTCATATATTGGAGGACCAGAAACAAGTCTCTGAAATATTTTAGAGAATATTTAAAAAAGTTATGTCCAGTTCTGTGCCAAAGCAAATTTCCCTCATAAGTAATAATGGAAACTCGGACAATTCGTTCCACAACCCAAAAATATTCATATAAAATAATTAAAGTAAAAATAAAACAAATTATCTAGGGCTGCAACTAATGATTATTTCAATAATCGAATAATCTGTCTTTTTTTTTTTTCTTCCCTTCTTCTTCGATGACTCGATGAATCGGATAAAAAACAAGAAAAGCATTAATTTCCAACCCTTTATTCAAAAGGCACGTTTTTCAAGTCAAAATTTGCTAAAATTTTTTACAGGTCTTGCGGGAATGTTCGCAAACCGGGTTACTCGCAATTCGATGTTCCAATGTATGTCACAGCATCACGTTAAACTGGCTGTACAGGCTTTTTTAAACTTGTACAGTACCTGGATATCTGCCTGAACCATAAGTGTTGAGTAAAAGCGATGTTATGCAAAGTTATCTTCCGGATTTAATAACCTACATTCACGTTTCATATATTGAAGGACCTGAAACCAGTCTCAAAAAAAAATCCTGTATATCTCCATTTCTGTATGTGGGCGTGACTATATGTTTCTCAACAGAGTCAATCCACATGATGGTTTACTGTAAATACGCAGAGTATGTGGAAGACTCAGTAACCTAGTAATAATGTCCTAATTTAATAATGCCCCTAAAAAACCTAATTTGTAATGCCCTTACAAAGTGCCCAAATCTCGGCTTTAATCTGAAATAATATCACTGGCTACATTAAAGCTGATCAGCTTATTTTTTAGCTTTCACTCAACTATTTCTAAAACCTCTTTACCCATCAACAAAGGGTACTAACTTTAGTTATAAATCAGAGAAAGCAACGTATAACAAGTATAGTAAGGGTTGTTTGGGATTCCCTACAGAAGCAGAAGCCTATGTAACTTCTCCTTTCAGTTCTCTGGAAGCAGCACTTCCTGAAAATGTGCAATAAGTCAGTGTAACTCAGTGACAGAAAAGTGCACAGCATGCTGTTTCATTATGATTTAAATTCCTGGGTCAACTTGTGTACATCAGTGTAAATTTCATCTTTATCATATATTTATTTGTCAATAGGTGTTCATTTGTTTAACTTAGTAAGTCATAAGATAAATAATTTAATCAGTTTTATTTAAAATTTTATTTAATCTTGTTATTCTTCACTATATTTCTACCAATAAAAGTCAGATTATGGGTATGTTTTTAACCCCGTGTGCCCTGCAGCTAGCTTTTCTTTTTGCTTTTTGTTTAATTATGTGAATTGTAAAACGAAACCAAAAGGATGAATTTCACTCATGTTCAGACTCAACAAACAAATAGAAATAGTTGCAATAATAATAACTGTAAAAATACTAATAATTGTATTGGATAAAATGGATAAAAAGTTACTCGAGCATCACACAAAAAAACTGGTCGAGTGGAAAGCAACTTTGAATATTCTGTATTCTCTTTGCTTAAAGATTTTAACACTTCTTTGTACCTCCTGTCGGTGGCGTGCCATATAAACCTAAACATTTTCAGATGCATTACATGGATAAAACTTTTACCAAAGATTTCATCTCTTTACAGATTACATTGTTGTGCCAAAGAGCCAAGAGGACGACATCCACAACGTACAATCTGTGATTGACTCGCTGGCCCTGGACTATCTGCAGATCAGCTTATCTCACATCACAGGTACAGAATTGTACTACACTAGGGGTATAACAGCATGATGCGGTCACCAGAAAGAACTGTTCTGAAAGAACTTGTGAAATTGAACAGCCCGAGACACACGCGTATTTAGACCTACTGTAGCTGTTCATGCTTTGGATAGTCAAGTGAGGTAGTGGATATGTTTGCTTGGGGCCACAGTGTGTTCTGCTGTGTACGTATTCAATAGCGCCTCTTGTTTTAGAGGGAACATTGCTGCTTTTGTACAGAGTCAGGTTCTGAGCCTGTGTTTTTTGTTTGTCGGACCAGGCTGCTGTCGCAGTGTTTTTTTTATTTTTATTTTTTTTTTTTTGTTGTTTGTTTCCTTATCTCCAGTGGTCCAATTCCTGCCTTTCTTTGTAGGTGAGAACATCGTGAAAGGAGATAAGGATTCTATTCGTAACCTCCTGGAGATCTTTGACGGACTGCTGGAGTATCTCACGGAGCAGCTCAGTGACGAAGAAGAGCTCCCAAATGGAGGTGAAACACTTTTCTCTAGACTGTTTTGTTTGCCTGATCACATCGTGAATTACAGAGCTGCAGTGTCTTCCATCCTGCTGATCCCCTCTGTATTTCATTCATAAACTCCCCAACATGCACGAACTGGATATAACTGGCTTTGGAAGCAGCTCAAGCAGGGCTTACCGGCGGCTGTTCGGGTATTAAATGATCTCGGCGAGCTGTTTGCCAGGTCATTCCTGACCCCGCTGTGACTCAGTAGACGGCTTTGCTTCCCCAATGGTCCTGGCTTAACTCATTATCTTGTATGATGAATGTCAGGGAAGCACAGATGCTGAATATAAGTACTGTAGTAATATTTTCCAGAAATACTGCCCTTATCAGGTTGTACTGAATGACACTGCCAGAAAGGTTCAAGGAAATAAAAAAAAAAGTGGGTGAAGGATTTTAATCACCTCAAATATAGTAAATTAAAAACACAACACAACGATGGTTGAGCTGATAATGAAGTTCACATAGTTTATCACATTTTTTTTTTAGTCATACCAAATATACTTGATGAGCCGAGACATGTTTGGCGTCTTGATGCTTGTTTCTTGAGATTCGCACTAGATTTAATTGCAGATTAGAACTGTAATGTTTTTTCATTCAGAAATGCTTAAATATGGTCTTTTTAAACTAGTGTATAACGATTTAGTTTATGGAGGAAATTGTACATACTGTAAGATCAATGTAGCCATGTAACCATTAATCTGTAGTTACATTGTTCCCATGGCTTCTATACAAAAATGAGTTAACGTAAGACACCAAGGGCCCCATTTAAAACAAAAATATAATAATAAAAAAGAAGTAATGTTTGTTTTTGTTGTGTTTTTGTCCATTGGTACAGGTAGTAAGCGTTGTCTCTCTTTTATGCCCCCACAGACCTCAACGGTACAGATCACCCTGCGGAAGCACGAGAGCAGGAGAAAGAGGAGAAACTGTCTCAGATCTCTAGCACACAGTGAGGCTTTAGCACCACACGCACACAACAGTCTTGGGGTTTTGTTTGTCAGGCAGAATGAGGAAGCAGTTTGGTGTTTACATTTCATAGATTTCATTTTAATTACTCCGTTTTTAAAAAGTCCCAGAGTAAAGATGTGACCATAATTATATTATATCTTATTGTAATATGCCATCCCTTTACCTCAGAAGCATAGTTTAAATTCTTCATATGAAACCCACTTAAGTTATTAACGTGTACAAGCTGGCTAGTAGCCAAAACATTTAGCAAAATGAGGCTGTCATTTATTGTTGGGTTAAAAAAATGTTTCTTTACAAATAAGCTGCATTGAGTGTTTAGTGAATGCAGCGGAACCGGTCTTGGTGGTGCTGTAGCTTTTTATACTGTTAATCATAAGGCATAGTCTGGAAATTCAACAAAAAGCAAATCCATCATCACAAGCAGCGAATCATGTCTAAAGCAGCTCCACAGTAGTGACATAAGAAAATAATCGGCAACGAGGTGTGACAATGTGACGCAGTGACAAAGACAAATGATTGTCACAGACTTAAATTAGATTTATTAGAAAGCTCTGACACTGGAGACTCCTTCCATAAATATATCATTAGAATTTATTATAGAATGCTTCACCACATCTACTGTCATTGTATTTTATGTTGCTTTGTTAAATAACTTGTTCATCAGGTTTTTTTTTAGACTTTTTTAGACACTAGTTTCTGCTTCACGTCTACTACATCTATATGAATCCCTGTGAATATGCTGGTACTATAGGAATGGTTATATATTAGAGCAAGCACTTTAATCTGATTCGTAGCTGATGTTTGATTTCCTAAAAACATCTACTCTGACATTAAACACCCTTTCTGACAAAAAAAAAAGTGAAACATACTATAATAGTAACTTAAGACCAAACGGAATAAATAATAGTGATATGATGATGAGTGTTGCTCTGTCAATCCCCCTCCCAAAATTAACACCTTTCCATTTTCCTAAATTCTTCTTCATCTTTCAGTTCCGCTGGACTGTCCAGTAAATACTCCCTCCATTCCTGGAACGGGAATGAATCCGAGTCAACCGGCGAGCTCATCCGTCTAGGCGATTCAGCCCGTACGTTCACCACGAAGCAAGAAGGTGCACATGATTTCTTCTCAAGCTTTCATATCTGTATAAATCTTGGTTTAGTCACCCTTTGATTCCAGGCTGGAAACTTGGAAAAGCTTGTCAGAGTATAGAATTTCTGCGTCTTGGTAAATTGAATGCTAGCATCAGTAAGAAATGATCAGAGGTTCTTCTGCTGCTGCTGTATTTGTTAATTCAGAAAATCCAGTATTTATGTTTGACCAACTTTCCCAACTCTTTTCCCAACTTTCTTCGGACTTCTGATGAACGATACCAGAGACATTAGCTGCGACTGGCTTAGTAGCTTAGCAAGGCTGAGCTCCCTGATTTCCATACTGTGGTATTTTAATCGTCTGGGTAATGAGCTTTTTTTTTTTTTTTTTTTTTTTTAATTGCTCTGAGCAAGAAGTATTTCCTGAAGCTGAAATCAGAGATTTTTGCTTATGATTATAAAGTGATTAAGAAATCAGTCATACCAAAACAATAGCTTTTTACAAAAATACTGCAAGTTTACAGACATGAATACTCCGTCTCAGTGTAGATTTTTTATTTTATTTATTTTTTTTGTAGGATTCACATACATTAATTGCATACATTAAGTTATTTAAACAATAAACAACGTTACTTAATAAAACCAGAGTCAATAAAACTCATATAGTTCATGTCAATTTATACCTAGTGCCTTCAAAATGAGATGCTTAACACCTTTTTTTTCTCTCTCTCTGTCTCTCACACTTTCAGTGCGGTCACAAACTCTTCCATCTGTAATTTCTAATGAAAAATCTCCTAGTGCCCCTGACATACTCACAACTCAACCCTGTCAGCCTCAGGAGCCGTCCCCCTCTGCCATTCCTCTGCAGCCTCCCCAACAGGCGGGGAGACCTCGGTCATCACCAGCTCCCACAGAGGATAATGAGGGAGACACAGAGGGGACAATCAAACAGGTAGAGCATTAACCATGGCCTTTAACTGCCTTCTATGGACTGACTCTTCAATTCGTTAGGTCAAATATTGGTCTGTTATACGTTATTCACTGTATATTATAATTTATGTTATAAATTGTACAAGTAAATTTGTTCCTATGTCTATTTCAGTGCCAAGAACTCTTTGTTCTGTCATGTTTACACACTCTCGTACACTCTACCAATAACGTGCCTCAGGCACTTGGACAGCTGATGACTAGCATCGCACTGCGGCATTGCCACAGAAACTCCCGAATACGCCCTATAGTTTCCTAGACACACAACCACAACTGTCTCAGCTGTGTGCACATTAAATGTTGTAACACACCTTAACATATCTGAGCAACCCACTAGTATAACATGATTTTCCCAAGTACCTAAAGTCACACATTGCTTGAACCAAGAGAAAGGCATTCCTGCATTGAAAGGGAAAACCATGCCTATTGAAAAACCTCAATAGAGGTCAGTTCTGTTGTTAAGTGGTTTAAAAGGGACTGGGTTGCATCGTAGTTTCACTCAGCAGTAATTCAGATAAACACCAAGCTGCTGTTGTGCATTTAAGTCCTGAGAAACATCCATGTAATAGGTATGTATTTGAATAAGCAAATGAACTTGATGCAAACATTCAGGCAGGAGAGGAAATTATGTCAGGTCTCTCGTTGCACAGAACAAGTTACTGTAATAAGTTACTGAAATATGTCTCTCCCTCACGCACAGAATGGTCATTCGTCTAAGTGTAATGGTGTTCAGAGTAACGGGATCCACACATCTGGTAGGTATCAGCTTTATATCATCACAGAATTGTATCACCACTTTCTGAGCAAACTGGGCTCTTTTTTTTAGTATTTGCAAAAAACTCCTAGAGATGTCCTAATCAGTTGTGGCTGAAGTGTGTTGGGGAGGGAACCTCAAAAGCTGAGATGCCACACGATTGAACAGGGTAGTTAGGCGATCATAATCTGTGATTGGAACTAAGACTGAAATCTAAAACTAGATTCTCTGGTGCTGGAAAGGAGGACCTTGATCAGTCACCCATTGTATGGAGATCCACCAAGCAGAAGATCATGTTCAGTGGCAGACTTCTATCACGGAGCTGCTCTGCGACCGTCTCGGGAAATCCTTTGTTCCCAGGCCCATACGCTGTTTTAACACCTATCTACTTACGGTGCCCGGGGACATGCTTGGGATTCTTGGTCCCTCAGCCTCTAGTCATTTTTATTTATACATGTACCTCTCAGTCTCATCAGTCTTACTGTTCACAGTCATGGGTTGAGGATGGATTCCCTGTTGAGTCTGGTTTTTCTTTGCCAACATTCCACCCAGTTGGCTCATCAGACACAATCTGTTAAAATTTGTTAAAAGCACTATATAAATAAAACTGAGTTTTATTCTTCCATTTAGTGCAATGCTGAAGTTAATTATGAAAATGCCTCTTTGTGATTTTTTTTTTATTATTCTTACATGGATAAAAGTAAATCATTTTGCTTAAGTTGCAGTCATGATGAATAACAGTTTTTTTGTGCCTAGCAGGAAGTGAGAAGTCTGTGCAGAGTCTGAAAGAAACACAGCCCGAGGCTCCCAAAGCACAAGCAGAGGTAGGATATTAAGGTTTTAAAATCTAATCTAATTTTTTCAACAGAAAACAGGACAAGAGTTTTGCTATGGAATTGCGTTTAAACCTATTTTTTTTAAAAAAGCAGATGAAGATGATGGCTTAACCTGTTTTTATTTATTTATTTATTTTTCTTTTCCTTATTCGTTTTGAAACCGGCTACCTCTTCCTCACAGGGCGGTAGTGAGGGAGCACGGCGTGTCCTCTTTAACACTCAGCCGGACGTCCTGCTTCTCTCCCACTCACACGAACATAGCCACAGAAAGGGCACACGCACATACAGCCGAGGAGAAGACGAGCAGAGTGATGAAGAGCGGCTCCACAGCTCCGGCTCATCGTCTGGAAGGCGGAAAAGCTGCAGGAGCAGGAGGTGAGGAGCTGGGAAAAGAGTGCATGCACTAAAATGAATAGAGAGCTACTGAGGACATTTTAAGCCTGTAAAATATTCTGCAGTACTCCTTCATTTGTGTTCTTTATATTCAAGACATTTTATGGTAAAATCACTCTTTCTGCTTCAGGCTAGTGGAGGAAAGTGAAGACCCGTTATCCAGACGCAGTCAGAAGAACAGACAGGCTGAGCAAGAGCTGCACGAAATGTCTGAGAAACTCGCTCGCCGTCTTGAGGAACTCGATTTAGTGAGTGTCCTCAAGGTTTCAGAAGCATCTCATATTTGTCCTGTGGGTGAAGCAAAAAACTATTTTATTGTCCGTCTGTACATTTACAAGTTTGTCTCATTCGTGCAGATGCTGAAGAGGGCTCTCGGCGAGACAGCAGACCAGCCAAAGCCTGCAGAAGAGGACAAACACTCCCACCATAGTGACAGTGTCATGGAGTGTAGACGTGTCCCCAGACCCACAGGTACTTCTTGCACTTCTTTCTACTCCAACTTTTTTTTTCCTCCTTCTTTTCATCAATCATATTTTCCCAGACAGGCTGATGTGATTTTATGTCACCCCCCTTACACAGACAGGGCCGGTGTGGACCGACCTGCTCACACACGCTCTCTTTCGCCGTCTCCTCCTCCTGCATGTCATTCCAGTCAGGGTGTGATAGAGGGCGCTCCGCTCACACACATGCGGCAACACACGGCCCGGAGGCGTCATGATAAGCCCAGACACTTTCAGGACCAGCACAGAAAAAGCCAGGTCAGACAGAGATTAAATAGAGCACACGATTTTGGCGACCATGTGCTTCATTTTCATAAATATGCTCTTTGTAGAGATATCTGGTGTTTTGGAGCTAAGCTAGTTAGACATACCTCGCAAGATAAATTCGTGTTTTCAGTTAACAAATGTAAAAATGGGTGTGTAACGGAGTAAACATGTAAACCTAACTGTAACAAAATTAGCCATTGCTCATGTGAACCTTAAAACCAAGCTTTGTGCTGCAAAAGAAAGTGTGGGGAGCATCCTTTTTTTATTGCTGTATATGTGGTGTACTTTATCTCTCTCGTCTTTCTCCTGTTTGCCGCTAGATGGTAGCTGACGCTTATGATGCAGAGCTGAAGAACTTGAATGAGCAGCAGAGAATAGACTTGGCCATCGAGAGACTGCGAGCTCAGGAAGCTGTAAGAACGTCTGGACGATATATTATACTATTGCATTCTAGCCATAAGTTGTTCTGTAGGCTATATGCATTCTATACCATTAACACTTTTTATATCTTTACTCAGAATAGCTGATTATATTTTCAGAATTGTGTGTGTATATAGCATTTCATTGAAGTTTTAAAAATTCCTGGTTACAATGCACTGCTACGCCGTGGTGTATTTTTTAGCAATGTTACTCTTTTTGTCATTGGTCATAGACTGTGTTGTTTATACTATACAATAATTTTTTTGTTGTTGTTGTTGTTTTAGCATATTCATTGTTTGCAAAAGTAAAGTCAATGAAACCCTTTTATGTCTTTTGTTTGTGTAGGAGCGGCAGTACAGAGAGGCCATACGTAAAGAAGCGCATCATGCTTCAAAATCTACAGACTACAGACCCAAATCAGCTCTCTTAGTCAAGACTACCCACTCGAAACCCGCAGCTCCTACCCGACCACGCGCCCAGACTCGTAAAACAGACCAACGTAAGCCTCTTCACTCATCCTGATGACAGGACATTGTTTGCATTCCTGTATCATACAAGCATTTGTATGAAAACAGTTTTAACCTTGCACAGCACGCTACATCTTCTCTGTCCTGCTATTTAACAGATAATGGTGAAGTGTAACACAAAATGGAAAACAAGCTACAAATTCACCAGCCACTGCAATTGGAAGACCTGTATCCCTGCTCATTCATCCACAATCACTCATTTGGTAGCCGTGCACATGTGAATAGTGTGCAAGTCACAATCTTTAGTTGATATTCACATCAGAATAGGGAGAAAACCATAACCTTCGTGGCGTTGTTGTCCGGCGTGTTTGAAAATTTGTTGGTCTACAGGAATTTTCACACAAATTGAGAGTTCACATAAACAGTGACAAACAACTAAAAAGAAACTAAAAATGTCCATTATTGCCTCTGATTTCTTTTCCTGATTGGCAAGTTTGGAACCTGTGGTTGTAGCCCATCTGCTCTTAATGTTTGATGCACTTTGAGATTTCTAGTGAATGGTTATTTGAGTTATATCCTTTCTGTCAACTCGAAGCAGTCTGTCCTTTCTTATTTGAATTCTCTCATCAACGAAGAATACCTAAGTGTCGTTTGGTTAATTTGTATTACATGGCGTTTTTTTTTAAAAGGTTATTCAAGCAGCTGCATGCCAAAACCCATGTTCAAAACCCGTCAAGATGCATTTTTAGCAAGAAAACACATATAACATTACGTCATTTTAAAATTCACTTTGTCTCCTTAATAATCGCTTCTAAGCTGTTCTGAATGGTCTCTGTATTGTTTTATTTGCTAAGGTGAGCCACGAAGCTAACTAGTTTCTAAATCAAGGCTGAATTCCGAATCCCTCTAATCAAGGGCACTACTTGGTGCGTGAGACAAGGGATTATACACCATAGCACACTAGCTTTCCGTTTAACACTATTTGGGATTTTATTCTGGAAATATGATGTTGATATTCTAAAGCAGAATAAGTGGAAATATTCAATTGCTTTCAATCTTATTAAATAGCATTTTTAACATTAATGGGAATTAAATTAGGGAAAGGAGTATGGAATGTGTGAGGATGTGTATGAATCAGAATGGCGACGGTGGGGGGGGGGGGCGTCTCACCGAGATGGCAATAGGGAGAAATCTTGAGGGGAGCCAGAGTCAACAGGGAACACATCCCCACATGGGGGGCACAAAACCATTTAGTGCTTTGTAAATTAAATAAATTAATTTAAAATTAATGTGAAATTTCATCGGGAGCCAGTGCAGTGTGTATAAGATGTGGTGCATTGCGGGGTGATGTGCTCATGTCAGGACTCTGCATTCTGATCTAACTGGAGCTTGATTATGCACCTAGTTGAACACCCAGACAGTCAGAGGAACTTACCAACACTGCCATGGTTTATTCTCATCACCTCGTGGCTACCAGTAATTAATAAACAGGGTGAAAGTAGTTTTTAATTAAGCTCATGATTATTGACTATCGATCTCCAGCTCCACTGGTTACAGTTCCGACAGAAAAATGTGTATTAGTGGAGCAAAATAACTGGTTAAATAAACATTCAAATCCTAATCCAATGATGATAAATGTTGCTTGTGGAACTATTGCATAAAAACAATAAAACACTTGAGGTCGTGCTGAATATTAGCACTCCCTTGTGACATTTCTTATAGGAATATAACAAACATGCTTAGAGAATAAAATGTGTGTGTGTGTAGTGCGAGTGAAGGAGAACGACTTGTTGCCAGCTCTGTTGGACGACTTCCCTCCTCTGCAGTTCTCTTCTCACACTCTGTCCCGCATGTGGAAACAGCAGCTCCAGCAGGTCGACCAGCTAAGTGCTCTGAACAACCAGCACAAACATGTACACAAACACACCAACCAGGTGATTACAAGCACGATAAACACTGGCACAAATCCGCAACAAGGTTGGCAACACTCAGTTGGGTTTGGAGTGTGTAAGACACACGTTTGCAATTTTATTGTTTTACAGGTAGAGGAGGCACAGAAGAGACACGATCTGCTCATGGATATCGTCCGCAAAGAGCAGGAGCACAATCGTCGCCTGGTGAGCACACGCAACATGTTAAAAAGAATGCATGTTTTTGTCTCTGAATCTAATTTGATCTCTGTCTCTCACAGAAGGATTTCCGAGAGAGAATCCAGCAGCAGAGGTCCACGCAGAATAAGCTGCGGGAGCAGAGGCAGCAGGTGGCCCGCGCCCGCAAATACCACAACGATTACCACGTCCAGCTGCGTGCCCGACTCCTCCGAGCCCGCACGCGAGAGGAGAGGGTGAGTCACGCTTCAGCTATGTCCCCCTCTGTTCAGCACTCTCAGTCAGGCGGATCATGAGTGGTGAAAATCCCTAACTCAGCAGTTCATGTCGAATTTACAGAGTACTGACGCTATAAAGCAGCATGTGCTAGTCCTTGTCTTAAACTCTCACTCACTGTTGGCATCGCATAAATGAATTGATGTCAGGATTAATATTGAAGGCTTCTCCAGCTCCAAAAATGGTCTCGTACAGTAAGTTGGCACCCATGTGCTATTAGCTCTAACAAAGATATCACAGCTGTACAATGGAAACAGCTATTTATTGGTAATTGTTGTGTTGATAAAACGTCTGACGTGTTGCTTTGGTTCTCTATGTGCCCAGATGTTTCGGCAGGTGTTTGAGGAGGGTCTGGAGCTGCAAAAGGCCCGTCTGAGGGAACAGCGCGTGCACGCTAAAGAACAGCGACAAGAGCATGTACGCAAACACAAAGATGAGATCGAGGCCATGGAGAACTACTACAAAGACCAGGTAACTACTCGTTTCCATGTTTAACCGACCGCTTTCTGCAGGAGTCTTATTTGCAGAGTGTAGACAGCGTGGGTAGAAGTGTGGACGTTGGTTATCAGCCATTTATGTGGATGGGCGTACAGCTCCTTCTTGATGGTGAGACAGCAGCCTTTAACCGAAAGCACTGATTAGGCAGTGCAGCGGGAAGTTTTATTGTTCCCAGAGTGCGGTATCATACTTGAAGCAGGAAAAAATCTTATTAATTTGAAAGTAATATAACATTTGTCCTCATCTCATTAATTTCTCAACCTTTGTCTGCAATCAGTTTTCCATGCTGGCAGAAAGACTCGCTCTGGAGCGCCATGAGATCCAGGTACGGAAGAAAGCGCAGGAAAAGGTACGTTATGCTGTGCTTAAGTCTTTTCTCTGAATATCTATTCAGTACCCTGATCATGTTAAATATTTAGGCTTAAAACATTCATTTTAGGTGAGACTTGTAGATCAGTATAAACGTAGAAGAGCAAACAGTATATACCCCCATATACAGTTTTTTTTAAATTGTTTTCGTACTATTTTCATAAGTAAAGTGTGCATTTTCAAATCTCTCAGTACAAAACTCACATTTGATCACATTTGTAACACCACTAGTCATTCTTTCAAATCTGATGTCATGATTTCATTGTA
>JAQQZS010000036.1:30033256-30050211 GCA_030068045.1 Platyallabes tihoni
ACACACATATGCGCGCACGCACACACACACATATGCGCGCACGCACACACACACATATGCGCGCACGCACACACACATATGCGCGCACGCACACACACACATATGCGCACGCACACACACACATATGCGCACGCACACACACACATATGCGCACGCACACACACAGTATACAAACACACAGTATACAAACACACACAGTATACAAACACACACACATATGCACAAACACACACAGTATACAAACACACACAGTATACAAACACACACAGTATACAAACACACACACACTTTTGTGTTGAAAAACCCACAGGCAGTTTTCAAGAAAGGGACGGTTTAATGCCTGTAATTATTAGTTTCTATGATTTGACATTCTATGCATACTCCAGTGTGTGTGTGTTCTCTTTTGAAAGGTCTAACTGGGTGACGCATTTAACTGACTGCAGTTACACACACAAAAATAGTTAAGTGTTTTTTTTTTTTTAAGTTCTTGTTGCTATTCTGTGATTTCTATATTAGTATTCAGTACCGATAAAAAAAACACGCCCACACTAGAGTCATACAAAAGTCACTTATGCCATGGTTTTGCACTTATGCCGTCATGACATGGCAAACCTGATCAGACCAAAAAAACTGGAACCGAGCAATGTGGATTGTAATATGAACGTATGATTTTAGGATTCTGAACCTCTTATAATTCGGCCCTGAGGAAGTTCATTTATGCTAAGGAGTCACTGGCTGCTAAAAATGTATTTCTTTTGAATAGAGAGTTTGTAAAAACTTTGCTCATAGGCTCCTGATTTGCCAGAGTAGAAAAAGCACCGTCAGTCACACTAAAACTAGCAAATGGACATCTCTGAGCGCATGTAGGTTAAAGGGTGTGGATAATGCTTTCCTATGAGTTTGCACATTTGTGGTGTGTGACTGTAGTGTTACCTGGGCACACGTGGGTCATGCCACGTGCTCACTCCAGTCTGGGTGTGGAGGAAGTAGACCTGGCCCTGTTGCGTGGTTCTCTGCTCTGCACAGGCGGAAATTTTTTTTTAAAATACACTGCTTATTAAAGTACACACTCTAATATTTTGTTTGATTACCTTTTGATTTGAGAAAACTCTATTGATGGGAGAACCTGGTCAGTAAATTAAAATCGTCCGCTAACTTCTTTTTTCACAACATTGTTCAGTCTAGACCTGACCAACAGAACCAACCTCACATCATAACACTGCCTCCAGAGACTTGTACAGTACAGTGGCCACTATGCATGATAGCTGCATTGGATGATGTACTTCCGTTAACTTTTTCAAATCCTGTAAATATATTGTGTCCAAAAAGCTTGAAAATACCCAGAAAAAAATATCAGACCCGTCATTTGCTGTGCACTGATAATGTCTGATTTTACATAAGGGCTGTATTACCACTACAACAGCACCTCTGAGACATCTACTGGTATGTTCTAGTTTAGTATTTGTTTTGTGGGTTTTGCTTTACTTGCTCATCATTGTACCCCCTTAACACACACTATAATAAACCTATGGTGCAATTTAAAAAGTTTCATTATTACCAAAGATCTCAATATAGTTCATTTTATGTATCTACAAACACTAGCAAACATCTTGAAGTGCTAAAGTATAAAACATTACACTTATAAAAATAAAGCACTATGTAATGTGTGCCTTGTAACATCATGGAGCTGGACTAGTTTTTAGACCTCGGCACACACTGAAGAACCTACGCTGTGAACACAGATGGAAGTAATAAAGGAACCGTCTGCTGCCTTATAAGGGTACAGACGTCCGTCAGTGCTCTATATGTACAAGATGCTATTTCCCTGGCATGCACGCGCATGAAACAGACTTGTCACATAGCTATATACACTGGAGAAGGCCTGATGTATGAGATGAATACAGGCAGTGAATTGTTACGAGACATCATCTGTAAATCAATCCTCTGTCAAAGGAAACAGCTGCAGTTTGCTCTATTAGACTTTAATCACTAGTGACATACAGTCCTGTGCAAAAGTCTTGAGCCACCCATCATTTAAATCATATTAAATGAAATGAGGTAGATTAAATAAAATAAACGGTAACAAATGTTTTACTGCGACAGGCTGCAAAGTAACTAAAGATACAATTTAAAAATGGGTTGTTTATGTAACAACTTTAGCAGCAGCCTCATTTTCCCTCTCGTCTGTATCAAATCTCAGTCTTCAGCATCACCAGTATACTAATCACCGGCCTGATCATCTGTCATCATCTGCACCTGTTAGATGTTTTTTTTTTAATGCTTGAATGATTCATAGGTCACTGTGTGGTTTAACATATAAAAGCATTTCTTTGAAACTGGTCATTTACAGGGGCTGGACTGAAAACGAGGGGCAAAAACCTGCCAAAAATCAGAGCCAAAAAAAGTCCTTCAGGAGGCCTGGAGAACTATTTCTCAAGAGTACATGAAAATACAAGGAAGTCTGCCTCTTTGGAAGTCAAATATGAAGAAATGAGAGGTGGCTCAAGACTTTTGCACAGTACTGTATTTATAAGGAAAAAAAGACAAAATGGCAAAAAACATCTTCACCATCATCTCTTGGTAAACCCAGCATGTACAGTCTGTATTTACATATTAAACCCAGATCGGCTCTTATGTGTTACAATGTAATAACTTCACTTTGAAGTTTTTCTAATATGTTTAAAGAAATATCTCATCCTGTCTACTAAATTTACACATACTTTAATTAACCCATTCATTTGAATTCCACTGAAAAAAATTTAATTGTTAATAAAACATGTTAGAACACTGATGTAAATCAACTGAAAATTTAAATATGCTGTAGATTTAACCACTTTTTACTGCCAGGGTTTACAAATGTACACTAACCATATCCTTCAGGGAGATCAGCAGGTGTGTGCAAGTGGGTTCTGCTCATGTAGTTTCTGTGTCTCTGTGAGCGGACGTGTCTCTCCTGAGCTCTGGAGTTGGTGTGTGAGACACCTGAGGCGGCATTAGAATTTAGGATAGATGTGTTCTCGTCCAACAGACAGCTGAGGGGACGACCGGGGCTCGCGTACTCCAAGGCGGGCCTGCAGGACGGGAAAACGCAGACAGGGGACATTTGTAATTTGTAAGTTAAAATATTATTTAAATCATAGGGCATTAACTTTATCCAAATTCTATATATAAGAGCTAAATTATGTTTGTTCAAAAATGCATGAAGGGCAAGAAAATCTACACTTGTCCTGTCTCAAGTGTCAACCAGGATTAATCTGGTTCTTTCTCTCTGCTATTTCTGTTCCATGATGTGAAGACTTACCCCTACCAGCTTCACTACAGATGCACTCCTAGTCTATTTTTTCTGCTTCAGAAAGCTGTGACCCACCATTCAGGTACGGCCTTTTTATCCTTTTTGTAGGACCTCCTTGTGAAATTCGTTAACCATCAGTCATTGTGCCTGGAGCTTATGCTTGGCATTGATTTCATGCATCAATCATGATCATCAAGGACAATATCATATTAATATGGCAATCATCTTCATTTGTATATAATCCACATTCGCATTTAAATCAATACATCGTTAATATTAGAGACAGGCTATTAATCTGTAATCTGATGTCTGCGTCCAGGACGTTTCAGGGTTGTTTCCGAAGGGAGGAATTTAGTCAGGGGAAGTTCCCTTTACCGACATTCCCTGAACAGGAAGCAGGGAGTAGGGAGTACTGTTTATGTACCCTGTGGAACGGAACGCAGCCCAATCGTCAAGTCAAGCCACTTTGTGACTAAAACACTACTGGTGGGGCTTAAAGAAAGAAAACCGCATCTCAAACTTGTCTTGATGTCTTGAATCTGCTCCCGGTGGAAATCCGGGGTTATTGTGTATGTCTATATGATAATGATATCCATTTCATCTTGACTGACCATGATTCCTGTACACTCCCCAAAAAAGTGACTTCAGCTTGAGCACGTGCTCACACACACATGCTTCCTGTCTTCACAATTAGCAGGCAGTCTCAGGTGCGGTTTTTACGGGATAGCCACAGCTTCATAGACTGATCATTAATTACAGATGTGTTGCATTTGGCCCTTGCTCTAAAAGTTAGATTTAGGAAATAAACCAGACATGCTCTGCTTTGGAAACAATTTAGAACATACGCCAATTAAAAAATAATTAAGGAAGATATTTAGTCAACTACATTTAGGCAACCCTTAATGATACTTACAACTATTGTGCATCTAAAATAATCCACTTATCATTCCTCTAGCCCACTAGCTATATTTAATATTATTTAAGGTTTTGTGTATCTATGCCAGGTATCTGGGTATCTCTAGCCAATTCTGCTATGCAACCACATAATGATAAAAAAAAATAAAAAATAAAAAAAAGGTGTGCGAGTATGTCAGTATGTACTTTGTGGCCCTGTCTAGTATATAACCCGCATTCCTGTGACCTTGTTTTGTGCGAGTGTTTCTGAGAATGTGTATGTGTGACCATAACCACAGCGTCATTATCTCCCTACTGTCTGACTGAATTCAGCAGCCGTGAACTGTAGCTGAGGGTCACGTGGAGCGAAAACTCTTTACACACTCGTTTGCAAATTCCCGGACATCTGATCGAAGGTCAGTTACATTCAATGGATAAAATATGAATTGAAATTTTACACTTAAAATGACACTTAAGCTAATATTAAAATGATGGGAAATGATTGCGATTTTAAGAACAAGCCCACTTTGTGAACGTGAGGTTATAGGAACATAATCAAGGGTGGTGGGACGGCTGTTATCACCCCAGTGGAACATCTGACTAGCTAATGTGTGTATTATTCAATTGGGTCTCATTTAATGTAGATGAAATTTGACAATTATTATTATTTTTACATAAAATAGGTAAATAATACAATCGCACAACACAAACTTTTACATGTGGAAGTGTGAGTTGTTTGGTTTTGCAGGCTTGCTGCATAGCGACTGTAGAGGAAATTACCTATGTCTTCCTCAGTATGAACAAAGTGTGTGTGTGAACTCAGATTATGAGAGCCAAAAAACACCTTTGTATGTGGTAGACAGACAGACCGACAGGAATAAAAAGATGTGTGTGTGCATGCATGCTAGGTGAGAAAGTGGAGTGAGAAGACACGCATGCTCTCCTGACCTGGTTGGTCTTTCCCACTGTGTTGTTCGTGTGATGTGATTGAGATACTGAATTCTGCCTGTTGCAGTTCTTCTCTCCTCCCAGCTGCACTCAAAAACACAAATTGCACAAATAGGGAAAATACAACATTACAATAAAGGAATAGAATGGTTAGCATGACATTTAATTGCCAGTGAAACAAAAAAAAATTTTGATTTTTTTATTGCACAAATCACATGTGTGTTTTTGTCGTTGTGCATAAGTGTATTTTGTTGATTTACCCATCCGGTAAGTCATTGTCAAACAGACGGCTGCAGTCCACCAAGGGGCCTCCTGTTCCTATCCTGTCTGTCGACTGCAAGCTCACTACACACACACACACACACACACACACACACACACACACACACACACACACACACCAAACACACCATAATCACACAACACAGTCCTTCCACTATGTACGGAAAAATGTATGTACATATCTCCCAGTACAGGAGGTGTGGCCTCTGTGGCCATCATTCCCAATAAATTAAGTGTGGCCACAGGGTCTTCAGTCCCAATGAAGGAAGAATAAAGGAAGTGTGGCCAGTCAGCCAGCAGGTTCACCTCTCGTCCATGTTGGACTTGGACACACCCTGCTTTAAGCTATTTCTTGAAGTGCAACTTAAGAAAGCACATTCACTGCCATATATGGAGCATTAATTAATTAATTAATATATGAAACGATAATTTCTAGTTGTCTAATTTGAGCAAATATATACATTTTTACCGTTGTCAAGATTTTTGAACAGATTTTCAAGCTTCGAGTCATGACTGACTAAAGTTACTATGTACTAGCCACTGGACATTTGCTAATGCATGTAATGTTAGTATATTTGGAATAAAAAATATACTGGTGAACATCAGTCAATGTGTACACTTACACTGTTTTAAAGAAAAAAAAATGATGCTTCTATTCTCCAGTCATTCCGTCAGTGAAGTGACTGGCTAAGCTACTTTGATGAGATCATAAAGTAAAAAGGAGATTGTTATGAAATTTAACTAGGGATAGACGTCTTTGTTTATGCACCAACTTCACTCATTCTGATGTGCTGTTTAGAATACAATAATGAGCTAGCGTAGAAATCAAAATTACCAAGAAGCCAAAAATGCGCAAATGACTCCTCACTCCCCAGATATCGGTTTATGGTAGGACTTGATTGTCACATCCAAAACCGTCAGGCAGCTCATTAACCACACCCCTTTCTTTAATCATCACATATCTCAATTACTGAAGATAATTTGAGAAGATGTAAAAAAAAAAAAAAAATTGTGGCTTGTTGTCCATTCACGAACAACGGAATGGGAGTGGTTTCAATTTGTACTGCACCCAGCCACTAGAGGGAGATAGATTTTGGCTTTACATTAAAATCCAACACAGGAGGAGGAAGTGTGGCCTCTGTGCCTGTTAGTTCCAATAAAGGAGGCGTGGCATCTGTGCCTCTCAGTCTTGATAAAGAAAGTGAGGCCTCTTTGCCTGTCAGTCTCAATAAAGGAGGGGTGGCCTCTTTGTCCAACCTCCTATAAAGGAGGGGTGGCCTCTAGGCCTGTCAGTTTCAAGAGGTATGGCCTCAGTTCCTCTCAGCCTCAGTGAAGGGGGTGTGGCTTCCTATATCTCAAAACTAACACCTGAATTTTTTTTCCATTATGATGAACGTCTTAAGATTCTTCAGACAGGTCACAGACACCCTTAATTAGTACTTGTGTATGGCATTGTGTTTGTGTGTCTGTATGCATGAGAACGTGTTCTACCCACCTACTATCTGCCCTTTAATGGTGTCATTATTGTTCGGGCCGAGCTTGTTCAGGTCCAACTTCTGATCTGTCAATCAAAAGAGTCAATCAAATCATCCCCACATTAAGCAAATAATCCAAGTCATAATAAAAATAGTTTTTACATCAGTGATGATTCATCACCCAGATATAGCCTGACCTCTACTCTACAAAGGAAATGAGTGACTAGTACATTTTGTGCAGACATCCAGCTGAACCAGGCAACTGATGTCACACCATTGTAATAAATTAAAGAAGGTAAGAGAGGGTTAAGGATGCACGAAATGCATCAGACGCACAACACTGCGGTTCTTCCTTCCAGATGAAATGGACAAAAGTTCCTAGAAAACAGTGCCGCTCGGCATTCTGTTCTGTGTGCGTGTACATAAGTGTGTGTTCTGGTGGAGTTGGTGTGCCGGTGCTAAGAGGATCTGCGGTGAGACACACTTCCTGACTGAGACTCAGCCTGTGACTCAGAAACACCACAAGATGCTGTTGGCAAATTTACACACCACAAATTCACACACACTCCATAACAATCTTCTCTAACAAAAGCCATCTGATCCTGGTAGCTTGTACAAGTGCACTGAAAACGCATAGTTTAAACAAGAAAAGTCAAGTATGAGATAAATGCATATTTACATATATGCAATTTCCATGAAAATGGCTCAATAACAAGCAAAAAGAAAGATACACAAGCTCAAGTTTCATCAAAATTTCTAATCATGAAGTGTTTAGTTTAGAAGCATATTACTGTAGCATGTCTGTGTTGAAAAATGAATTGGCTGAAATGTGTTTTTGTGTAGCAGCATATTTTGACACTTTTTTTTTCTTCTTGGAACTGAAATGTTGATCCTTTCCTGCACGCATCTCAATCCCGAGACACGTTCTAGCATTTTCAAGTCTCATACCTCTCTTAAAAAAAGAAAAATAGCATTTAATTATGCATTATTCAAGCACATAAGCATCACATATATTTTGGTAGCAGATAAGTCTCAATTTACAAACAGTTACGTCCATTATAGTACTGTGTGACTCGTACTTAGCCAGCAAGGTTTCAAGACATGTTTAACAGACTGATTTTACCACCATGTGTGTTAAACCGGCTCCTAAACCATCATACCAACATAGCAGAAAGTAAATTCAAAATTTCCACATTGTTTTGATGCGATATAATTATGATTAAGGTACGTGTCATAGACTGGAATTTCCTTTTTTTTTTTTTTTTGACCGTCTACCAGATTTCTGCCATAGTGACATTCGGAGGGCTTTCCCAAACCTCCAGACGCACAATACATTTGTATGAAAATAAAGAAAACATCAGACACCAAACATGATTACGTTTGTGTTGATGTGAACATTTGCTCCCTCCTTAACAATGCCTATCTGGAATTTAGTAATATGATACTCACAACTGAATTTATGTAGTACCTAGACTTGTGCGTGCATGTGTGTCTGTGTGGTAAAGCTCAGCTGGGGCCGCTGGGGAGTGTGTGGTTGGGGAAGATGTCTTCAGGTACCCCACCCTATTCGCACACACACACACACACACACACACACCTCCCTAAGGAGAGCATTAAGTCTGGCTGGCCAGACTCCTCCTCCTCCTCCTCCCCTCTCTCTCTCTCTTTTTTTCCTTGCCAGTCAGGCTGGCACCACTACCCCAAGAGACCCAGTAGGGAGGTGCGTGTCTGTGCCCATATGAGAATTTACCAGTCAGAATAGAAATGTCCCTGGACATACAGTATGTCGTGATCAGCAACATGTGCTGCGACATTGTAACAAAACACAAGACTTTTAAAAATTAAATTGTTTAATGCAAAGTTTGACCAAAGAGTTTTCTGTTAACAGGTAACCTGTACCCACACTAAATTTGCTTACAAATCTTGCCAATGCTTATGCTTGGCACCCATATTTCAAAGTTGCCTAGCAATAGTTTTCTCATGAGCTCTCAATGTGTTTGACAAATACCAGCTGAAGTAAAATGTCATGTTGTTCATGTTATGAGGGACATTTACGAAAACTCAACAGACTGGATGTTCTAGGAGCCAAAATTGCTATTAACTGTAGCATTCAGGAAATGTTTTGCTAAATTAAAATTGATAGCTGATGCCTTACAGCCAGTGTCTTTGAGGCGGTTGATGACATTGGAGAGGAGACGCACACAGCCCAGAAAGCCTGCTCCCTGCTTCTTATGGATCTTCTTATGATTCCAGACGCTGATGGTGATTGAGTCCAGCTTCCCAATATAACTGTTGAAAGAGACACAAGAGGAATCAATGATGCAATTTGGTAGCAACTGATAAAACCTGGGATTACGTACCAGCATTTAACTTAGTCAATAAAAATGTCATCAAAAATACTTTTCAGATGATACCTTTTCAATGCGACAGTGTTCAAATTCAAATTCAAATTTTATTTGTCACATACACAGTCATACACAGTACGAAATGCAGTGAAATGCTTATGTTCAGATAGACTGTAAATTTGAATAGACTACAGTATGTCGTACTAACTAGAAAAGAACATGTGCGAAGCAGACATAATTTTTCTGTTAGTCTTGTGCCTCCAAAACAAAACTGAAATAGGTCTTGGCTCATTGAATACAAAATCTGATCTTCTTGAAGTTGTTGCTATGTTTTTATAGCTGAGTCATTAGTACCTATGTAGCTATGAGTAAGAATCTCTAAGCTTGGTGATTTCCCATTAATTACCAAGAAACATAAAAATAACAGCAAACATAAAAAAGAATTGTATTAATTAAAAAACCACAAATGCCATATTTAAATCACAGTTATCTTCTGTGATGACTAATAGCTGTTGTCAGCATTTTACTGCATTTCGTAACTAAATAATAATGTGCCTATGATTAACTCAAATCTCAGTGATCCAAACACGACCATACTTACAACCTGAGTAACTGTTCCCTTACCTCAGTAACTTTAACATTTACCTAAGTAAAGGTAAATAAGTAAAGGTAAATGTTAACTGGAATCTTTAACTAATAAATTAATACCTGACCTGCGCCCTTACCCTACCTCTACCCAACTGTACCCCAGCAACAGTACCCTTTACCTCAATAACTGTACCCTTTACCTCAATAACTGTACCCTTTACCTCAATAACTGTACCCTTTACCTCAATAACTGTACCCTTAACCTCAATAACTGTACCCTTAACCTCAATAACTGTACCCTTAACCTCAATAACTGTACCCTTTACCTCAATAACTGTACCCTTTACCTCAATAACTGTACCCTTTACCTCAATAACACTTTACCTCAGTAACTGTCTCTTTTACCCAAGTAACTTTAAACTTTACTTCAATAAATGTATCATACACATTAATAATGTCCCTTAACTCAGGAATCCCTTAAATCTATCCAACACTTTAAGACACTTTCATGACGTGCACCACATATGTTGTGAAATATTAAAATTGTCACGTTATGGGGAGAAAATGCAGTCACTTTCTTTGTCTGAAATGAATACATTTAAACATACTACACAGACACTTCCAATCACACAAACGCATTACATTTTCAGCTTTGTAAAGATGTGCACATAATACTGAGCTTCTTTTAAACTCTCAGAATAAATTGAACACACAAGACATACTGTATGTGTAAACCAAATTGCTTCCCATGGGCTTTATATGCGTTTCAATGCTTTTCACTCTGGTTTAAAGAGCAGCTCGAGGCTGATATTACCTGACCATTCAGCCTGAAAAGACACAAGACACCGGAGACAAAACACACAGATTGGACTATGTGGTGTAGACTGCCTTTTCTCTCTCGAGTACTGCACACACCTGTTCTCAGTGCAAGGGTGTGGGGCTGTGGGGGATTGTGGTGTCTTACTGCAGCCAGTAGGGGATTAGGATGGGATGCCCTAAGCTCCATTAACTATCTGAGTCATGGATTCATAGACACACAGACATACACATACACAGTCAACCAGGACACAAGACACATGCCTAACAATAATACAAACTGACAATGCTGTGTTTATGCATTTCATATTGTAGTATTTTAGGTTGCTGTTACAATATAGAGCCTTTCATGCGTTAGCAGTCATTGTATTGTTTTATAGCTTTTGTAGTTTTGTACAATGTTATATTTGTGGGTTCTTTTTGTAGCATATCCATGGTTGTGTATTCAGCATTTAGCACACCATGCTCCGTTCATAATAAACTATACATTATAAAATATGCTGTATTTATGTCGTGTGCATGCTGTAGTGCGATGATTAATTTATGTTATAATTAGACATGTTGTATTTGTGTTCATGGTGTAACACCCACAACATACATTTGCTTCTTTGTTTTCTTTGTTCTATCTGTTGTGATAAGTCTGTGTTAAAAAAAAAAAAAACATCAAAATAAATAAAAAAATCTAGAAAACTCAATATGTTCTCAATAGAGAGTTAAAGAGAAAAAGCCAGCACATAGTTTCTCTTGTTGGAATGAACTTTGCTGCCAGCAGGGCCTTTGGGTCCTCCCAGGAATTCCCTAAAAACACGGCTGAATCTGAAATTCAAGAGTGTTCAGAAGACACGCTCGATAAACATGGGCTCAGAACAGCAACAGCTGCTGAAACGTTCACTGTTCAATTCCGCATTACGGCTCGATTTTCTGCTATATACGTCTTCATTAAGGAATGTTTCTTAACCGCAAATATAGGAATTGCCAACACATTAGCAGGGCTGATCAAGGAAACATTTCCTGAAATAAAAAGCACTCACGCGACAGTGAAATGATAATGAACTGTGCTTTGGCGGTTTTACGACTTCCATTTAATCAAGTATTGTTAGGTGTCATGTAACAATACGTAAGGCATGAGCACACAGAAAACCTGCTATAATAAAGCACCGACACTGGAGACTCCTTACACAAATGCTATTTACTCTTTAGTGTCCCTCATACAGGTCCCCACAAAAACAATACCATATGGCATAGTAGGCATTAATAAAATCCTGTGGTTTGCAGCCAAACTACTGTCAAAACTACTGTAATGGAAAATTAATCAACACTTCCTGATCAATTAGAATTGAGAATTCAACAGCACTGTGGTATAATCAGTTATACATCATACTGTGGCACAGAAGGGACACAGATCTAGCTGATTTGTCCTCTGCACATCTCAACCTCCTTCTATCACAGGACAGTAAAGGGACACTATGGGATCTGATGCACTTGTAGCAGTGCCACATAGATGACCACATTAGGTACTCCACCACCCAAGAAATAACTGTGAACCCATGATGGACCCTTTCCAATGTATATTGAGAGTTAATTCTATACAGAGCGTCTACATATAGGGTAGATGGATGTGATTTAAAGTTTAACGAGTATAGTTCCAACTAACCCACATTCTAAACGTAAATATTTCTGCATTTCGGAGGGAAGGAAGACAGCAGATACAATATGTGGTTGACTTACAGGTCATAATGCTGGTTCCACTTTGGGTCCAGTGTATTCCTGACGGTGTCTGTCGAGTGGCACTGACCTGAACCATCCACCACAACTTTAGCAAAGGGGTCTGGCAGTCCTAATGGGATAAAACAAAGAAAACACATGAAGACAAAATTGTCAAGTATATTCACATTTTACAGTTACATGTCGGGCGAGGCAGACACTCTGTAATAAGTTTGGGGACAGAAGGTCTTTGTCAGTCTTCTTGGTGTGTTTTCCACATGATGCCTGGTCAGGGGCAGCATTTCTCTGTGTATACTTGTGGTTGATTGAGATTAAGCTGTGGATGGTTGTGTTATCTGCATATTAATATTCATGCTCTTATCGCAGTTGAGTGAAGAGTGAATATAGTAGCAAAATCTAACACAATCTGGAGACGAAGAAAGAATGAGGTGTATTATATTTACATTTGTTTAACCTTTTAGCAAAAGCATCTGAGCCAGAATCCATTCATGTCACGAGGTCGTAGTTTTGGGTTAAGAGTATCTGAACACAACACTGGGTCTTGGAGCTTACTGAACACACCGTCTGCACCACTTTAGAGTCATTTCTCTCTATACCAAGGTTAAAAAATGAACCTTTTAATGATGGCAGTGCACATTTCAAACATAAATTGATTTCAGTTGTTTCTGAAGAAGGTTAACAAACAGCAGATGCGTCAATTTAATCAGCAGCTACTTTGCGTGCAGTTCTCCAAGAGTATCGTCATTGTGGCAAACCTTCTGCCAGACATCATTTCTTTTTTCTTCATCTTCACAAGCAGGCAGATTAGAATGACAGATTACAGAACCCAGATGCTGCTATGAAAACTCCTTGTGCATGAGCTATCAAGAGGACGTTATCATTTACTTATAGAACTATAATTTGTGCCCAGACAACAACACGGTCAGCTTTGCATCTGCTGGTTGTTATCTGCACAACGTTGAACGTTCTGCATTTCACCGAGAGTCGGGATTTCGCCACGTGCAATCCCACAATGTCATGTGCGTTAGCTGTTGGATACATTAACCTGTAGGTCAAAAGTTCAAAACGACGGTGCAAACTTTGCAACAGATAGTCACTTAAACTGTTAAAATACTTAAAGTCCCTTGTTTGCTAATTTACAAAAATGTAACAGCATAAAAAACAACTATACATCACTACCGCTCAAAAGTTTGGAATCACTTTCTAACTCCATGGTCGCTCCTGATTTTTATTTCTTTCAACATCGTAAAGCAATGCTGACGGCATTGAAAATATACAACAATCTCATTTGAACAGTTAATGTTGGGATGTATCTGCTAGTCATGATTAAAGCCTTTATAAAGGCTCTAATCCGTGGTGCCGTTAATTGGCGATTTCTGAAGCTGGTAACTCCAAATAAACATTGCCTCTGCAGCAGTGGTAAGTTTTGGTCTTGCTTTCCCGGGAAGGTCTTCATGAGAGACAGTTGCATCATGGTGCTTGATGGGTTTTGCAAATGCATTTGACAATACTGTTCTTGCAGGAACTATTCCAGAAAGGCTGACCTCTGTGTCTTAAAATAACAACTAACTGTTGTTGTTGTTGTTACATAATTATCTAATTCCATACGAGTTATTTCATAGTTTTGAAATCCCCAGTATTGGTGTGGAATGTGGAAAATAAATCACTAAACAAAAACAAAGAAATTTGCAAGTGATCCCAAATGTTTGAGTGGCACTGTAGAGCAGGATTATTAAGCCCATGTCTTTAGATTTTGCTAATTTCAAGGTTGAGATTGCATTAGTGTAATAAAGAAAGAAAACGTGGTATGATGTGGTTTTATGAGATAGGGATTTACTCTTACCATTCTGAAGTGGAACATGTTTCAATGACTAAGTATGGAGAGACAGGTTGTACCCAGAGATCAACCTTAACATCCTGATGACTCTTCACTGGCAGTGTGATTTGAATTACAGCCTGCTCTTTTACCTCTTATGTAAAACTATAGAAGCTTCAAACATGGTTCTGAATGTGGGGTTAGAACTGGCAATACATTTAAATCATCACACTAGCTCTAGCTGCTACACATAAAAAGTTGATAATAAAAAGTAGGCAAACGTTGGGAATACATGATTACAAAGGTGTCAGGAAGTTAAAACTATTACAGAGAACTCCATCCACACTGTACAGATTCTTGGTGATTCATAAGTAAAGAATCCCTCACTGAGAAACAGTAATGAGCATATCTTTTACAGTGTATGTTTTAGTGTGGTTTTTCTCAGGCTATGATACCACAGTGGAGGCATGCATATAGGGTAGACTTGTTCAGACACATTTACGTGTATGCCATGTTGGTATTTCCTGTTATGGTGGTGTTTATACAAATGTCCATGTGAAAGAGAAAGGACAATAAAAAAGGCGAGTATATACACTCAACGGCCACTTCATTAGGTATACCTGTTTAACTGCTTGTTAATGGAAATATCTAATCATCCAATCATATGGTAGCTACTCAATGCATTTAGGATGTTATACATGGTCAAGATCATTCAAATCAAGCATCAGAATGGGGAAGAAATGCGATATGAATGGCTTTGATCATAGCATGGTTGTTGGTGTCAGACTGGCTGGCATGAATATTTCTGAAACTGCTGATCTCCTGGGATTTTATGCACAAACATCTCTAGGGTTTACAAAGAATGGGCTGAAAAAGAGAAAATATTCGGTGTCTGAAGTTCTTTGGAAGAAAATGCCTTGGTGATGTGAGAGGGAAGAGGAGAATGGCCAGACTGGATCAAGCTGATAGAAATGTAATTTTCACTAAAGTAACATCTTGTTACAACCAAGGTATGCTGCAGAGTATCTCTGAATTCACAACACATTATACCGTAAAGCAGATGGACAGCAGCTGTCAAGACTTCACCCGGTGCCACTCCTGTCATCTAAGCACAGAAACTTAGACAATATTGGACAATAGAAGATTGGAAAAATATTGTCTGTTCTGATTATTCTCGATTTCTGCTGTGACATGATGTTGTAATGATGTGGGGGATATTTTCTTGGCACACTTTAGGGCTCCTTAGTACCAACTGATCATCATTTAAAAGCCACAGCCTACCTGAGTAATGGTGCTGACCATGTCCATCCTTTTATGACCACAGGATAATTCACAAAGTTAAAATCATCTCAAAAAGTTTTCTTGGACATGACTTCACTATACTCAAACGACTTCCACAGTTATTAGATCTCAATCCAATAGCGCAGCTGTAGGATGAGGTGGAACGCGAGCTTTGCATCATGAATGTGCAGTTACCAAATCTGCAGAAACTGCATGATGCCATCATGTCAATATGGACCAAAATCTCTAAAGGAAGTTCAACTCCTTGTTCAACCAATACCATGAAGAATTAAGGCAGTTGTGAAGACTAATAAGATGTACCTAGTGTAAATCAAATTTCCAACATACTCCAAGTCCATCTGAATTATGTGGTGATTGATGTTTTGTCTGAATGACTACATTTTGTGTAACAGGAACATTCTTTTATACAATTACCAGTCAAAACAAACATGCTGTACTTAGTTTTGCCCTCAAGCTGTAGAGGCTTATGTAGTTAACAAAATGTCTCAGATTGTGGCCAGTTCTTCAGTAATGTCACTTAGACTTGTGATAAACATCTTTAAACATGAACAATGTACAGTACATGCGTGGTAGCTGTAACTTTAATGCTCCCATAGTTTACTGTTTTTCAGTTCATGCATTTTTATACCTCAGACTATTCATTCATTCATTCATTCATCTTCTATACCGCTTTATCCTTGATCAGGGTCGCGGGGGGCCTGGAGCCTATCCCAGGAGACTTTCGGGCACAAGGCAGGGTACACCCTGGACAGGGTGCCAATCCATCGCAGTACCTCAGACTATCTCCATTTCAAACCTCCTCTTAATATGCCATTTCAGTGTCTATGTACTGTAAGTTAGCTACTGCTGAACCATGCCCTGCTGAGCAGAGCAACTAACCAGAGTAGGGTATCTTCTTATATGAGGTCACAATAGGGGGAAATTTTAATTAGCTTGTTTAAGCCCCAGGCTATACAATACAAAAATGGATTTGTTACATGGACACTGGAGACCCATTTAAATATCTAAACATGAATAAAAGTGAATTTTACACAATAGGTTCTCTTTAATTACTGTTATACTACAGCACAGTTAAATAATCTAATTTAATAATCTAATCTGATTGGTTAGAAGATATACAAAAAGTATATATATATATATATATATATATATACACAAAATACACACTTTTTGTATACCGGATTACGAGTAACGCGGTTTACGCAAGACGAGCAAAGATTTTTAATACATTTTGACTTGAAAAACGAGCATTGTCTTGGTTTACATGCACCGAGTATCATGTATCACGCATGGAGCTTTTTGTTTTGACACAGAGCGTCACGTGATCACAACTGAGAAAACGGTTTTTCTCTCTCTTGCGCTGCGGAATTGTAGGTAATCGTCTCCCCTGCTGGGTGAATGAATACACACACACACACACACACACACACACACACACACACACACACAGACACACACACAGACACACACAC
>JAQQZS010000036.1:30061213-30075919 GCA_030068045.1 Platyallabes tihoni
CCGAGTGTGTTACGCCGCCCCCAACGGTGCGTGAGCGAGCAGTTCGAAAAAAAGAGGTCGGCTGGTGTCACGTGGTTCGAAGGAAACGCGTGACATCCCTCGGCCCTCCTGACTGAATGGTAGTAAGTAGCATTAATGTGGGAGCCCCCCCTAGTGACGGGAAAGAATTGGACACGACTAAATTAGGGAGAAAAATCTGGAATTAAATAAAATTAAAAAAAAAACATTTTAAAACCACAGGATAACCAAGGAGATGAAATGTAAAGCTCCTCCCTACACATGGATGTCAGGTAGAAGTATGAGGAACATTTTTGTTCTGGTATACACTTTGTTACCAAAAGTACGTTCCTGCGTCAGTATAACATCACGCATAAAAGTTTCAATTGTACTCAAGCTACATTTTTTAAAATGTAACTCCGAATACTTTGGATACCGATGTGAATGCTCCTGCTAAACATCAGACTGAAGAAAGCCTAAGAATCTATTAAAAACCTAAGAAATTCTTAAAAATCTGTGTCATGCAAGATCGTTTTTGAGATTAAAACTTGAATAAGCAAAGGTGTTACATAAGATGCCAAGTAACCTGATGCTTTTTAATTCCGCAATGGGTTTCGGCTTGTGTGGAACGAGACCCCTTGGCAAAAACAGGAAGAGATTAAGTGAAATCTGAAGTGCATGAGGGATTTTTAATGCCGGATCATTTGTAGTCAAGAGCAGAGGTTGTGGTGCTTAATAATCTTAAATTCATATCGTCTCCATTCAGCTTTACATAAATAACAATGGCCTTAAAGCAAAAAAGTATGAAGTTTCACATTGGGATACATCAATACCGATACTGGGATCAGATATCGTTCTGATATTATACTCGTTTACATGTACAAATTGCCTAAATGCCATAATAATAATAGTAATAATATGCAACATAAGCTTAGTCTACGCTGCTGCGCTGATAAACAGACGACACCAATCTTCCTGGAGATCTGTGGATATTTCACAACTAATAATAGCAATCAAAGTCTACAGCATCTTCCTACAAGAAAAGATAAATCACTGTAAACACAGCAGCGACCAACGCTGCGGCAAATGCTTCATGAAGCATGAGCCTAGTCACACAAGTCTTTGTATTACTTCTTTAGGGCTTATAAATAAGGGTTCAGGATGTAGCTGTGTGATTAGGATTGACTTTGCACCGGATATGTGGCACCTTTGGGCCAGATATAATAAAATATAATAACATTTGGACCTACACCATTTCAAAGCCTGATCTACTGATGATCTTAGTTAACTTGAACTGGTTCTAACTCAGTTTTGGTGCAAATCCATAAAACAAATCATACAGCAAAAAGAACTGGAGCAGATGTGCAGATGACGGCCGATGTCGCACTTCTGAATTTAATTAGGGATGTTTTGAATTTGATTTGGTGAGGGAGGCAGCACGGTGGCGTAGTGGTTGGCACTGTGTCCTCACAGCTCCAGGGGCGAGGGTTCGAGGTTCGTCTCAGTCCTGTGTGTGTGGGATTTACATGTTTTTCCCTTGCTTGGTGGGTTTCCTCCCACAGTCCAAAGTCGTGCAGATTAGGTTAATTGGCGTTCCCGAATTGTCCATAGTGTGCATGCCCTGCAAAGGATTAGCACCCATTTTAAGTCTGTGTCTAAAGCCACACACACACACACACACACACACACACACACACACACAGGATCAGCATCGTGTTTCCGTGTAGTAACAGCTGGAAATGAGCCTTTCACGTCTCTGGCTGTTCTCCCTGTTTAGACTCCAGGAGTGCCTCATTCACAGCATTGTTCTGTTCTTCGTCCACACACACACACACACAAAACACTGTCTTTCGTGCTTAGAAAACCAGAGTCACACAACACTCTGTCTCACACACATGGTGTCAGGAGGCCGTCATCGTTCGACGCCGTCTCTTATCAGCACTGGACTTCCTGTTACTGACCCATTACGTGCTTTCCTTCCACTCTGCTCACACACGCTATATACCAGACAAAAAATTTCACATGCTAATGATGTCATTCAATCAGGACCGGTGGGGCTCTTTGTCCCTCTGGGGTTGGACACACCCAACAAACTCACAATATATACATACATACTGATCTGATGTTTAACATGTGTGTTATGACCTATGGGGTTTGACCAGTTGTGTGTTTATGAATCTGTGTTTGCTTCTGTTCTGTGACTTGATTTGGCTTTGCCGGTTGTGTGTGTAGTGAGGAATGTAAGTTAGACAGTAACAAGCAACAAAGCAAAAAAATAAAAAAAGAAGTAGAGACAGAGTCAGAAAGACCGAGTTTGCTGATACAAGACATCTTAAGGCTTTCTGCTATCTGTCTGGTCTGACGGATAACATCTCCTTAAGATAGCACTTGTCCTTAGGGACGGAACATCACACAGTTCCTGAGAAATGCAACATTCCCAAACAGCAGCGTGGCTTAAAGCACCGTCTCATCTGCTGGGAACACGAGCAGCCTGAAATTTCAATCACAGCCCATACGGAGACGATGAATCATCCCCCATCTGGCCTGGGATCAGTTGGAGGAATGCAGGAAGACGGGAACATCGAGAGATGGAGGACAGGAACAAGGGAAAGGAGGAAGAGGGTGGAGGAGGGCTTGGGGCTTGGGAAATGGGTAAGAGGGGAAAATGAGTGGCTGAAATAGAAAAGGATTCGAAGAAGGAGAGGGGGATGAAGAGAAAGGAGATGAAAGAGAACGGAGGGGCGACAGAGAGTGAATGGTTTAAAAATAGTGGAGAAGAAAAAAAATAAAAATAGATGGAGACAGATGGCCTGTCACTGTAACGCTCGATCAAAAGCCAATCGGTTCATAAACAAATGAGAGGAGTGCAGGAGTGCAGGACCAACATCATGTATAGGATTTTAACTTTTATGGCTGAGTTCATTTTTTTTTTTCCCCGACAAAAGTTTTACATATATTCGAAATTGCCGCAAGGCAGGTGGAACTATACCACTTTTACAAAATCAGTGCCATCTGTGTCCTTTTCATGGCAGCATTGCTAATACCTGTTTGACTGAGCATGCTCTAATAAGCACCTGAATACTGGATAAAGTCTGGAACATGCTGCCATATTTTTGTTCACAATTATGCACCGTCAAAACCCTTAAAGTTAAATTAATCCTTACTTAAATCTGAATCACTCATAATAATAATAATAATAATTTTAATCTAGATAGCAGAGGTGTAACGTCATGCGAGTGTACAAATGTGAGCCTATACAGCTAATGTACCACGATAAAACTAGCCCAGTCTTCATTGTTCTCAGCACCAACACCTGGACAGACGAGTCCCAGCCATGGAAATTCCGTTCTGCTTCCTGTCTTGGAAATTGTTACAATACAGATGTAAATAGGCGACATATTGACGAGACAATCAGGACACTCAACAACTGTCCAGAACGTACACTAAACTCCGAAGAGGTCTGAAGACATCTCGATGTTTGTTGTTGTTTTTCTGCTCTGTGAACTGATGACTCATTTAAACAGAGACGGAAATTCCCCCACCACGTGAGAACACGATGCGATCAACAGGTCGTAGATGTAAATAAACCATGACATAAGATCAGTGTCTGTAATTGCTTACAGTACATCAGTTATTATCAGCCTCGCTTCATCAGCCTTGCTTTATTTTTTCTTCTGCTTGAAGGCAATGAAAAAAATAGTAATAATCCAGCATGTCACGTTGCAAGGAAACCAGCAAAGCGCAAAAAAAACCTGAATATCTTTTCCTCAATCCTGCTTAGGCTTCATTTCCATTTTGCTGCATTACTAATGTGAAGGTATTATATAACCATTCACATTTTGTCCTTTAGTACGGTTTTGGCAAGAAGACACTTTTATAATACTTTAAGTGAAGATTTCATTAGTGTTTCAGAATTTAATAACTTTCAACAGTTCCATCAGTGTATTTTTCAATAGATAAGTTCTACACTTTCTACTAAATACTCAGACACCATGGCAACTGTACACACTACACTATGTACTGATGCCGAGGAAATTAGATTAGGGAAAAACTGTTGCGTTGTTTCTTATTAAGAGTCATTTCTAATCAAATAGGTTCAATTTGTCCAAACAGTCTTAATACTGGAAGAAAATAGCATATCTACTGGACCATTGTGCAAATACACAGGACAACACAAGACACACAACAACAGTACTGGATGGAGTAAATGGCCTGGCTGGAGAAGTAGACGTGAATACTTCTGTGCAAAGGATTGAATAATGGTAGATTAATTAGAGTTTGTTACCATGCTTAAATGTCCCCTTTAGACTTGAATAAAAAATTAAAAATGACATAAGTGGTGGCTGAATTTATGTTATGTTAAACATAAATAAATCAAATCAAGAATAATGCTGCTTTAACATTTGCTTTAACACAATGTGAAAAACATTAAAAACATTCTAATTTTAATGAAGGCCGTATGTTTGTGATTGATGATCCCAGCCGACGTGGCTCGGAGCCCACTGCAGTAGATTCTGTGAACATTCAGTAAGTGGAACGTCTGATCCTTGAAAATCGATGAATAACTTGTCCCCAACTTGAGGAAGAGATGGGATGCATCTGTCTGTAAGAACTGTGCACACATTCATTTATAAACACCACTTGCACATTACAGGAACTCTGAAGGCTGAGAGTTATTGCCACATCTGCCATACAGTCTGGACCTCGCTCCGAGCCACGTCCACATGTTTGGGCCATTAAAGGAGTTCCTGGGAACGCAGCATTTCAGACATGAAGCAGGAAGTCCAATCATGGAAAACTTTCTATATTAATAGCACCAGTAAACGCTGGGATAAGCGCAGTGTTTAGTGCAGTAGGGGATTATACGGTATAAAGATTCTTTATTCTGCACAAAACTCCCAGTTTCAACAGCTTATACATTTAGAAATAAAGATTACAAAAGAAAGAAAAAAAGGAAGTCACTTGTCACTCAGGACCTCGAAGTGAACCTTTGCGTTGTTATTGCAACCAGACCCGACGCACAGGATATTGTTACTAGAGTCGTACAAAACAGGTCTGCTGCCTGTCAAGGACAATCTCGGATCGACTTTACCCTCCAAATCTCAGAACCCATACCTCACCGGGTTTGGCAGTTGAAGGCATTTGTATGCTGACAAAATAAGCATGGCAATTGCAGACCATATGCAAAGCAAAATAACCAGATGTGGTAAAAGTACCCATGTTTTTTTTTTTACTTCTACTCATCGAAATAAACAAACAGTCTTGTAAAGCTCTAGTATAGCTTCAGTTTTTTCCCTCATGGTAATGGTGATATGTTGTTATATACTTATTCACAGCGAACACTTCAAAATAAATGCTGTTATTTAACAGAGAAAACAGCTGATATGGCAAGTTTCCTTTAAGGAAGTGATTATTTTACATTTAAGGAAGGAGTCTCCAGTGTCAGTTATAACAAATTCTCCACCATGGAAAAGGCTTGAGGCTTAGCTGGTTGTTGAGGTATAAAAGGAATACTTGTGTGCTGTTATTGGAAATCAGTAACTCCGAGTCACACAACACCACCCCGTTGATCATTATTTTCCCATAACAGTACGCCCCATAGTGTTTTCTTTCATACTTAATCACAGCGAATCATATCTAACCTGTGGTCGGAAAGTCTCTCTTATTCTTTCTCTTTCTGTCACCCACGCTGTCCCCTCTTTCTCCTTCCACAACTCTCTCAACCCAAGATGATTTTTCCCGCAGTCTGAGAAGCTCAGGAAGCTCAGATTACCGCGACACATTAAACCAACAAACCTCCTGCCGAGAGCGGTCAGGTAGCAGACAAACACACGCACGGAAAGCACGCCTGCGAGACGGCCTGTTCGGGCAGGAACGGACAGACAGTACCGTGTCCTCTCGAATTCCTCCGAGTCATCACTCCTCGAGTCCTGCTCTAAACAGTCAGCTGTAATAGGTTTAAGAGGTTTAAAAGGTTTTCGGCATGTCAGCGAGACTATAAGGCTCTTATTCAGCACTTCGGGACGAATCTTAAAGGCTGAGCTCAGAGCTGGATGTCTGACTAAACATTGTCTGCAAATAGTGCATCATTTATTTACACCTTGGCTTGGTGAACACCTAAATCCATGTATGTGCATGAAACAGGAAACTTTCAAAACACACCCAAAATGTGTGAACTTGGAATTGAACAATCGCTGCTTTCTAAGCTCCCCCATCCCCCCTCCCTCCAATCAGGCTACAGGGTATAAAATGTTTGGAAGACATGGTTTGGTAAAAACTAACTAAATAAATAAATGAATAACACATGTACATCATGTACTTGATCAGCTTATGCTTACTGTGTGTAATTTGCTTCTGTAGTTTTGCACTGAGGTGGGTAGTAGCTATTGCCACTCCTGTGTCCCCGGGTCAATCCTGAGCTCAGGTTACGGGCTGTGCAGGTTATGTTGGGCATGATCTCCCCATGTGGGCTTCCTCCAGCGTCTCAAGTTCCCTTCCACTTCACTAAAACACACCAGTAGGTGGACCGGTTATGCTAAATTGCCCCTAGGTAGTAAAAAGAGTTCAAATCCTCATGCAATTCCCTTCTAATGGACAAGTTAACCGGTCCAGGTTAGTGCTTTTCTCTGAGAACACAGACATGACGCAGTTTGGACCCTGTGAAATCACCATATTATAATAGTACAGTAACTCGGGAGCTAAGATGCACCAGTAATTTTTCCGAAAGAAAATGAAACCGAGAGATAACATTACAACACTAAGAGATGCGTGACATGAGATACACTGTCTGGCCAAAAAAAGAAAGAAAGAAAAAAAAAAAAAAAAAAGTCACCACCTGGATTTAACTAAGCAAATAATTAAGAGCCTTCCACTGGATTATTAACGCAGTGATTAATATGGTTCAGCTGGCAACAAGTTATTTAACCCTAACTGATGCTCATGTAATGATAATCATGTCAGGAGACATTTCCTGTGGTTGTGGCAAAGATGTTACTCTGTTTCAGAGGGTCAAATTATTGTCCTGCATCAAGTAAGGGGAAAAAAAAAAAGAAGATGAAACTACTAAAATTGGATTAAGGACCTGTAAAACGCATTATTAAAACCTTGAAGGATTTTAGTGAACCATCACCTTTGAGACAAAAATGTGGTTGGATCCTAAATGGTCACGATGTGATTGGATCCTGAATGCTCAGTGAAATCAAATCGAAAAAGAAAAGTGAAAGTAGGAGCAATTCCACACACATGATGCAAAGAGAACCTTAAGAAAACCGCTTATTAGTGAGGCCAACAGGAATTGCTAGGGAGCATAAAGACTGGACTGGGGAGCATTGGAAAAAGGTCATGTGGTCTGATGGGGCCAGATTTACTCTGTTCCACAGTAATGAATACTTCCAGTAGGGAAGAGAGGTGGATGAAGTGATGTACAGTAGTCATTAGGCATGAAGGGTGCAAGCCTGTGTTATGATTTGGGGATGCTTCTGTTAGTCAGGTTTAGCATCGTCATACGCCGAATCTGATCCAAATAATTTTACTTCTCTAAATCCAATCAAATTAGTATTAGTCTGAAACTGTACCCAAGTATTAGATCAGTGCCTTCTCTTATCGAGTAACTGACCACATTTAAGGTAAGGAGAAAATTCTATTCAAACTACTGTTTGATGTCCTGGTCCCAGATACCACGGGACACCTCAAAAGGTCAGAGCGGTTTTGGTGGCACATGGGGAACCTACACAGTATTGGGCATAATGTTTTAAGATGATAATGGGATGACTGATCAGTGCATATATTTAATTAATACCTAACGTGGGGAATGTAAAAGGCTTAACCATCACGACTTTATGTTTAGTCTACACCTGCAGATCGGCCATGCATCAAGTATTAACACGAAATAGTTGAAATGTCTTTTAGTATTCATTGTTAAAATGAACAGTAATAATATTCAAGTTAACCCAAACTAATCACCCAGGGTTCAACCCAAAACGTGCTTTGTTGTTAATTATTACAAATTAGAGTGCTGTAATGACCACAATCCCTAGAATAACTTCAGTCATCACTTCTTAGGCCAAGCACACAAAAGTTATATAAATTCAGAGCGTCGAGTGAATGCGGGCAAAACCCAGGCAGCGTTCGTTAAAACATGCCCGCATACAAACCTGTGTAAATCCTGAGCAGGACTCATGTCAGCACTTTATAAGCTAAGGTTGCATCGTTCCAAACGGTTTCCTGTCACACTAGATTGTCTTTCAATAGAAGTCTTTTATCACTTCATAGTTCATACCTAAGCACAGGTGCACGCACAAAATGAAAGTGTGTTTTGAAAAGCTCAGATGAGGCTGATCAGTCAAAGCCCTGTTTTGTATCTTTAGTTTGGTCTTCAGACCTTATCTTATTATTTGGAATGAAAACTGATAAACTGATTAACATGTGCATGTTAAAATCTCTGATTTTGCTGAAAATTACATTATTATAATTAATCAGATTGAATTGAAAAGAATAGGAAGCATACTTTTTTTTTTTTTTTCTGCAGGACACTTGCCAGAAGAGAAAGCTACAGTAGAGTCTCTGAGTCTAAAGCAGCACATCTAGAAAGGGTCACAACTTTCTACTTTCATTTATATGAAAATTTATATTAATAGAACATTTAAAGTCAGTGTTCATTCGTTCATTCATTCATCCTTCAGCTGCTATGATTGATGGGCACCTGGATGATAAAGGGAACGCTTTTCTGTTTCACCACTTGGGAGCCCTAGAACTAATAACTTAAAAATTTTTTTTTAAAAATCACGAGATCATCTCTAGGAGTGTCGGAGACAAAATTCACGTATCACTTCTGTCATGCCCCTTCATATTCATACACATATTTGGAGCAGATACACCCATTGATGATGTTATACACCCCTAGTTCCTAAATTACCTCACTGCAGTTACCAGACTATTCAAGTGGCCATGCTACAAACAGCTCTGAAAACTGAATTTAGATTTGATCCCAATGACCATGTGGATGTACATTTTCTATCATCTAAACCTGTACATGTGTGTGAACAGACAGAGAAGCACTGACTAATAAACATTAACCATTTCTTTATTTAGATCTATATTTTCCAAAAAAATGGAAACACACCCAGGATGGGACACCAGTGTATCACAGGGCATGTACAGTATTAAACACCTCAGACAAGTGGTAAATAATAACCATATATTCTGTTTCAGTGCAAGTTCAAGAAAGTATCCTAAGACAATCTCAATAATCCCGACCTCCTGTGCAGAAGTTGTCACTTCCTGTTCGTCTGGCTAAAGGAAGTTATGTCTTTAGATGGTCGGTATTGCTGGGTTTTTCAAAGTTGGACCGACACTAGGAAAATCCATTCAGAAAGTAGGTCTGCAAGTAGGAAACCTTGGTACTTGCTAGCAGAAGTAAGAGTAACCGCTCCAGGGATTGACTGACTCTTATAATCTACTATATGTGTATATGTTGCCTTGAGATGGATCATTATTATTATCGTCCCATTCTGAGGTGCCTTCCTACCACTGGGACAGGCTCTGGACCAACGGCCACCAGCATAACGCACTCACAAATGAATAAATAAATAAACAAGAAGTATGAACATGTATGCATCTCTTTTCTCTTCATCATTTCCTCCTAGCACTTTTGGATCCTCTCAGCTGTAATGATCAGATCATTTAAAACACACTCACTGTTGCTTTTAGTACAGTTTTTTTTTTTTTTTTAATGAGGTGATACAGTTTGTGTGGGTGGTTGAGTGCTTTTAATGACTTGTTACCGACCCTGAAGAAAAAAAGAGAAAAAAAAAAAGAACTGCCAGAAAACAATTTGTGTACTGTGTGAAAAACCCAATACGTGTTTTTTTTTTTTTTCCATATTGTTCATCCCTAGACACAGCAGGCTCTGCGATATGAAAGAAATATCTCAACGTACAAACCACAAACACACACGTATACAGATAAAATGGCACAGGCTCATACAACAGAATGCAGTCTGTGTACAGACGTGATTTTGCAGAAGTTGTGCAAAAGGTCAACCGCACAGCAGTGTGGCAATGGGCACTGCACGACGAGCTGAATTTCAGTGTCTGCTCTAGGTTTCTACATCCGTGCGTCTGGGTCTGTGTGTGTGTGTGTGTGTGTGTGTGTGTGTGTGTGTGTGGTGTTCTGCTGGTTTCCAGTGGAAGTGGTGAGACAGGAGGCATGATACGTGATCTGATGTCTGTGAGGAGACGAGATGCAGCCTCGCTGCCGTCTGAGATGCTTCCGGTGCCGATGTTAGGGACAAAGGTCAAAGGTAAAAAAGGGGGCAAACCACAAACCGACTGTGCGGGTTTATCTGCATGTTCAGGTGCAGCGCAAAAGCAAAACAGAGTGCTACAACATCATACAGTATGCAGTCAAAACACTGGTATTTAATAAGTCGTCGATTTTACTCGCAGCCACAAACCATTTCCTCAGCTTTGATAAAACTAAACAAGTATTCTATAGTGACAGTTTGGATCACAACAATATTTCTGAAATTCTTTAATTATATGTTAGTGTATAGTGTTCAAACATTTTTTCAACCAAAAAAAAATAAATAAATAAAAGACGGACAGAGAAACTTTAAATGTTAAATCAAATACTCACAAACGTTTATATAGAAATAACATATCTATAAACATTCAACCCAAAATATCGTGCGCAACTTTGGTTGCATTTATTTGCCCAATTTGAGATACCAATAATAATAATCATAATAATAATAATAATAATAATAAATATAATTAACAATAACAATACTGTTATTGTTTTTATTATTATTGTTATTGATATCAATTTCTTTATAAATATATATATATTTGTAATAAATAAGGGGAAAACAGTCTTTTTATAAAGAATAAATAAATAATTTACCTAAAATACATACAAATTATTTATTTCTTCATTTATTAATTATAAATAAACCACCATTAAACTATATTAAATAACTTGAGACACAGAAACTAGGAACGGGTTTTACAACACCCAGGTGCGGATAAAAAAAAAAAAAAGCTTAAGGCTTATTTTTGTCATGAAAAGAAACGCCTTTTTGTTTAGGATGCCTGTACAAAAGTCACTTATTAAAGATTAAAGCCAGGGATAAGAGAGATGAATGATGAGAACAGAAGACATACACACACAAATATGCAACCTGCATATGCAAACCATGCGAGTCAGTACTTAGGAACTCATAAAGGTGTGTTATCGCTTATATAGTTAGCATATCCTTTTCCCAAAAAGTCAGCAAAAGGATTTCGTGTCGAACTGATGTTCTTTAATGCAGTGGAGCAACAGCGATGATATCATCAAAAGCGCACTGGCCAAACACACACAGTCATGGAGAAACTGAACTACACACTCGCTAAGGAATCATTTATTCCAAAGAGGACTTTCTTACCGTCACCATTTCTGCCATCTTTATCCAACATTTACACCTCGGTCAAGTGGAATTTTATTTTCTCTTTCTAATATTCACGGAAATGTCTTCGAAGGTCCTAGACAGCAGAGGAACTGGCATTTCTAAAGCTTTAAAGCTTTTATCTTAGAGTTGGCAAGTTAAGAGAAATCTGTAGCGAATTATTATTTTTATTTTTTATTATTATTTTAACAGAGTCCCTTTAAGAGACGCGTTTCTGCAGAGATAGGTGAGGGAACATCAGCGTCAATGTAACAATCATTGCTGGACAGGTACTCTTTGCTTTTTGTTTATTTTTTTTGTCAATTAATTGACAAAAGTATTGAAAACGATCGCAACACTGTTAGCAAGCCTCCGTGTGAGAAGTCCCGCCTCCGTATGAGAAGTCCCGCCTTCTGCGTTATGATTGGCTACAAGAATTCCTAGAGCATAGAGCCCATGGTTAATTTTGCTCCCTTGGCCTTTTTTTTTTTCCTTTTTCATTCAAACACAAACATTTACATTTCACTCCAATTTTTTACCAGTTAAATAAGATACTCTTGCATGCTTGCCAACGGGCCACAAGATTCAGTGCAAAAATTTACATTCAGCATATAGTATGAGGGTCGTTCAAGACAAACCATGACTTGTGCTAAAATTTCTTATTCATGAATGTGAAAGCACTATTGACATTGACATCGTCTTCAAGCACTTCAAGGGGTGGTGAGAATCGCAGTAAAACATTTTGAAAGTTGCAAACGTTTAAAGAAGGCCGTACGTCTGTGAATGACGACCCTGGCCGAGGTGGCTCAGAGCACACTGAAAACGTTCCCATGAACACTCAGTGAGTGGAACACCGAATTCTTGAAAATTGACAAATAACTTGTCTGCAACTTGCGGAAGAGACACATCTGTCTGTGGGGACTTTACACACAATCATTCACAAACACCACCACAGGAACTGGGAGTCCTGACAGCGCCCCAATCGTTTCCCTATCTTCGAGCCGTTAAAGGAGTTCCTGGAAGGCTAGCGTGAAGCAGACAGTCCAATCAAACTGAGAAAACTTTCTACCTTGATGGGATCCAAGCACAGTTGAAACGCTGGGATAAGTGCATTAGTGTTGCAGGGGATTATATAGAGAATTAAAGGTAGTTTTTACTCTCAGAACTGTGGTCTGTTATTCTGCACAATCAAAAGACCCAGTTTGACTTAAATGCCCCTTGTACTGTAGATACTCTTCAGATATCTAAGACTGAGAAGTTAAATTGTGTGAGAAACACTGATTCTTCTCCATTTTTGGTGGTACTCCACTTTATGTCTGAGCTAGTTTATGCAATAGTCTAATACTAGTCTAATATTACTCATCACAGATTTTATTGACTAAATATTTAGCTTATTTCTAGCGGGGAAAAAACAAACTTAAAATCAGCAACATAATTTTCTGCCAATATAATGAAACAAATTATGTAATAAACTGCTTAAAATTAGCAAAGAATAATAAGAAAATAGCCTTAACATTTTCATATTCATCATTTACTCATTTCAACTTGTCAGAATTTTTGCTAAATTGAATCTTGCTAAATATTTTTCTATTACTTTTACCCCATATTCTGCGCATCCAAGTCCAAGGCTTTACACTTCTGTTGTGTGAAAAATCATTTTTATTTAAATACTCAGCAACCCCACTTTGTGCAATGTAAGGTATCAAAAAAAAGCCATACAGGAAGATGAAGAGAGATGTAGGACTCATGGACAGAACGCTGAATGAGAGCCTAAGACCTTGCGTGTGTGTGTGTGTGTGTGTGTGTGTATACATTACCACACACCAAGGACTCAGTCCTGCCATGGATTAATCATTACATTAGACATTGTCTGGAGTAACTTGTGAATATGGAAATGAGTACAAGACCTCTGGCAGCTAGTGGAACTAAGCAGGGCTTTCTCAGGCAAATAGCCTCCTCTTTCACTGAGGAAATGAATTTGCCTAGTGACAGTGAGAAAACAAGTTTAGGGAATCAGGTCCTTTCTGAGAACACAAAACTAGTGGTGTGATTTTCCTACTTCCTTTAACCGTACAGGTGGAAGAATATCATGTTAAGGAAATCTGTACCTTGTTGAAAGTTTTTAATTTCATGTGTACGATTACAGTTGGACCTCAGACACCTAAAACAGCTAGCTACATAAAGGGATGATAGAGCGAAACTTCGATACACACAGACAGATGTTACATAAAATTAGTCAAATTATCAATTTAAATGATGAAAAATAAAATGTGCTCAAATTCCTAGAGAATCGTAGATATATTTTTCTATTATATACACTCAAAAGTTTGCTCATTTTCTAACTCTGTGGTCGTTCCTGATTTTTATTTCTTTCCACATGCGGAAGGCATCCAAAATATGCAATAATCTCCTTTGAACAGTTGATCTTGAGATGCGAGATGTGATTATGAGGCTGGTAACTCAAAGTCTTGCTTTCCTAGGAAGGTCTTCATTAGAGCCAGTTTCATTATGGTGTTCGATGGGTTTTGAAAATGCACTTGACAATACTGTTCTTGCAAGAACTATTCCAGAAAGGCTGACCTCCGCGTCTTAAAATAACAACTGACTGTTGTTGTTATTGTTGTTACACAATTACCTAATAACATGTGTTATTTCATAGTTTTAAAATCCCCAGTATGATTGTAGAATGTGGAAAATAAATCACTAAACAAAAACAGAAACTTTCGAGTGGTACTGTATACCTTGAAATGGTATCATTTTATTCTGAATGTACATGATCAAATTAGTTACTGGCGGAAAATCAACTCCACAGCAGCTGCTAACTTATTCTGCATTTAAATATAATAAACAAAAAGTTTTTTTTTTGCTTCTTACTTGCTGCATTTGTTCGAATGTCAACATCATAAAAGAAAATTAATAGTGTGGTGGAATTCAGAGTATGTTTTTGGGGGAAAAAAAACTAAAACATTGTCATCAGTCTGCTCCAGCACAGATTGAAATGTTGAGAGCATGAATGAAATTTCTAATATCGCCAAATCTCTAATATTGGAAAGGGTGAGAGATGTTTTTGACTTTGAGGGTGCTTGAATGGAAGTAGGAGTAAAGCGTGCCAACTCTACCGACAAGCCCTAATCAGTGCACGCGTATACACACATACACACACACATACACACACACACACACACACACACACACACACACACACACACACTATTGATACTTAGCATAGAGAGTCTTCTCAGCAACACAGTTTGACAGAAGGTTACTGATCCTAGAGGAAGCAG
>JAQQZS010000036.1:30107005-30117843 GCA_030068045.1 Platyallabes tihoni
ATTTTTATAAGGGTAACTTTACTTGTACTTCAGTAAAAGTTCACTAAAGTAACAGTACTTTTACTTAAGTACAAAATCTTATTATTCTTTTCACCTCTGAATTAGAAACACAACTGGAACAAGTTGGCCAGCTAGCAAATAGGGTTTAGCAGCTTAGCTAGACTTTAACTGACTCACGCATCTTCTATACCGCTTTATCCTGTATTCAGGGTCGCGGGGAACTGGAGGCTATCCCAGAAGGCTTAGGGCACGAGTCAGGGTACACCCTGGACAGAGTGCCAATCCATAGCAGGGCACACACACATACACACACTCACACAGTCATTCACACACTACAGGCAATTTGGGAACACCAATTTGGAACGTTCAAGCCAATGTAATGGAAGTATGTCTTGTGGAAATCATGGCTCCATGTCTGACATGTGCAGAGTGTGAAATGTTTCTTTGCCACTTGTTAGTGTGAATGTACTGTAATCGTAATACCATCAATATTGGTTCATCAACATTTTTATATGCTAAAGTAAGTGTACTTTACCACCTGCTATCAACAATATTATGTCCTACAGGTAGCAGATACATAATCATGGGCCATATCTACCACCGAAGGCGCCATCTTCCCCCCAGTCTCCTCAGTCTACTTGGAGGCAAACTGAAACCCGGAGACGGGGTCCTGCGCAGCAACAGCTACGTCAAGCGCTACAACAAGAGAAGGCACCAGAAAGCTCAAGAAGCCATGCGTTCAAGGTGCAGGTGAAGGGGAAAACAAATGGCTCGCTCCTGACACCCGCTGCACGGGAGGATTACTTGCGGCCTTATGTAAATATAAAAAGAACATCATCATAATCTTGCAGTATTATCAGAGGAGATAGACGGGAAGACAAAGGCGTCTCTGTCCACCCTGACCAAGCGTCCGAGCGTAATAGATCAATCCTCTGCGAGTGGGGATATTTTGCTTGCTGTACAATGCTTGCCTTTCTGCCTGTCCTCTTTCATAGACGACTCCAGGGAAATCCGCTGGATTCCATCCACAGGCGGAGGATCTGATTCATGTCTGAAACATGAACCAGGAACCGGCTAAATATTTCCTCTGAGAAATATTCAGAGAAAAGTAATAAAATTAAAGTTTGTGTTTATATACCCTATACACCCTGCCCTTTTTGGTATATACCAAATGAACCTGTGTTTTCAGCAGACATTTAAACTCAAAAACCCAAGGCATGGCCAGAAAGGTCAGAGATATTAAACTTACAAAGTATATGTTATTTAAATTGCACACAGAGCATCCACATGGCATCCGTGTATTTTAAGCAGCCATGTTCTGTTATTTTATTTTTTTTCCATAACTCTATGGAATAACTATGTGATTCTTTTACAAAATCCATAATACACTATGTGAACATGTGTGCATTAAAGTGCAAAAGTGCACTTTTCATGTACTTATTGTGCACTAGGTAAAACGTCAAAGCCAATTTTTTCCACACTGTATATACTGCACTTTTCTTTACACATTTCAGCAGGACTACAGGTTTCATCTCTACACAGGTTCCAGTGTCCAGGGTCGTGTATGTAGGTTTTTTTCATATTTTTCCAGATTGGAAACATGACGTGTCATTATCTCAGTTAATGTCTGTTTATTTTCCCATTCACACTATTTGAACAGCACAGAAGGAAAGCACAAACCAACCACACAGAGCTCCTATTTATTAGGTCCATACTTTATATTTGTCCTTTAAATTATATCAGAATGCAAGAAATGTGCTGTTATTGTCAAAAGGAGGAAGCAAAGAATTAAAGGGTTTGGAATGAGGAGGGGGGGGGGGCTAGATTATTGTTTTTTTTTTTTTTTTAAAGAAAATCCTTTTTTGTAAGACAAGGTTATTTTCTTTACTTTGGGATACTTTTACTCTGTATTTGAGAAAGACTGCAGAAAGAGAAGACCAGTGTACGCGTTCGTGTTGAGCCCTAATCGGATAGCAATCTGATCCTCTGTGCACCTGGTTACATGAAAGAGGGCGGTTCTGTTTAGGGTCCTGTGAGCAAAAACATGGGCCAGGGCCTCAGGGAACAGACGCTCCAGGAGCTGTAATGAAACGCCACCTATGGCGAATGTTTGCCCGCACACACACACACACACACAAACACGCATAGGCCTTTGGCTCAAGCTCAAAGGAAGCAGAAAGGGAGAGGCACTGGCAGGAAAGAAGAGGAGCTTTATGGGCATGTTGGGTGAAAGAGAAGGAAAGATTTAAAGAAACTGACTCCTTCAGACACCATTCCATGAGTCAGAAGTGTACAGTATACTGGGTGAAACTGAAGTGTAAACAGGGAACACTTTCACATACACTGCTGATGCACATTTTGTCATTCTGAAATGTCTTATTAAATAAAATAATATTTTTTCCTACCTGGTTTATTTTATTTATTCCTGACATACGTTACAATAGAATTAACATTTCTATTGCACAATATAAAAGGTCAAGAAAACCGCCATTCATTACAAGACGTGAATTTTTAAACATGCCCAGGTTTGTTTAACCATTTAAACTTTTAACTTTGCTTTGTAAAAAATTAATAGGTTCTAAGAATATTTAAAATGTGTAAATTGGTACCCCAGTGATAACCCCTGACACTGCAAATAGCTAGCAGGTGATTTAGTCTAGTTCATTTTCACTAGTATAGGTGTGTCCTAGCTAATTGGTGTTCCCAAATTGACCATAGTGTGTGAATGTGTGTGTGCCCTGCGATGGATTGGCACGCTGTCCTGCCTTGTGCCCGAAGTCTCCTGGGATAGACTCCAGGTCCCCGCGACCCTAAAATACAGGATAAAGCGGTATAGAAAATGAATGAATGAATGAATGAATAAGTGTGTCCTAAGGGCAGGCAAACCTGTTAGGATAACCTATGACAAAACAACCATAATTTTGTTTATCAGTAACATATTTTAGTAATACACATTATTTTTTTATAAAACAGAAGTAGTTTTAAAATATTATCATTTTTATTATAGAAGTAGTAGAAAATATAATTATTTCACGGGAAAAAAGTGAATTAACAAAAACTGTAATCAAAACCAGCCATCCAAGAGAAGTCAACCACTGAAAAAAGTGACATTTTTCACGCTCATTGTCCTTCACTGATCATTCCCAGTGATAAAGAAGCATGTGGAGGGCTCATATCATCTATATAAACACAGTTCATCAACTCTAAACCCAGATCACTATGATAAAACAAGCTCAGAACCATCATAACAGCAATTAAGCTCATTTCAGGCCCGATATGGTCTACTGTAGCCATATCCGTTTCTCTGTTCCCATGCTGAGTCCAGCAGGAAGCCAGGGCCTGGTCCCAAATGGCTCCTTAGGACATGTACTTTACTACTGTACATAGGGTGCTGAAGTTATTATTTCATACTCTGTTTGAACTTACTAGCAAAAGGGAGGCATCTTGGGATTCAGCCAGAGACTCCTCGCAGCAGGGAGACATTCCTCATTGAGAGAGGTGGTGCGGGTTTAGAGGAATCATGGGAAACTTCCCTCAGGCACAGTCTGAGAGTCACTGAAACAGAGACACAAGTTACCCCATCCTCTCTGCTGTCTCGGTTTGGCCCATATTGAACCTACCTGAACTGATCAGTGTTTTTTAAAGGCCGTCTCAATATCGTGACATGGACAGATAGTAGACAAAGCAAAAAAATTAAAAATGTATGGTCAAGGACAGTATTATATATCTTAAATTTTAATAAATATTTAATAAAAAAAAAGGACAAAGTCAGTGCAATGATGTAATCATTAAAATGATCTACAATGTATTAAGAAATAATAAATATTACAGGAATATATACTATAGAGAAATAAGCAATAACTTATAAGATGATGTAATGTCACCCAACATGCTAACTTTATTATAACAGCACATCCCAAAGTCTTTTATTCCTCTTGTACTACAACACTTGGCTAGATGCTATGTTTTTTGTTTATTAAGGACTGATTCATCTTTTTAATTTATTATTGTGAAATCATCACAGAAATAAAAATGTTAAATGCCATAATGTCAAATAAACATCTTTGTTTAGAAAACAATGATTATACGGTTTTACTCATAAAATAGCAACACAGTTTTAATCTGTAAGTTATTAGATGTAGATTACACAGGGCATATGCAACAAAAAATATTATAATTTTAAAATGACACTCAATTTTAAGATTTAATTATCTTGATATTAATTATAACATTTTATGCAATGGAATTGCTATACAACAATCAATATATAGAATGAATTCTTCAAACCTTTCTGGATCTGGCTGGGAATTGAGTCAAGAAGACATCTGCAGAGTCACTCGCTTCACTTCCTGAAGATTGTGTACAGAAGTTTACCACAGAAGTTCATAATTCACTTGATAATTCCACGTTTTTTCACTTCAGAAATCACAATTTCTCACCAATTAGATGTATAAATTAAATATGGTTGTGGTATAGTAGAATTAATCATTAGTTTATTGTAACTGCACTTTTATACCCAACTGATATAATGTTAAAAAATTTACGAAACACAATTATAGTTCATGGTCTGGGTCTTTTTAACCGATTAATGGACATTCGATTGTCTTTTTTTATTGTATAAACAATAAACAATTATGCATACTAATGAATTGTTTAAAATGTAACATAAGTATGCACAGTCTTAAACACCTTGGTAAAGGTGAAGGAGTTACATTGTGGACAAACAGCTGAAAATCACTTGAAGCAGGTCAAGACTATACAAGGGATGTAGTAATAACTCCCAGTCAAATTCCTGTAATGTGCAAGTGGTGCAGTGGGGACTGTGATGTCATGCATTTTCCTGCAAAGACAGAAGTTATCAAACCAGACTGTTGTTTTCCTGAGTGTTCCGCTCACTAAATGTGGGAACGGGAACAACTGCAGAGGGGCCATCCACGGCTAAACCACATCCGCCTGGATCATTCATTTAAAATGTCCTGGTTTGACTTGAACAGTCATTTTATATACTTTAAAAAACCAAGTTCATGCCAAGATCAAGACTATATGAGAAGAATTGAACCAAAAAAGCTAGCTAATAATGATAAATCACATGTTCCAAACCATAAGCCAAATTCTATCTGGATGTTAGTTCAAGTCGATTATTTCAATATTAAAAATCTTATAAAATAATTATCCACTTAACCACAATTCTTCATATTTTCCCCATTTCATTTTGTTTTCACCGTCTTTTTTTGGCTTCCAGACAGGTAAGTTGTTTTGTATAAAGGAACTAAATAGGCAGATCATAAATAGCTTGCTGGCTAAAAAGGCTAAAAACTCACTGTATGTTGCCAATGTTTCCCATGAAATTAACCATTTAAATAAAAAATGTTTGAACATGACACATTAGACTACCTAAATGCTTAATTTCCGATTGGTCAGCACGCCAGTTTTTACCTAGCAAAAACCCTCACGTTCAGTAAATTCCATTGGCTGTTTAAACTCACTGGCTATCACATAACCATCAATTTATAACCTTTTATATCTGAAGAAGAGATTTAGGTAAATGAAACTCAAATAAATAAAAATAAACATAAAATGCCAAGATCGTTTTAAGTGTTAACTACAGGTCACATAAACTAGCGTGAAGACATAAGTAGATTTTACCACCAAAAAAAGTGAAAAATAAGTGTGGTCTTAAACAATTTAACTTAAATGTAGTCAAGTCAAGACATGTTAGACATCTAAACAGTATCTACGAGGGGCATTCTAGTCAAACTCGGACTTCTGATTGTGCAGAATCACAGAACAGAAATTATAATAAAAACTACCTTTATTTCTATATATAATCCCCTGCTGCACTAATGCACTTATTCTAGCGTTTCACTATTGCTTCGATATTATCAGGTTACAAAGATTTTCAGTACACTGAAGACATGTTCGGGACTGCCTGCTTCAAGTCTGAAATGTTGGCCTCCCAGGGACTCCTGATCAAACAAGTGGCTTGGAGCGAGGTCAGGACTGGGGGATGTGGCATAAACTCCCATGTAATGTTCCTGTAATGTGCAAGTGGTATTCATGAATGCTTGCGTGTACAGTTCCCACAAACAGATGCAACGTTTTCTTTAAGTTGATGACAAGTTATCCGCATTCCCTCGCTGCATATTGCTAACAATGACCGCAGTGGGCCAGGAGCCACCTCAGCCCATGATCGACAGACTTTACTGCAGCTAAGAGTCTCATCACTGTATGGTGCTTCAATTCTTCTGTAAATGTTAAGCTGTTTAATGCCTTAATTTGACTTGCGAAACAGCGAAAGCCTATTGTTTTTAGATTTGTTGATTTTCTACAGTATGTACTGTCCTATTAGTGCAAAATGAATGCTAGCTTCTCGCAGAATTAAATCATAATCAATCATACTGTTGACTAATCCACATTAAGTCTGTATGAAATTATTGTTTCACAGGCATAAGGTTTGTATTTACAGAAATTGTGTGAGGTGAGGTAGACCTTACTTGTTAGTACATTAGCCGTGTAGTGTAGCTGCACTGGAATAATATCTAATGGATTTTCTGCTGCAAATATTGTCTTGAAATAAGTTCCAGCAGAGTGCCTGTGTGAGATAGGTTAAAACGCTCCATATACGACCATAAAAAGTCAAACTTTAACAACAATAAAACACTCAATCTCAGGGAATCACTTTGGTGAAGAAGGATTTGGGAATGAACCTTCTGGACCCCAAAAACTCCTGAGCTGTTTCAAGATTCATTCAGCATTTATTTGATTTTAAACCATCTTGCCTTTTTCTGGCCAAAACAACTTAATTTACTAATGTTATATGCTTCTGTATAACATCTCAATGTAAATTGCTTCACTCAAAGAAAAATAACATACCTAAAAATAGACCATCTATATATTAAAAAAAAAAAAAAAAATTATGCATACTGTATAAAAAAGTATACACATTTCCCCCCCCCCCGGCCCATAGTCTGTAATGCAGAAATTTATAAATGGCCTCATAGTTCTGGGTTGTTTTCCAGGCTTGTCATGTCTAGGAGTCACGTCTTGCTGAATGTGATGGAGGTGAGTATCCACCTAGTGAGAGGGCAAAACAACCACCACTGCTCTAAACCACTAAATACTGTGGTACTGCGACAGTGATTATTAGACTAGACAAATGTGGTAAAAAGTAGACACACAAGTTTAAAAGTTTTGTATAAATTATGCAGGTCACTTAGAAGATAAAAAAAAATAATAATAATAATGTTGTGTTCCATTGTACTCCAATCATTAGGAAATGACCTTTTTCCTTTTGGGGAAATACACAGTTGAAATAGATTGCATTCATACTTAAAGTTGCATTCAACAGTTTTGGTTTCCATTTGCATCATAATTTGGGTGACTTATGCTTACCAGTACAGTACTAGATAAAAGTAGTCTGCCCTGCATAACATCGCCTACAAATTAAGTCAACATATGTCATGTATTATAGTTCTCCATGTGCAAAAACAGGTGATTTCCCAAAATAGTTATTGCGTATCTGGCTGAAGAGTTGTGCTAATTAACTGAAAAAATTTGTGAAAATCTGGCTGCCATGTTCTGGGCAATTTCCAAATCTACCCACATAAGAAACTGTTGGACAGTGGTGAAGAAGGCAGTAGCAAGAAAGAATCTTCTGTACATGATCTCAATAAAGCAGACAATGATTGAGTGAGTGACCCCAGAGTACTGCAGACATCGTTTTGACTCCATGCTTAGCTGAATCTAGTAGCTTTTGAAGAATAAAGGATTTCAAACTGAATACAGATTGTTGCATAAAAGAAATAAAAATTTTGATTGTCCTTGTTTAAAAAAAATGAGAATGGTCATTAAAGCTTTCATTTTCACTTTTGTCTTGATACTGTTGGCCACCACGCAAGTCTTTCAAATGGTTTCGATACCTGCTAAACTTTGGCACTAAACAGGACCTGATAATACTCACTGGACAGGCAGTGCTCCAGATGGTGAACGAAATGGTCGTTAATTCAATATGTCTAACACTTTGATTTACCAATCTGCCACAGACGTGTCCCCCACAAAAAAAAAGCAGCAATGTTTAATCCTGTTACAGACTCTCCTCTGCTGTGTCTGTCTGCCTACCGCAAGTGTACATGTGTGCGCGTGATCGTGGAGCAGGGCTGCATTCAATAACGAGAGGGATGGCAAAATAAGACAGTTCATCAGACCAATCAACTGTTGTACACTCAACAAAGGTTTTAAAAGAGCTGTTGTTACTGAACGTAGCCCTTCTGTACGATCACACTATGCTGTAGTCTGTCCATAGTCACCGTACTTCGTACTTGGATGAGCACAACGATAACCAGTGGGTGAAGTGAATTGTAAAAGAAGAGATTAATAAAAGAGTAGAGATTATCAAACACTTAATTTGATAGTTTTCTGATTAGTGTTAAATGTGTTTTATTTTTAAATTCTAAAATAAAATAACTTAAATCTAATTTCAATACTTAAATTTTTAAACTCCTAAATTTTTGTTTGTCTGGAAATCTGCTGGGTGTGGCTATAGTAAAATATACTTATAGTAAAAACAGTCTGTTTCATTATGTTCAAGTAGGGCATGGTGTAGGCTTTTTACTGTTAATTTTGTAGTAGTAGTAGCAGCAGTAATAACAATAATATTATTTACAATAATACCCTAGAACAACAATAATACCCTAGAATCCAAAATATCTGTTAGTTCTTGGCTGGTTCTTGTTTTTTGTTATTATTATTAAAAATATATGCAAAAATGTTAAGCTTCTTTGAGTGTCTGAACTCTCAATACTTCTTGAGAAGAAAAACTGGAATGCATTTACCACACTTTCACCAGAATGAAAATTGTGGAGTACAATGGAACGCAGGGCAATGGCTTATGTTCTGATTTAGCTCATTGAAAAGAATCGGTGTGGGTAATTTGGTACAGCTCCAGATGATGACAGTTCATCCTCTGCTAGAAAACCCCTTCATCCTTTACATCTGTTTCTCAAACGGTGTTCTTCCTCCATCATATGTTCTCATTTTATTCTATGAAACGCTTCAGTCCGGACCCCAGTCACTGATCTCTCGCTTTCCGTAAGAGCAGGATCTCCAGTGCATCATGTCCTTGGTTCCCAAATGCCATGTAGCAGGAACTCACCTAGCAAGAACCAACTTCCTGATTACAGTGTTAAAAAAGAGCTTATGGGATGTGTAGCTTAGGAAGCTGTAGATTGAAGTCTGTTGTTATGAGACCTACAGAATACAGAAAGAACAAACAGGCAGATAACATTTTTAATAAAAACTAATTGAAAAGTTAAGAAATGATGGCAGTTGGTCATTTTCGTGTGTTTTTTTTTTTAATAAAAGGTATGAAAATTAAAAAAAGATAGCAGCCATACTTTCTTTAAGTTTATCTGTTCATTTATAGACATTGATTCATACTGTTGTAACCCACATGAGGATGGTGTTCATCTGTGATATCCGCTCCAGCAGAACCAGTCTACAGTTCTGTATTGCTCCTTCACAAAAGGATTTAGATGAATAAAAATATCATATATATCACTACAAACTGAGATAAGACTAACACAACAATTAATGTAACATTTCCAAAATATCCATATAAAGCAACTGATATTAGAGTTGTATGAGGTAAGCTTGTTTCCTCACCTCTTTTATGAGATAAAAAATAATAAAAAAAAAAACAGCAAAGATCCTACATGAAGTAAGTAAATAAAACAGACCAAAAAGTATTTTTTTTTCCAGTGACATGAAATGGTCAACTAACTTGATGAGGTGAATAATTATTTTCAATGTTGAGATATCACAATAGAAAAAGTAGCTTTTCCACTGACTGAGATGCAAACACAGTTCATGCTTTAAGTCCATCTTCCGGACAAAAGTTTTGTTGTTCTGTACAAAAAAAAGTTCATGCTGTATTTTTCTTCGTGCTAAAGAAAAACACAGTGGTGCTCCACGGTACGCTAATTTACAGTCAGGCAGCCTGCTCTGAAGACCTGTCATCATAATCTGTGAATGAAAGAGAGACACACAAAGAAAGAGTGGACGGTGTAAGTGAACACATGCAGCGCACACAAGTGGAGATGATGCCAAACAATGATAGCAACACAGCATGCAGAACAAGCATTCCTACATGCAAGTGATTTTGCAACAAACTGCAATAAATGGGAAAAACAATGAAATGTTTGAAATGTGTGAATGTATAAAACAAAACGCCCTATGCAACAGAGAGTAAAGCAACACTTAGATAATCCGAATGGGGGGAAAAGACTGTAAGGGTAGCGTGAATGAAGGAAAAATAAGAGAAAAGGGACAGAAAGATGTGGAAAGTAGACTATCCGAAGGCATGAAAGGGGAGTGAGAAAAGGGAAGGGGAGGAAAGGAAATGAAAGAGAAAAGTCAAGAAATAAGAAGGAAGCAGGAAAAGTAGGGAAAGTGGTGAGAACAAGAACAATATGGCAAGGGAAGGGAAGGGAAGCACAGATTAGAGGAAAGGATAAGGAAGAGGACTAAAGCAAAGGCAAGGAATGAGAAGGAAACAAAAGGAAATGAAATGATTTGGAACAAAGGAAAGCGATTGGATGGTAGAAAATGGAAGGGGAAGGCAGGAACAACATGGAAAGACGAATAAAGCAGATGAGAAGTAAGGAGATAAAAGGACAGGAAAGGAATGAGAAAGAAACAGGAGGAAAACAAAGGGGAAAAAAGTAAAGAGGAAAACAAAGTAAAAGTAAATGGTGAGGGGAAAGAGGTAAAGATAGGGTTTATAAATATTTTATATATATATATATATATATATATATATATATATGTCTTAAGTCAAGGGA
>JAQQZS010000036.1:30121400-30132670 GCA_030068045.1 Platyallabes tihoni
CCGCTGCTGGCCAAATGGGTGCCCTAAGCAGAAATTTACTTTTGTGCCCCCTCCCCCAAATATTACAGAAGTAAAAAATAAAATAATTTAAAAAAAAACACCTACTATAGGGGCCAAAATAGAACTTTATTCAAATAAAAGTAAATACATAAATAAATTGCATAATTTTATGTTAATTTTGTATTAGATTATGCATTTTAACACTATTTAATGACACCATAGGTTCATTATTAATCAATAGTCATAATTGCCTGTGTTTTAATATAATGCATTTTAAGTCATTTTGTTTATTTAGATCTGCTTGTTTTCATATTAAGAAAGATGCATTAGTCGTGAAATTATTACCGACATTAAAACACATTATTAACGTCGACAGAATAAAATAAAGTTTCACAGGATGCACGGGCTTCATCTTGGGCTTTTTTTTTTTTCCTTCTTTCGTTTCTCGGCACCGGACTGTTGATGTCTCTTTCCAGGCATATTGTTCAATTATTATAATTTTTGGCCAAATAGGCAGCTGTAACAGAGGTGAGGGCGCGCACGTCATCACGTGTGCTTAGCCTACTCTGCGTTCACCATAAATGCAATATATACATTCATATATTTGTATATTATTAATATGAATTTATTATTATAATATTAAAAAAAAATGTTCTTGAGCAGCTGGGATGGTGCCCCCCTGGGAGTTGGTGCCCTACGCAGACTGCGAACTCTGCGTATAGGGAGTGGCGGCACTGGGTGGGAGAGATGACTGGTCAATGTTGTTGTGATTGACAATTACAATATCTGTGAGTTTGTGTCTGCAGAAGAGAGTACAGAAAGTTTCTGAGCATGTTGCTAGTTTTAGGACTTGCTGGTTTAAGACTAGGAGTAACAGTTTCAACAAAAAACAGGGCTTTCACAGGGCTCCTCTGGGCTTTCCTTACAGATACACACAATCACGCACACTTACTGAGCTTCATCATACGGAGTTCTGCAGATGCAGTAGACCTCCTCTGTGGTTCCCTCCTGTGCCTGTTTACACTCTGCGCATATGTAGTCGTCCATCTTCTTCGCCTCCTTCTCCGTGATGCCCACGCAGTCACCGTGGTACCAGTTTGTGCACAAATCACAGCCTATATAAAACCTACAACAACAGAAGGTGAGATGACATCATCGGTGCAATTCTTTAGGCAGGTAAATAATGCTAAACTAGACTATACAGTCATGTGTAACTTCTTAGGTAAATTAACGTTGACGTTCCAGGGCAAAACCAAAAAAGCTGAAGGCACCAAATGCATCTTGACTGATTGACTACATTTGGTGTAAGGGGATTTTTCTTGCCAAACAATTTCTCAGTCTTACTTGGTCTCGTCGTACGGCGTCTTGCAGATGCAGTACAGATTTGTGTCCTTGTTGGTTTCTCTTGAGGTAGTTGTGATCATCTTTTTCTTCTTTGATTTGTCTGCGTTCTCGTCCTCATATTTGCGCTTGTAAGCTGATGGCGACGTTGTGCTCGTGACCTGGGCAGGAGCGGCGGCAGAAGCTTTGGCTCGTTCTCTTTCCTGACAGATTTTCTCCAAATCTTGCCTCAACTCCTCCTGTAGAAACAAAAAATATAGACGGCAATTTAGACTTTTAGACAGACAGCCAGTGGATCTTGCTACGGCAAACTCGTGTCACTTGCATGCTTACCTGCACCTCCAGTTGCAGCTGTCTGTCCAGCATCGCTCTCTTCTTCAGGATCTCCAATTTGAGCTGCTCTTTGTGTTTAAAGAGCAAGGCTGAGAGCTTGACAGCCATCTGCTTGCTGCGTTTTTGCTCAACCGTCTCCTCTCGTTTCCGCTTCCGCGCTGCCTGCCGCTCGTCCTTGTCGATTTTGTCCAGGATGAACTTCATCACCTGGTTACACACGATCATCCTGCAACACCAGTTTTAAATCCGGGCTCAATTTTTGCATGTATGTGGATGGAGATTATGCTGTATATAACTATATATTAGGTAGATAATAATCTGCTTCATACCTCACCGTATCAAACTAATGAACTGATCTAGCAGAAAATGTACCCAAATTTCTTTTTATCGAAATTGTATTTGATTAGTATAGACAAGTTTGGTGTCTGGTGATAACACAGGGTTTTGGAAATTCCAAAACAAACAGAGTACAAATAAGATAATAAAAAAAAAGCCTCCTGAATCCTTCTACGCTGGGTCTGGGAGAAACTTTATCTAATCTCTGATTAAATTCATGTTTGGAAATGATCATAAAAGGCAACGCGATGCAAACAAAATGCGTAAGCATGTAATTTAGTTGACTTATGTTTGTCCTGAACTTTTACTACCTTTCAAGTTTATGATCTTAGTTGATTATAACGCACTCAGATACTCTCCCGAAGCCATTAGTCTAAAGGTTGTCGCTACAAATGCATGCTTTAGTCCTTCGCAAAGACACAGGTCAGATGGCAATGCTCACATAGCCAAAAGTGAAACAAATTCTTAGGAACTGATTGAAACCAGGCATCAAACGATCAAAGGACGGTCTAGGCAGGTCTGGAAAGCAGAAAGAGTCATCATGAGCATACCTCGCTAATGTCCACTTACTATTAAACCATGCTACATTTTTTAGCCATTATCACAACTCATGGACTTCTCAGGCAGAGAGCACGTGTGTCCGCTAGCTGGGCGTTGTTGTTATTTCATGTCAGGAATATGTTAGGGTGGGTGGGGAGGCGGGTTGTGACAAATACTCTTCAATTGGCTCTCACAGCTCTCATAACACTGGCCGCATGTGGGAAAAGGAAGGGGGCAGAGATGGAGGGATCACCAGCTGTGGAGGTCAAAGGCCAATCGTAATTCCCAGACACAACACGACACACAGCATGAAGTGCAGAGAGATGCAGGGACAGATAGATAGAGTCAGAGACTCAAGTTTCCAAAATCTTCTTTCTTGGATTTTTGAGTGAAATTTTGATTTCGCTCATAGAAAAACAAAAGGAATGATTAGAGAACTTTAAATATCGATATGAAGAGAGCGCTATCTGCCCTCTTCTACGTCCATTAGCTCACAGATACCCACAATTGGTTCAAAATGCTGAAACCCTGCTTACTCCCATACAAGCCAGAAACAACACAAACTAGCCCAATTACCTAGACAGTAGCGTTAGTACCCATCATTGATGGTTAAAGAGTTTGTAGAAATAGTTAAAAGGTTAAAGCTAAAAATAAGCGTATCAGCATCTGACATAACAGCTCTTAACTACTCAACATTTTGATTTGATTTATGCTGCAAACTTCAGTTTTCATAGTGTACGGTTCATTTTTGGAGTAAGCCATGCTCTGTCATGCTTTTTTGTGTTTGGTGAGGTTTGTAGAATTTTGTAGATAAATTGCTGTCGTTTCTGTGTCTTCCGTATACTCTGTGTATAAACAGTAAACTATCGCTTTGATTGGCTCTGTTGAGTGATGCATGTAGCCATGCCCACCTCAAGGAAAAAGCGCTTAATTAACTGTCTCTGTTGAGTGACGCATATGGGCACGGCCACCTCGAGGGAAACTCAACTGGATATATATATATATAGACACTATTTCACTAAAATTAGCCTAATTCTTTATTAACAAGATAATAAAAATTATACAAATTATTATTTTTCCCAATCATTATTGTTTAAATCAATGCCAATATGAGTACATTCTTTAAACACTGAATAATGTTCCTATTTAAGACAATGGGAAAGAGTTTCTTGCTACTACAAGTTGTACAAGTAGTATGCTCAACAAGTAGTAAATGGAAATTATTTTTCTTCCTGTGACCGAAAACCAGATACAATCTGAACACTAAATTTTGTGATTCTTTGCACCCTCAGTTTTGGCTATTACACAGTGTTGGCTCAAATACAATCATCATCTGCGTTCCTCTGTTACCAGTCTTAACACTGACTAATGGCTTAATAGACCTTCTCTTGTTTTAACATTAAAAAGAGAGTTTGTTGTTTTTTTGTTGTTTCTTGTTTAGTTTTGATTCATGTTGTCCACATATGGGTTTCATCTGGTTTTCTTGCACCTCCCATAAACACATTAACGAACTGACCATGTTAAATTATCCCCAAGTGTAAATGAGTGTGTGAATTGACTGGCATCCCACCTAATTGTGCATTACTACATTATAGTTATGTTTTATACCTGAATTTGTACTCTAGAAGTTTCAAGATGCTTTAATAAAAACATGAACCAACAAACAGCAGGTCTAGTCCTGTTTGTAGTCTGGGGCGTGTAGGTGCAAACGTGCTCCCAGCTGTCCCCAGGGCATAGATCATGGTGGTAGAGGATGGGGGTGACACCTTGTAAGGCATGCTGGGCCCGAAATGAGGTAAGAATAGAGGGGAATTATACAAAGTTGTGGACAGTCAAGTGCCAAAAGGTATGAAGGGTCAGCATTGGGTCACAGAAAGGTCAACGTATTCTCCAGACCCTTTGTTCCATAGAAAAACATATCAGGATGCTGGATGGCTGTTGACATCATTTGAGCCGCACTGACATGATGGGAATGTGACCAGAGGCCAAAACGGTAATCATGCTCCAAGCTAAGAATTGAACAGCTACCAATGCATTGAAAAATTAAATAAAAGAAAAGAAACCATGCAGAGAAAACAGATAGGTGTGGCAAATTTCCTGCAATTTAATTTTATAACACTTCTATGTATCATTCTATGTAGTTTTTTCCCCTTTCAATTTACATAAAGAAATGGTCAGGGGCGTGGTCTGATGGGATCATGTGATCTATATGGTAAGTCTGAACAGCCTGTAAGAATTATTTAGGGATAAAAAGGTAGTCGTCAAGTCTGGAGTTGTGAGGATGTAATCAAAACATATATTCTTCAAATTTTGGGTTTAAATGTCACCAGTTACCTATAAATTAACTGATACGACCTGGTGATATTTGCAGAGGAGGATTCAGACTACTAGAGAGCACAGATCTCTACAATAGTTCTTAAACATTAAAATCACTGATTAACAAACTTAAGCCTAAGTGCTTACTGTCCAGCATCACTCAATAATCTTTAGCTGGTTTATTTATTCAACAAACCTTATCTTCCTATGCAGATTTGATTGATTAGACTATTTATTTAGGGATCTTGAGCAACAGGTCAGAGTAACTACTTGGACGCTTGTATAGTAATATATTGTGTGCATGAGCACAAGCTCAGAAAGAGACCCGTTTCTGCATCGTGTAAGTGAGGACTTCGGGAGTGCGGTGCTAAACCCACCTCTGGTTCTCTTCTCGTTCTAAAGGCGTCATGGGCTTCTTGTGTTTCAGCTGCTCAATTGCTGCGTTCTGCTTCATCACCACCTGGGGAACGCACACACACACACACACACACACAAGTGAACCCTCATGGTCTCACACAGACATAAAGAACACACCAAGACAAAGCAACATACTGTACAGACACATTCAAACCACTGAAACCCATGTCTATATACACATATCGTAAATCATTCAAATGTACACATATGAAAAATTACATACAGGTGCATAACTCTCTACCTATACATACAGTATAGAGCTAGTGGCAAAGCAGCAAAGACGGAAAGTAACCACAGACACATGACCTGGCTCATGTGAGTCACTGCCACTGTTTGGATGGGATGCACTCAGTGGTCTCTGTGACGCATCTCGACTGTTGGGATTTCCCTCATCTAGAACCTGCATCTGGATAAACCTGCTCTGCCACTTCAGTAGGATGCGTGCTGTTCTCGGGGTCCACTTTGACCTGAATCATATGATCTTGCTCTGGTGCACGTGCAACTCAAAAGGCTCTGGGGTGCCGCTTGGCCATGAGGCCCTTTTCTCACACGTGTTGTTTATTTGTTTAACCGGGGACCTGTAGTGCAGCGTGGCCCGCTTACCTGTTTTTGGATGAGGTCGCTCTGGCTGATGGCCTGCTGCTGCTGCTCTCTCTTTGCCTCCTGCTGCTGTTTCTTCTTCTGCTGCTGCTGCTGACGGAGATGCTGGATCCTCTGGAGTTGCTCTTGGACGCTGGCCGACTGTAACGTCACTACGTTCTGGACCTGCTGGGACTTTACCCCATCCTGGCATACTGCCCCAGTCTGCTGCTGGATCTGTACGGGCAAGTGGAGCTTAACTGTCTGGTCCGGCTGGAGCTGTAACCCTGGCACTGTGACGATCTGTGCCCCCTGCTGGAGTTGCACCTGGGGCCTCACCTGCTGCTGTTTCACAGCCATCTGGTTGACAGTAGTTTTGGCCAGTATAGGGGTGGGAGACTGGATTGGCATTTGGGCTTTATGGGTCATTGGTGGGGTGCGGGGGGCAAAAGCTCCGGCCTGCACTGGTTGTGCAGGGGAGGGAGTGCAGGTCTTGGTGGCAGTTTGACCTGGGGTAAAAAAAAAAAAAAACAATGACAAAAAAAAAAAAAAAAAAAAAAGAAAGCATGAGCTTAAAACGTATATATGTTAATTTTACTTTTATCCTAGAAGATACTACTAATGTTACTAGAACAAAGTTATTACATACTTCAATAAGCACATTTTCTCTACCACTATTTAGTCTAAAATTCCCTAAACCCCAAGAGTAATTGATGTGGTCCAATACAGCGAACCAGTTCACACACTGGTTCAATTCAAAAAGATTCATGTTTGCATTTGAGAAAGAAGAGATATAAAATCAAAGCCTCTGGTACCCGGTGTGGAAGATGACGCAGGAGTGGGAGTGAACAGGAAACGCTGCACCTGGCCGTTAGGTAAGACAGCCTGCATAAGCTGTTGTCCAGCTGCAGGGATCACGGTCAAGCCAGCGGGGATGACCTGCAGTTGACCTGCTGTCTGACCCTGACCCTGCCCCATCACCGTTACCCCCTGCAGACAGAGAGACACAGAGATGCAGCAGAGATTTCCATATTCCACTGAGCGAGTGACAGGGATGTTAACAGTATCAAACACACACACACACACAGACAACTCAACAACCACAAGCAGGGCAGGTGTAGAATTCCTGCAGCCACACACACGCAATCACTGTACTAACCTGCTGGCTTTCCACTGCTGCTCCCTGCTGCTTCTGAGACAAAAAACAAACCAAAGGAAAATTAGACCAGCAATTAGACCAGATTATAGCCGTTTAAGCTTCCGTCACACACGGGCTACGGAAAAGTTTGAGCAAAAGGCAACAGGTTGGCCACGAATAAAACATATTGTTATTAGATGACATGCTGAGGGCAGTCTGAGTGCACAGCCAAGCGTCCACACCCAGGCGCTGTGGTGTGGAAACACCTGTTGGGGAATGTTTCAAATGCATGTTGGTTGTTTAAAAAGAGTAATTTTTTTCCTATCTGACCCACGACATGTGTCACGTCAGTTTCTGTTTTCAAACAACGTTCACTTTTCTGCAACTTCTCAGCTGCTCTTTAAAAGGTGGAACGCAATGCTGTTTAATATGTTACACTCAGAAGATGTGACTGATTTAACTAGACTTAGTATATTGCATATTGTAGATGTCTGATGTGGAAAAAAATCAACATATTAACCATTTGCAGTGCAACATGTGGCGTCTCATTTTCATTATTTAGTTTAATTTAAGAATTTCAGCTTTCGTTTAAGTCAGTTCTAGAAATCTTCTCTAATTTGCTTAACAACATTTGTGACAACAGTGAAATATGTGGAGATATACTCTACCAATCAACTTTCTTGTTTTGTAACTAAAACAGCAGTGATGCAAATGCAATAAAAAAAATAATAAATTCTATTTAGCTTGATTTGTGATTTTTTTTACTTTTACTTCTCACTTCAACTTCTTTTTCTTAATTTGTCTTCATTTAGTTTCCATTAATCCATATTCAATTATTTTGTGAAAATTTTCATAAAAAAACTATACTTGATCAATTTAATTATTCATATTTATTACAGTATAAGAATATGAATATTTTTTATTAGTTTGCTGTAATACTCAGAGCAGTTCTCTTATTTAGAGTATGCTGTGTGTGTGTGTGCGCGTGCGTGTGTGTGAGTGAGTGTGTGTGCGTGAGTGTGTGTGTGAGTGTCTTACCTGTGTCCCCTGACTGAGCTGGGTGAGCTGAGCGAGGGTGAGTTTAACTGGACCCTGGGTAACTCTGGGAGTAGAGGCAGGGCTGCTAGACTGTCCTCGGATGATCTGGGTCACCGCCTGACCTGAAAGGAAGAAGAGCAGATACACATTGAGATAAACGTACAGACAGACAGCAGCACGTAACAATTGTAACTGATGTCAGATCAGTGCTGTAGAGACCTTGCTGCACAACTATTGGGGTTCTGAGGATAGTTTTCCCCACAGCAGCTCCTTGCTGTGTTGGCGTCCGTAATACAGTCATCCCCGGCTTTAGCTGTCCTCCAGTGGTAGTCACCTTAAATAATAAAAAAAAAAAAGATATCCAAAAACTTTAAAAATTACAAATGATAAAGCAAACATGTAGACTTGCAGCCTTAGCAAGCAGGAGTCTCAGGTGTTCTATGATATGAAGGCTTTATTTTTAATCTCACTGTGTTTACCTGTTGTGTAGCTGTGCCCTGTGTCTTGGCTGTGATGTTGACTGTAGATGTGTTGGGTTGTAGTGTGGTGGTGACAGTTTGCTGGTTGCCCGTGGTACCGGATGGAATGATGCCGACAACCTTCTGCTGTACACCTGACAAAATGATTGTTGAGAGGTCATTAAAAATGTTGCTCAGGCTTTAATTCTGCAGATAGATTGTATTTTATATATCATATTGTATTTGTTCTGTTTATAATAGTTCATTCCTGTTCATATCATATACATCATATAACATATATCATATCATATCTATCTCGTATCATATGCACTGCATGGGAAAAAAACACATTTCAGGAAGGTCAAATTATAGGGCTGCATCAAGCAAATAAACAACTCGGTAGATTTGAAATTAATGGAACTGGGTTACGAACCTATTACCAGAAGCTGGAAGGATAGTGCTGAACCGTCAAAAATCCTGAATAGAGTTCACTTAAACACTTGGGGAAGTTGCACGGTAAAAACTCAACAGTAAAAAACATAGTTGTGTCTAATAGTGAAAGTAAGAGCATTTCCATATACACACACACAGACTGTGATGAGAAGTCTCAGGATTAGAACTAAAAGCTATGTAGCCAGAAGAAAACCACATTAGTGAGACTAATCAGAAAAAAGGGAGGATAAAGACTGGGCTTTGGCAATTGAAAGACAGTCATGTGATTTGATAAGTCGAGACTGACCCTGCAGGAGCTTTAAGAAATGGAGTTTTGGGGGTGAACATTCTGTGATGCAGCAATACAATAGGACCAACTGTTTAAACAAATCATTTGTGCACATAAACAATTCAAATAAAATCATTGAAATGGCACTCTCTCTTATTTGCTTGTTGTCCTTTATCAGCGCTAAAGCTCTGCATTTGTGTACTCACACAGCAGATGAGGAGTTTAATTCCAAAGAAGGACATGCACGTTCAGATTCTTGAATTTTTTTCAATGTTAAGATGATCCTTGAAATAGAGCCATAATAATCCCATCAACAAGCTCCAGTGTATCCTTCTTTATCCCAATTCCAAGACCACCCACATACAAAAGAAGCTGCATTAAAGGAATCTCACTGTGACGCAGTGGAGAATTGGTTATCTGTACCCACACTGTTCGCCTCTAAAATCGTGGGCAAGGTGGAAAACACACCCTGACCCGGTCGTGCACATTCCTGAGGGACTCCTGGGACCCGAACCTGAACCTCGGCCACCTCCGTACCCCAAAGCGCTGCTTTAATTGGCTGATTCACTCGACAGAGCTCTGAAAGTTCTGAACCTACACCATGGCTCAATGGATTACTTGTTCGACGGCTCTCTTTTAACGTGCTTTGATGGTCGCCACGATAAACAGTGCGGGAGCAGGTAAACAGGCGTCTTCAAAACGCAAACGAGATCTGAGGAAGGGCCGGAAACAACAAAAGAAATTTATGAACGATGCTTTAATGCCTCCAGTCCATCTTGTTTTTCTGAACACACAACAGGAATGTTTCACATCATATCTTGTGCTTTCTTGACAAAACAAAGTATTAAGGGGGGAAAAAAACAAAAAAAAACAAAACCAGTACCTCTTCCTCGAATACGTTAAGCGCAACTACAAGTCATCAACTGAAGCTTGAAAATCCCTCATTTCAGAGAGCTGACGGTAACTGTGGGGTGAGAGTGGGGTGGGGTGGGGTGGGGTGAGGTTTTTACCTCCATCCTGACATCAAACGTCTGCCCTGAGGATGGATGGCGGCTTGGAAGAGAAGCTAAGTGATGCTCTTCTCTGACACGGAAAAAGCAGAAGGAAACTCTCTATGCGGCCTGGGCTACCTGCTCCAGACTTGTCAGCCTGAAGGGAAACACGTTTTCATGACTATTTCCTCGGCCGTCTCCAGAACAAACAGCACTACCTGAAACGACTGGACTGGGAAAACACACCTCTGTGTGTTACGGGCCTGGGCTCTATATTCCTGCGTCACACATGCTAACACAGCCACATACACACGCTCGCTAACTAAACACACACACAACACGACCAAGCAGGAGCCGAATTTAATGAGCAATTAAGAAATTCCACTCTTAACACAGAGAAAGGTCTAATAGTGGACAGTTATGCTGTATGATGTGTGTTAGCCAATTATTAGTTTTTTTTTTTTTTTTTTTTTTTACACATAAAATAGTGAAATAAAATAGTAATTTAAAATCCTCATTACAACAGGGACAAAAAACACACTCACAATTTAGGAATTCCTTTATAACACTTTGACAAATGTGACATTCAGTATTAGTGTCTCATGTAAAAATGTCTAAACTGAAAAAGTCCTTTATTTGCCACTCAACCCATTTTTATTTCCTGTATTTTTCCTTTTTTGTTTATCCTAAAGTAGGTTTCCTTTTATTTAATGAAATGCTTTAGTCCTTGCTCTCTCATTCCTCAACTCCGTCTTTCTTCCTTTATCACTTTACTTTCTTGTTCTTTCATTCCTTTTCTTCTCTTTACATATGAACCTCTCTTACTTTTGTCTTTCATTCTCTCTCTCTCTCCCATTTTTTCCTTGTCCTGTTCACGCTCTGCTCCATTCTCACTTTATTACCCTTCAACTTTTCCTTCGCCCCTTTTTTTGTTAATAACCTTTTAATTGGAAATTCAATTATGAAAACAAACAAATGCAATGCTTCTAGAGTTAGGGGGGGGGGGGCGGTAATAATTTAATGGGGAGAAAAAACACACAAAATGTATAAGTGAGGACGGA
>JAQQZS010000036.1:30136552-30151220 GCA_030068045.1 Platyallabes tihoni
TAGCTGGCTATAAAAAGCGTTTGCAAGCTGTGATATCTGCCAGAGGAGGTGTTACTAAGTACTGATTATGTAGGGTGATCAAACTTTTGCACAGTGCCACAATAATGTTTAATTTTCTTTTAATCTTTGCTCAATTTATGACATAAAAAGTAACTATGCATCAATGTTTGCTGAAAATATTGTGAATTTCTTCCATTTCCAAGACAGACTGTTCATCTTTTCAATTGAAAAAAAAAAAATTCACCAAAATCTATATATCTATCTATATTCTGGCCTGTTTTGAGGGCTACTGTCGTGAGTACATTTCAAACCTGAACAGTCAGTAGCGAGTATTAATGGTCAGTAGCTTCACAGAACCATTAAAAGCCTGTAATAAAGCTTCTGGAAAGACCTGCGTCTGTAAATTTGAGTAACCAGTAAACAATGAGGTTCTCAGTAGCTTTTAATAATTTATTGCATGGTATACCAGTCAGGAGCATTCAAAATCTCTTCACAGCCTTGTGTAGCAGTCTGTCAGTAGTTTTAACAGTCAGTACCCTCGTGTAACAGTGAGGAAACCTAGCAAAAACTAGTGTAACAGTCAGTATTATTCATTTACAGTCAACATTGATCATGTCAGTAGCTTTCAGCCCACTGCAGTGTGTAACAGTCAGTAGTTTGCCATAACCACCTATTGGCTTTTGTACCAGTCAATTGATTTTAATAACAGTCAGAACCCTAGGAACACCCCACCGACTCGGGTACCAGTCATTAGCTTTTAATAGCACTCTATAGCCTTGTATAACAAGTCAGTAGCTTTCGATAGCAGTCCACACGCACACTCCACAGTCTTGTGTAAAGTGCATGAGCCCTAAATGGCAGCAAGAATCCAGGAATAACGGTCAGTGTTCATGAAAATGAATACCGGTTTGAAGCTGTAAATAGAAATGAGTAGTTCTCAGGAAGAGTATCAATACTTTTCTAGCCATCAGTAATTGTCAATACGTGCCAGTAACGCGTAGCAGCAGTACCTCCTTGCATGTTGGGCACACTGAATGTGACGATCTTGCTGTTGGCAGGAAGTGGGATGACTTTGCCAGTTACTGACACGGGACTGCCTGAGATCTGGAAGGTTTGCCCCGACGTCGTGGAGACAGTGGTAACAGTGCTGCTGGACACTGTCATATTAAAAAAATATCCTTTATCATTTACTTAATGATAAATGATGAAAAAATAATGGTGAGAAAACACTGAGGTGGGGAAAACAATTAACTGCGGAGAAGATTTGATAGGGTAAGGAGAAGCAGCAGGCCCCTATTCGATCACGTTTGTAACGCTCTTTTGAAATTCACAATAGTGAATCTGACACTACTTTTTACAGTTTCTGTTGCAGAAGTCTCCGCATGATTGAATAAGGCCCTGCAATTCCGTGAGTAACATAACAAGATGCCACTGACGCCATACATGCGCTGCAGTCATCACAACACAGGACAAGAAAAGACAACCGTCAGTCATCGGTCAGCCAGCATTAGCATGCGGTGCGTCATCTCATGCGAGCCATGTCGTAAAACGTTCCACTCATTCAATGACAGTGAACTGCTGCGTATGATTGGAGGGTTAAGCAGGCATGGCTGTGCTTTGGGTAGCTAGCCACAATGGTTTAGGAACAGATACTTTTAAACTCAAAATCAAGGGGTTATAGAAATAAACAGGGATCTAAAATGAAAATGGAAATGACCACATTCTGACCACATTTAAATGTCACAGGAAAGTCACAGTACGCCAGTTATGTCTAAGAAGAAAGATGATCCTCCTTACCTTGACCTTGGACCCAGGTTGCAAAGGTTTGCTGGAAGTTTTTATTCTGCTGGAATGTGACTGGCGTGCCCATCTTGGTGGCCAGCACCACTTTGGCTCCAGGCGTGAGCTGGCTGCTTAGGGAACCTGTGGTCGCTTTGGGAGTGTTGGGGGTGGCAGGGCTGGCTGAGGGAGTGGAGGCTGCAGCGGCTTGCTGCTTTTGTTCCTGACGTTTCTGGAATGAGAGAAAGCAATGGATTCAAACTAATGTCGTATGAGCCAGCTTTGAAAAATAAGGCTTTATCATTGGAAGGCAAAGCATGGCTCTGGAATCTACCCAAAACCCTCACTGAAACACTAGTAGCAACTGTCTAGGAAAGTTTCTCGCTCTTTCTTAAAAGACCTTCAAGTTCATCTGGGGCACTTAATATGAAACACTTCTATTTCTATCCACTCATGTTTGTTTAGTCCATTGTCATTTACAGACTAGACTACTGTAAGTGGCTTTTGGCAGGTCTGTCTATGCACACCATTTGGACTTTGAAACTGAACCAGCTGAATGACTTGTTTTCAACTTTCCCCAAGTTCTCCCACACCACAATACTGCTGTGCTCTCTCCACTGGCTTCCTGTAGTTGCCCGCATCAGATTTAAATCACTTGTGCTTGCTTACAAAGCTAAATATGGACCAACATCCATCTAGCTTAAAGCATTTATCACACCCAACACTACACCACGCTCCTGCCCTTGAATTCAAGCACAGCTCTGTTGGACTCACCATCTCCCAGGATACAAAGAATTTATGTATCAAGGCTCTTCGGGTAAATGTCTAAACAGCCAAGCCACCAACAGTCTTTAAACTGATCTACTGCTTCATGAAATACTAGTTTTAATCTGGTAACATGCTTAGTCCCAGACCTACCACAGAAGGTATTTATTGACAGAGACTACAAAACAATTCTGTAAGTCAATCTGGATAAGGGCGTGTGTCTACGCCATATATTTTAGCAGCGATGGGGGGCATTTTAACTGAATGTTTACTCAATTGTACGTTCTCTAAATATGTTCTCTATGCTCTCCAAATATTGTTACAATGCACTAAAACAGGTCAAGACTTGCTTAAAGTTCATGATAAGTTTTTTCATTGTCTTCCCACCTGTTGCTGAAGTTCCATCGCTTTCCTCCGAGCACTAACCCTGACCTGCTCTGCTGCATGCGCTTTCTCCCTTTCCGCTCTGGATAGGACAGAGAAACAAAACAATACATTACTTAAAAGAACCAGTGTGTTCTACAATGACTTTGAGAGAAAGTAACAGGAGTCTTAAAGGCATGATGCATTAAACTTAAGGCACAATGCTCTCAAAGCCACAGCATGCAGTCTATACACAACCAAAAGCAAAAATTTGAAAATCACATTTTCAGCAGGGAGGGGAAGAAATACATGTATATATTATTTGTGAGTGGGTGTATAACTTGTACCGCTCTGCAAACGCTCGGATTTCCCACAAGTGGAGATCATCTTCAGGCACCCATGTTTCAATGATTATTGGCCCATCCTGCTTGCCAGGCTCGGGGCGTTTGGGCCGCAGAGCACTGGACCGCAGGCCTTTCCTTTGTGGCGTGCATGTCTCAGCTGAAGATGGAAGCAGACAAAACTTCAGATTCATGTTGTTCAATATTTGACTGGTAAATTGAGTTTAAAATAACCCCCATAGACCCTAAACCTTTTACGGTATTTAACTAATGATCAGCATAAGCCCACTTTAAAGTAACCAGCAATTTTGCGTTTATGCAAAACTGTGTGCTGTCTAGGACTGCAGCCAGTTATGGATGGTTTTGATAGGAAAAATGGCAGACAACAAATCAATGTGTTATGAATAACGGTGTGAAACGCACTACTGTACATCACTTCTTGACACAAAGTTACTGTATTTAAATGAATTAATCATTCATTTTGGATCAAAATTTTCTTCACATACACTTTATTTATAATATATTTAGACATAATACATCATGGAGCATTAACATACACATTTTGAGAGAAGTCAAAGACTGATATTAACTTAAGTAAGTAGTAAAATAAAGGACTTCTACAATATACGTCAAACATGAACAAAGGAATTAAACAAAAACTATTTCAATTATTTGATGATGATTTTGAGCCTGTTTGAATCAATTCTGAAATCAAATAAGTTCTTTTGCTGCCTACGATATTATGAAACCCATACAGAGACATTCAACCACTTGTTCTTGAGAGACCAATAGTACTGTAATTTACTTATCAAATTGTTACTTAAGTAAGGCTAGAGCTGTAGTAATATTTGTCTGAAATGCTAGAAGGAAAGAAGAAACTACTATGTCATATTAAATATATCACCTTTTTGGTATTTAGAAAATTAAAAATATTAACCCAACCAGAAAAAGTGCAGTCCTAGTGTTGTGCACCATATTCCTTATGATAGGTTTTTGAATCTTACCGTTGTTGCCATCAAACAAAATCACTAAAAATAACATTTCTTACATTTTATAGTTACTTCTTATACTTTAAAGCTGTAACAAGAAAAACCACCCACTGATGCTTGTTTAAAACCAACCAAAACAAAGAAAAAAAAAATGTACTCATAATATATATAAAAAGGTACTCTCTCACCTCTAGGCAATTCAGGGACCCCTAGAGGACAGATGATCTTCCGTATGCAGTATTCCGACCGGATACCGTAAGGACCAACGTCTCTGCGCTTGATGATCTCTGTGGTGGTGATCTCAGTCTCAGATGTTTCTGCATCACACAAAGACAGGTTGTGCATGTGTAATGTAATATATAGCAAATGCAGGGGAAAATAACCTGAAAAGTTTCCTTTCAATTAAATTCCAATTCAATTTTATTTGTATAGAGATTTTAACATTGGTTGTTGTCGCAAAGCAGCTTTACAGAATCAAAAGAGAATTATGGAAATAAGTATGAAAGGTGTAAGGAAATATATATGAATCAAAATGAGGAAAAATATATTGCAAAAATTTCAATTTGCTAGGGAGCTTAAAGCTTGTACTTTGGACCGATGGAAAAAAGTTGTGTGTTCTGATGAGTCCTGACTGACCCTATTCCAGAGCGATTGGTGCTTCAGGGTAAGAAGGAAAGTGCATGAAACGAGGCAGGTTTATGATCTGGGGTTGCTTCAGTTGGTCAGGTCTAGGATCAGCAACGTTATGTGGCAACAAATTGAAGTCAGCTGATGACCTGAATGTACTGAATGACCAGGTTTTCTCATGAATAAAGTTTTTTCTTCCCTGATAGCACAGGCATATTGCACGACTCAAATCGTGAAGAATAAGGGAGAATAAGGAATCATTTTCACACATGAACTGGCCCCCACATTGTATGCGATAATCAAGGCTAAAAGGTATGACATTTTTTGGCCAGGTAGTGTATAAGCCTAACTATTTACCTAGTTAAGTGCTTTAATAGATATTATGGGAAATTACCATGTACAATGATGTTTTTACATCAAAGAAACTACTCAAATGTAGCTGCCATCTTTGTTTTCTCATACAACAGTGGTTACCTGTGCGTGTCGTGCCAGCATTAGATGACGGTTTTACAGCCATGTCGTCCCACCGAAGGCATGCCCAAAGAAGCCGCAACATCAGACTCACTCCGGCTAACGAATTTACAGTCTGGAGACGATACCTAAGCCCAAAAAACAACCACCATTTCCACCAACTGTTATCAGAAATCCAGACAAATCACATTCTAAAGTTTACTTTAAACTTTGTTGCAGCAGTTGGCTACAGACTTAATCATTCATGAGCAAGTCTGATTATAGGTATAGACAATACAATATGGCATGAATCTTGTATTTTTAGTTACAAACATGTATATTCAGTACATTAATAGTTGCTCTGCACAATGATAAAGGACATGCCCACTCACCTCCAGGTGATGCTGAATGTGGGTCTGGGAGACGGGTACGGCCAGATGTCTTGGACTGGTTTGGCATTGTAGTTGAAAACTGACACCTCCCTAAAGCCACCCTTGCGGGCCATCTTCTTGAGCTCTTCACTGGGAAGAACGAAGATGCTCTTCTTGCAACTCTTGGTGGAAAATTTGCGATACGACGGAAGTGCTGCTTCAGATCGCACTTTCTTGGTGCGAGAAAAGTGAATGAGCTGAACCCGTTCTCTTGTGGACTTCACTCGTGTCACTGACTTGGAGACTCTTTCTGTTTCTGTTGATGAAGGTGTCGTGGTGGTTTTTGTTTCCTGTGTCACAGTGGTTTTGGTTGTGGTAGTTAGGTTGGAAACGGTGTTGCTCTGAGTCACTGGACTACTGCTTATCGTCTGAGACTCGGTGGTGGTCGTTACGGTGGTAGTAACTTGCATGACCGCCTCTGTTGTGGGAGAACTGCTGGTGCAGTTGCTCTCTACAAAATCATTGCTGAGGCTTGATTCTTCTGCTGACAGCACTGGGGAGGGAACGATTGTCCTCTGAGACACTTTGTCATCCTCGTCTAACCCAGCTTCCATGCTGTTGTGTTCTTTGCTATCCAGTGCAGGCTCTGATTTGGGAATGGTTGGAGAAGACAGTGCCAGATCCTCCACGGTGACACCAAGACGGGGCACCTTCTGTGGGGGAAGGTATTCTGGGTTTCCCCCTGCTTTGTTGGTGCTGCTGATTCCATTCACTAAAGGCTTCAGAGAATCCTTGAGCGACAGAACCTTCTTATCCTCCATCATCTTGTCGTTCACCTTGTTCACCACACTATTGGTCAGATTGTCCTTGGTACCTAGATCCTTAACATGCTGTCCATTCATTTGCAAGACAACAGGACCATTTCCTTTGCTCTCCTGTTCCCGGGAGGCATCCCTATTCTCTCCCAACAATGCCACATTATTCACCTGGTTTACTGTGCTAACTAATCTTTGCTCACTGCTGCCACCGGTGGACAGGAGAACAGTACCGTTTTCACTCTGACTTGTGTTATGATTATTAACACATTGCTTAGGAATGTCCCCTGAGATAAGTGGCACCGTCTTTTTAGCAGTAGACAGGCACAGACCGGATGTGGGACCACCTTCACCAGGTTTTACTTGCCCAATGCACCCATCGGTTGACCCATTTATCACAGAACTCTCCAATGATGAATCGCAGACCGAATCCTTGGCTGAATCCAGCGTGACTGCAATTTCCTTCTTGACCTCCGATTTAACGTCAGGCTGTATGCATGCTACTGCTCCATGTGGCTCCATTTTGAACTTGAGCCTCTGGATCACAACCTTAGGATTGCCACTAATAGCTGACTTCTTCTGTCGTTCTTCAATGGCCTGTTGCTTGACCCGGTGCTCAAGCAGCTCATCAAGCTTGCCGGAATTTACCTTTTTCTTATACGCTGTGCGAAGAAAGAAGCCCTCACTCACGTTGACCACATCACTGATGAAAGGTTTTGGGACCAGATGAGTATGAGGTACTTCCGCTTCAATGTCCATCCGTTCTTCCTTCATATCATCAATATTTCTTTCATTGTCCTCTTCTTCTGCCCTGTTGCTCTTATGCATTTCAGGACTCTTTACAACGTTAGTGTCTGCAGGAATTTTGACACTCTTGCCAGCTTATCACAAAAAAATTTAAGAAACATTTATAAAAACTTGATATCTCATTTGATCAGTAAGTAAAAATAACAAAATAAAGGAAATCAATTAAAGGGTAATGAAGTAAAGGTAAACAGAACAATGAAATCAAATACTTATTCTTGGCCGCCAAGACACATAAATTGAAGACAGACTGCACTAGTTATCAAACAGCGCCAGAACTACCTTCTATCTGTTGCCAGTAGTTTGCGTTAGTGTTCCCGGGAAGTCGTGGAACAAAGCGATGGACGCGAGTCTTACTGATCCAGCACCAGCCTCCGTAACCAGTCACTCTGTACTCCTCTCCTTTCTGTTTCCATACCTTCACACCGAACAGACATACAACAAAATTGTCCTATCACAACTTTATTCTACTTGGTATTTATTTTGTTTCCTGCCTTGTTAATCATGTTTTGCTGACTCAGTGAATGAATCTGAACAAATCTTTTCACCTGATGTTTAATACGGAAGGTGTATTTGACCCAAGTGGCCTGCTGCATGGTCTCCTCTTCCTCCTGCTTCTTTTCCCTCTTCCTCACCTTCTCCTTCTCCTCCCGCTCGAGGGATGTCACACGGTGCAGCCTGAACCACACACACACACACATTCGATTGAACTCAGCCCACCAACCCACTTTTTCTCACAAACACACACCCTCACAGTTTGATGAAAGAGCCACTAGGAGTGACTCCTGGGTTTGCTCTGGAACACGGCCAGCTTCAACACTACTTTAAAGAGCTCATGGTGGGTCTGCAGAGGAAAACATGCGGGCTCGTGGAGCCGTTAACTCAGGGGCCGATGGATTAGGGCCGGAAACGTGTGTGCTCTGAGCATGGCTTTAAATGGGCTGTGCTTGGGAACAAGCACTCTGTTTAAATATTGGTTTACTGCCCCTTTGATGCTGAGCAAACATCCTTACGTGACTCGCGTGCGGCACGAGTGAGGAAGAATTCTGGAGAGATGTGATTAAACGGCGTTCTGCTTCGTTTGATTTCAAGCAGCCGCAGAAAGCAAATAAGAGAAACCCAAACACACTGGAAACACCTAACGAGTCAGCAGCAAAAGTCAATCGCGAACAGCTAGACTTTTTGTAGGGTCTTTTTGCTTTCATCTACCACATAAAGTCTTTGACTGGGCATGAACTCTGAGGGTTTTGTAATATTGAGTTGCAATTGATTAAATGCTGTTGGCATGGAATAATTAAGTTCAGTAATTGCACTAAACAGGCTACACCATAAACTCATTCATTCACACCTTGAATGGGACCTCAATTAGATTTAAATATTAAACTAGCTAATCTACAACTAAACACTACTCCAAGTTGAATCAGAACATAAAAACTGCTATTTGCTAACCCTACATCTAAACATCTGAGCTACAGTTCCAGGACTTCTTAGTTCCTGATGCCGAGTAAGCACTTTTAGAGTCAGAGACTCAAGAAACATTGAGGTGGATCTTGTCACACTGTGTTTGAATGATGTACCATCTCACATGCAATTTTAATATTCTTTGTTAAGCCGAGGTTGTTTTAGTTTGTCTGCACGAGCTTCTAAATGCAACTTCAAACCACTGCGTGTTCCAAATATGACATCACTGCTTGCATCATAAGCCACAGTTTGATTTTACGGGCCACAGTTTGCACACAGAGGAAGTTTTGTTGCTTTGCAAAATAAACCAACACTGCAACCACAACAATTTTCCCTCCTACGTTTGTGTCTCTTTCACTATTTTTTACTTACTTTAGGGTGATATTTGTTTTACAGGGTTTAAAATAGTAACCAAAGGTTTGTGTGTTGCTGTCATTTTGTTGTGAGCTATAACGGGAGGATGTGCATGTGTGTTTTATGTATCCGGCACAATCGTTTAACTCTAAGTGGACCCAGACAAATAAGCGGTGAATGCTCTTCTGATGTTTGTTGAACTGATGTAAAAATGCCCTTATAACGGTTTGTGTGCGAATCTATAATCTAGTGCACTTGCTTTCCAATACATCAAAAGATGAATTTGATTTTGAACAATTTAAATATATTTTAATTTGATTCCGTAGTGCATGGAAGCACCAGGAGTGTGTGCCTTACCGTGTATGTCCCAGTGAGTCCTTCCAAATAGGCAGCATGGCCACTGGTTTGATGGCACACTCAAGGATAGCTAAGGCCAAAGCGAACTCCCGCGCCTTGCTGCATATCTGCACGGCCTTGCTCCAGTTTGCCCTGAGAGAACACAGACACACAGCAATCTCCTGAAACTGGTAACCAAACAGCAAATCATTTTCACCTCACTCAATTCATTGCTACAGAAAGCTATATAATGCAAAGATGACAAATTAGGGATACTAGGGATACTTTTGCAATATTTACATGACCTCAAACTGGCCTTGCTTTCTACATCACTATAACTGGATGAGGTACCTATGGGAGTCCCAGTTGGGGTGCAGAAATGGTGCTGGGATGTTGTTCTCCAGCTGGATAATCGTGAGCCTGAGCGTGCAGGTGGTGAGCACCCTAGAGCCATAAATCGCGCCGTTCCACTTGAAGTCTCCAGCAGGTGTCAGGCAGAACTTGTGCGAGAGATGTCTGCGTTTGTCGTGGTCCTCGCGGTGCTGGTGCTTGTTGAGAGCCAGAGTATTGGTGCTATACTGGTTCTGGTAGACACGGTACTTGCCTTCCTGACCCAGACAGAAATAGGTGCTCGAGGACCCCTTTATGACCGGGTCTTTGGTGTTGCGCATGTTGAGACGGGCCACTTCTGCTTGCTGGGCTGCCATTAGTACCTGAAGAACAGATAAAAGTGTATTCGGCAAACCTACCGGAACCATTTGGTTCAGTTTTAGAGCTTGCAAGTATCACTGTTAACTCCATTAATTCACAAAAGAAAAACTGACTAACACATAATTGCAACAACCATAAATGCTCACATCTCTTCCATCCTTGAACAGTCGATAAGACTCTTGGAGCGCTGCTGCCACCTGCTGGCTCTTCTGCTGACTCAGTTTGCTGTCTGGGTTGCGCAGGCGTGTCACCATGCGTGTGGCTGCGCGCAGTCCTACCGGCGTCTCATTACTGCCTTTCTCCTTCCCTTCACCTAAAGCACACACATAGACGGAACAATGAACCACACAAGTCCAGAAGGAGTGACGACTGATGTTACAATTTTATTAAACATTCTCAGATCAATGCTTGTTTACAGTTTGTGCTAGAATGATCGTTTGAGCATTTGAGCAATGCTCTTTCTTACTCTTCTCATCCTTAATGGAGATGCAAGCTTTCTCGGCAGCATCCAGGTTGTCTCCTCCTTTAAGACTGCCCCTACTATTCTCATCAGTGGTTTGTGGGGACAGGGATGCTTCCTCAACATTGGCACCTGAATTTGAGGATGTATCTGCAGAAGAAAAGATTTTAAAAGATTGCTGTTGGAGTATTAAAAAGCAAGAATAAAACAGAGGACCAAAAAAAGAAAGAGCAGGAGAGAGGCAGGGAGTAAGAGAGAGGAAATTACAGCTACACAGATATTTAAAGCCATATTATTAACATCATGTGACAAATAGCAAAGGTTATTCTTTCACTTTGAACCAGAAAAAATGGAGACACACATACTCTTTCTGCTATAGTTTGAACTCAAACGCATGACACAAGAATCTGCCCTGAATCATGCTTGGAGTGTTGCAGGAAGCGGCAAGCAAAAGACTGCCGGAAACAGCAAGCAAATAATTTAAAGCACGAGAGCATGAAAAGATGCAGAAGACCATGAGGATAACCCAAGTGCAATAAAAGAGCACAAGCAGCTAGAGCGCGTCTTTCCAGCGGTGTACCTGCCGTCTCAGGCGGCTCCTCCAGACCGCTTCCTTTCTGGGACTCACTGGGCTCGACTGGCCCATCGGAAGACACGGACAGCTGGGGGACAGTTGACGGAGAAGCCCCCGTGGACACTGAATCACAGGACGCCTCAGCTACACAGGAACACATTGATGTGTCGAGCAGTTTCTTATAAAATTCTGAACAAAGTCTAAGCCACTCCAAAGCAGGAGGGCACATTTATGAGCCATTTCAGAGCACCAAAAAAAAATAAATAAATAAAAAACCTTTCTCCATCAATCAATATATTTCGACATTTAATAATAATAATCTTTTCTCCCTTTTCAATCTGAAATTCCTTCGTGAATCATGTTATGAGAATCATGGGTCTTGGGTTATAATTCATCTTTAATTGCAAAACAATTGTGTGTGTCATTAAACACACACATTTACACGGCAACTTAAAAAGAAAAGGTTTAAGAGAATTGAAATGCACTTATTACTACCTGCACAGTTTTCCTCCTCAGTGTCTTGTTGGGCCTTTAGTGATGTGTCTTCAGAGGGCTCGGAATCCACGGAGAACGGCTCCTCCTGCGATTCCTCCCTTTTGGATTTCTGCACCTCCTCTGCAGCCTTCTTCTTCACCTGCTCCATTTCCAGCTCCTGCTTGGCTCTCACACGCTCCAGGATCTCCTCTGAAAGAAAGACATAAAGAGTGCATGAGAGAGAGAAGAACTGATCTGGTTTAACCCAGTACACATTCAAAAAGCCTGTATATCCTCAATTAGTTGAGTTAACTGGAATTGGAATTAACAGTTTAATGCAGAGTTGAGGCGTGCAACTCGACACACTTGATACCTGTTCTGGATGTGTTTTATGCTTCTGTGACAGCTGATAAAGATCTGAAAAGACTTTCTAAGGACAGAGAAGATCGCACCCACATCGAAACATGCTGAAAATAACTGCATTTTGTTTCTCACTTGAACGGATGATGTAAAAGTAAAGATAGAAGACATACAGCAAAATAATGACAATCATAATATCTTTCATGCTATAAATCAATGTTTTCCCCTTTTTTAAAAAAACATTTTTTTTGGATTTTCCCCTGATTTTCTCCCTAATTTAGTCGTGTCCAATTCCTCCCCGTCACTAGGGGGCTCCTACTTTAAGGCTACTACTACCACTCAGCCAGGAGGGCCGAAGACTATCACGTGTTTCCTCCGAACCATGTGACGCCAGCCGACCGCATCTTTTCGAACTGCTTGCTCACGCACCGTTAGGGGCGGCGTAACACACTCGGAGGAAAGCGCTATCCGCTCCCTCCGCGTGCGCGAGATGCATCTGATTGGCTGTAGAGCCGTGATTAATGTGGAAGCACTATGTACCTCTCATCCCTCCCCTCTGAGAGAGCTCGGCCAATCAGCTCTCTCTAGACCTCCGGCTGTGAGAGGTTACAGCATCACCCGGGAACCGAACCAGCGATCTCCAGATGATAGGGCAAGCACTTTACCACTGCGCCACTCGGAGGCACGTAGCTTGTTTTTTTGGCATTTTGTACAAGATTTAGTAAATACATAGCGGCATGGGTCTCAAGAATGTTAGCCACGCTGCTAGCAAGAAGAAAAGTCGGTGCAGAGAGGAATCATAAATTAAGGTTAAGTGAGGTTTAATGTCTATTTCAGATTTTACTTCATTTACATGTCTTTTCTAAATGCTTTGATTATTTTTATATGCAAAAATATAATCATAGTGTTTGGACTTGGTAATATTGGTAATATTTTGGGTGGCTGGAATGTATTATCTTCATTTACATTATTTCCTATAGGGAAATGCGTTTCGCAAAAGGAAATTCTGCCTTAAGAACAGTGAGAACTGTATGCTGAGGTACGGCTGTATACAGGTTTAATCAGGTAAAGTGTTCTATTATGATGTTATTCTGGCATCGCATGGTTACACAGTCAGGAAGAGTTATAACTATTATAAGATTTCATCTATTGTGCTCAGCAGGGCATCAGAACATACTACCGTATCAGCGGGTCAGAGGAAGGAGCTAACGCTCTCCTGAGGGCAGCTCGAGTAAGTGCTAGGAGTGTTGATTAGAATCACAGTAGGAGCTAGTCCAGCCTCTGTTTGCTGGCCTCTGTTTAGACGAGTTGGTCATAGAAAGGTTGTTGTTATTTCCTGCACATACCAGCAACATGCCTCCTCAGAGATTAGACAGGATGTACAGTATTAGAATTCAGTGTTCAAGTTTGTGCTGTGAATCTCAGCACAGGTGCTCTATTGAATTTAGATCAGGTAACGGGGAGAGTCAATAAAGTACATTGAAATGTACTTGGAACCATTTTGAAAAAAGAAAAAGTGCTTTGTGACATGTTGGGAGTATTTAAAAGGGATACACTTGGTCAAAAAGTTATGTTCAAGTAGGATGTGGTGTTCAAATGCACAACTGGTATTTATAGGTCCAAAATGTGCCAAGTCAACATTCCACGCATCATTAAACCACCTCCACCAGCCTGTGTAACAGTGAGCAGGTTACAGTAGGTCCATGTCTTATCCATATGCTGTTGATGCCAAATTTTGACCTGAGCAACAGCATTCTGTAACAAAAGTCACGATTTATCAGATAAGGACATGATCAGGAAGCAAATTATTTACTTATAAATGCAACATTGGAGGCTTGGTGGCTTAGTGATTAGCACAGGCGCCTTGCACCTCCAGGTCCTGGGTTTGGTTCCCGCATAAAGGTATAAAAGGTAATAAAATACAATGGTCATCATTGGCCTCTATGGTCCCTAGTTGGACCTCAGGGGTTCCTAGATGGATGAATGCATGGAAACACAACATTACACATAAACACATTTTAATCGGTATTAAACATACTAGACATGGTGTAGTTGCACTGAAATTATCACACGAATAACAATAGAATGAACAAACATGATGACAATCTTAATTATTAATTCCTTTATTCCTTTTAATGAGCTGCTTAACTCTGGTCAGAGTAGCGGTGGATCCAAAGTCGCAATGGTCAATATACACACACCACACACACACACACACACACACACACACGCACGCACGCACACACACACACACAGAAATTCACACCTAGGGACAAAACACACGCAGTCACTGATCCACCTACTGGTGTGTTATTAGGAGGCGGGACCTCTCAAACAATTGTGCCCATTAACTGTCATGTGCTTTGTGCGACATCTTGTTTCTTAGATCAAGTCTTTTGTCAGTCTACAGAATATTTAATGGAGCAGTCTTACTTTATGCTGGCTGGCAAATCCTTATCTGCGTCATTCCTGGAAAATGACCGACTAGAAATTACCAGCTCTTTCTTTCTATACAGTGGTTATTTTATCCCAACATTTAAAAAATACAACCTGTAATATCCTGCGATGGATTGGCACCCTGTCCAGGGTGTACCCCGCCTAGTGCCCGAAGTCTCCTGGGATAGGCTCCAGGTC
>JAQQZS010000036.1:30164500-30175275 GCA_030068045.1 Platyallabes tihoni
CGATGGACTAGAAATCCATTGGGGTCTCCCCGCGCAGGTTCGAATCCTGCCGACAACGGATGAATTTTTTTTTTGACTTCTTCTATTAAAACAACTGATTAATAAACATAAATATGCCACATTCATTCGACACTTCCTAGTGAAAATTTAATATTCCTGAAATAATGTCGAACACTACAAAACAAATCGCAAATATAAATAGACTAGCGTCACAAGCGTTGCATGACATTTCATGTACAACAAGCGTATACACTGATCATTTAGACTTGAATGCAAAAACAAAATCCTACATTGTTTATTGTGAAATAAAAAAACACATATATATATATATATATATATATATATGACTAATTAGTTAATTTGAACCTTTTTTTTCTAGTGTTCTGTTTCTTCTTCTTCGTCAAGAAATTATTCAAACAATACTATTAAACTTGATGTATTTTTTTTGTTTTGTTCTTGTTTTTCTTATGTTGAACAGTCGACACTCATGTTTTATCAATGTGACTATGATTACAGTATCAATTACAGTATTTATAACACCTGCATTGCCTTAACTTTTAACTGCTGAATGTTATGAGTTAAAATGGGCACCAGGAGGCGCTAATGCGCAAGTCTGTCCTTTTTTCACGCACGCGCCCCGAGAAGCCCCTGCCTGCAGCGCCACCCTAGCTTGCTGCCACCGTGTGGTATAATCAAGTAATTACTTTTAAAAGATGCAAGTTTTCGTTGAAAGTAAATGTTAAGTTTATGTTTATAACGTTTATAATAATTCATTATTTTTTCAGAATATTAAATCATTTACAAAACACAAGATTTATCCACATTATATACTGTAAAAATCAGAAATCTAATGAAAAACGCATTTTTATATATTTTATTTGATTATAGCTGGCTTTTACTTACCCACAGAATTACAGCATCACTTAAAAAGTTTTAAATATCTTTTTTTCAGTATGCACTTTATCTCATAAATGATGGGGAATTTGACTTCACAGAGGTACTGCACATCAGTAAATGTTGTTTCTTAAAATGTTTTGTCCTTGTAAATCTCACACTATTTTTCTGCTCGGATGGACATGGAGGTCATGAGGAGATGCCACAGGCGTCCCATTGAAAACTACACAGCACCATATGTACGATATTTAAATTAAAATTTTGTAATTAACCTCAAATGTATAACCATTTTCTTGGGTTCTGGATTTCTGTCACATAGGACATGTGCTCCTTAGATTCTATTTTATTTATTATTATCACTATTATTATTATCCTGGGAGCGGATCAAGCAAGTTGACTGCACAAGGGCATCAGGATCTGCACATGGACAAAGCGGCAAGTAAACCTCTTCAGCCATCTATTATTTATCTTTTATTTATATACAGCATATAAAACAAAAATTCTGTTTGGCCTGCCGCTGGTGTCTGGGCAGCCGGTGTAGTGGGCGTCTCTCGCTGTGTAAAAGGAGACAGAGTCATCATCACTGTTTATGTCATACTGTGAGGTAATATCTGCCGAAACATTGGAGTAGTGTGAGGAGCGCCAGCGAGTACCCTCACCGATACCCTCTAGTTTAACCCAAAGTCACCTATATCGAATTTGACAGCAGTACAAACTGATCAACTGAACCCACTGCAGTTCATGTATTGTCCCAACTATCTAACAGACGATGCCATCACCACCACGCTTCATCTGGCACTTACACACCTGAACAATAAAAGCACATATGTTTGGGTCAGCATTGAACACAATCATTTCTTACCACCTGATAGAAAAGTAGAGCCTGTTGGACTGGAACATCTCCCCATGGACCTGGATCCTGGTCTTTCTGACTAGGAATAACCTGTCAGTTGGGATCGGGAACTTGGCATGTTGGGTATCATTTTTAGCCAGTTTAACAACGCCGTCTACAAAGTTCACGTCTGTCAAATGATTTTGAATGGTCCTGTTCCCACATGCACCATGGTCTTTTTTAATATCAAACTCTAAGTTGATGATGAGGCAAAGCATTGGAGATGCATCCTTGATTGACAAAATTCAAGGATTTTGCCAATCAAGGACGCAAAATTGGAAATCTTTTAAGCAAGTAGTGTGTCCAGTATTGTTTTTGACGCAGCTAGAGGATTTGATATATAGATTCATGAAGATGGTGATGAAGATATCCCCAAGACCATCACAACACCAACACCCTGAACATTTCATATGTTGTCATTTATGCCAAATTTTGACCCTACCAAAGAAATTTCACAGCAGACCATCAGACAAGGCAATGTCCCACCCCCACCAGTCTACTATTGTCCAATTTTTGTGAGTCCGTGTGAACTGTAACCTCAGTTTCCTGTTCTTAGATGTTAGAAGTGGCACCCGGTGAGATCTGCTGCTGCTGTAGCTTATCTGGTTCAACTGGTTGTGGTTTTCGATGGCATATGGTCAGATGGCCCACTTCCTCTTTGGTGTTTCAATTTGAATTGAATTTCAACCATAAGTTTACACAGAATCAACGATATCATTCTTGCGGACAGTGAAAAAAAAATACGCTCATGAATTTGTTCCAATATTCCACCACGTGACAGTCTAAAACATATTTTGAATAATGTCTATTTTTTTTAAAAAAGAATTCACATATTCAAAGTATCGAAAAATATAACAGAACTCTCCAATACACCGGTTACAAGACTTCATTTCATTTCTTCTAACCGACATGAAAAAGGAAATACATATTCTTTTGATAAAGTCAGAACATTGAGAAATCAACATATCTTAGCCTGGTTGTCCAAAAAGAGTTATTTTTCAAGACATTAAATATTTTTGCATAGCATTAACCCATAGAATACATTTATTCCACTAAAAAGGAAAAATAATATAAATAAAAAGGTCAACCAAGACAAAACCACTCATTGAAGGTCATTATCATTGTTTTATTAAAAAGCGTCTGTACAGGTTGACTAAAAGAGCTCGAGCACCTCTATTGAATACTGGCCCATCTCTTGGGACTGCTTGGATTGTTTGAGTGCTTCCAGGCTTCCTTCGATCTTTCCCAGTTCGGAGTACAACTTTACCTGAAGATAGGAATAAAACTGAATGTAAAATATCTCCTCATAGAATATCCACACATTTTTTTTTATTATACTGAGTTTCTACTGTGCAAGTCTCTGAGAATCTGTTACCATAGAAACAATCATATTAAGATGAGTGCAAATTGTTCCTGGTAAAAATTAGAAATGGAATAAACTTTTAATAATGATAAAAAAAAAAAAAGGAAAAATTTAACCTATTCTGGAAATAGTGACTTACCTGTGATCTTACAAACTTGTGAAGGCCGGAGAGCAAACTCTTAGCTTCAGGAGCCAAAACCAGAACTGTAAAGTGAGCATCGAGCAACAAGCACACCCAGTCCAAAATCTACACAAATTAAAAAACAAAAAAAAAAAACAAAAGAATAAAGGTTGCACACTTGAAGCAGCAGGGCGATTCAAATTCTGCACAGGAGGTAAAAATCAATGAATTCAATATTTCTCTCTACAACACTGATACACACTGACCTTTGATTCATAAACAGAACATGATTTAAGGAATGTAATAATTCTTATTTTCTAATATCTTAATGAAATTACCTATGATTTGTTATCTACGACGAAGATAAATGCTTTAAAAAGAAAAAAAACCTGATAAACCCAGTATAAGGACTTATCCAGTGACGTAAACTTTAAAGCACTTTTCTAAGTTGCTCTGGATGAGAGCGCTTCAACATAAACAATCTACAACAGACCTGATTTATGGCTGGCATTCGTAAGGTGCGGATCCGAGAGTGGGCATCTTGAGAATATTTTAGGTACAGGAACCTCAGGTACTGCAAGAGGAGCTGAACACACACACACACACACACACACACACACACACACAGAGAGTATATAGAAGTGGGGAAAAATAAATAAAAACAGTAAGTGCTCCAGGGTGCTTACATACTTATGACTTTTGGTTCATTTGCTATTTTATGAAAAACAAAAGGGTAAGCTTTAATCAAGTGTGGGGGGAACAAAATAAACAAGCATTTTACCACTATTACCTAATTATACAATTAAACCAATTTCATAATTATACAATTATAACATTTTCTCTGTTTTTTTTTTGTTCCAAGGTCCAAATAACCAGAGGCACGCCTCTGTCCTTCAGGAATCTGCACATAAAAACCACACACACAGTTCTGTATACTTACTATAACCTGTGAGACGCTGAGGTCTTTTAGATGGGGAAGGAGAAGACTGTCACTGTACGGCGTCTGCAGAACCTCGTTACTAAAAACCAGATTAAGGAAAGACTTCACACATGAACAATCACACTCGAGTCTAAAAGATCTAGTCTTGATCATCACATATCCACATAAGAAAGCCTGAAAGGAAAGCTGCTGGTGTCAGGATACAGTAGGGCTCCTTTGTTTATTCCCACAGGACAGCTCATATCCAGAGTCAGTGGGTCTCTGCAGGGTTTGGAGCTGAGAGTTGGGGTTTCTGAGGGAACGTCACAGCTTTCCTCGTCAGCCGGGGGAGGACAGAAGCCGTTGGGCTGGTCTGTGTTTGAGTCGGGACTTTGGGTGAGAGCCTTCATGAAGAGCAGACTGTCTGCTTCCAGATCCACGTGCTCCAATTCTGTGTCTGGCATACTAGAGATAGAGAGAGAGAGAGAGAGAGAGAACAACGGAGACAGATTTTGAAAGTTCATCTGCTTCAACTTGATGTTTTATCTATTTTTGCCTCCTTTACCGTACACTTGATTCAGTTATTAAATACAGTGGGCTCGTATTCCAAAACACTCGTAAACCAAAGCAAATTTTCCCATAAGAAATATTTCCCCCCAAAAAATATAAATACATAAAAATAAAATATAAAGTAAAAATAAAACAAATTAACCTGCACTTTACCTTTAAAAAAAGTACAAATAAATACTGACAGATAAGTGTTTGTTTATGCGCGCAGGTGCTGTGTGTGAAGCTAAAGTAAGAGAAGACTCTTACTTTCAGCCCCTCCCGTCTCCCCCTTCTGATCTTACACAGTAAACCTCCCTCCTCTCTTATTTGAATTTCACACAACACACACATACACATTAACGGAAAGACTGTTTTGTCGAAAAAATTAGCAAGGAACATCGCTAATGACACTCACGTGAGTCCATACTAACGGAATCATTGCTGTAAAGTAAAACCAAAACAATTTAACCTGCACTTTACCTTTGAAAAGAATCGCGACAGAGCAGAGTTTCTGTGTAGAGCAGAGAGTGTGTGTGTGAAGCAGAGAGGGGGTGGGGGGGGGGGGGTGTCAAGGCGAGAGAGAGCGAGAGAGACAGCGTGTGTGTGTGTGAATAACGGCAGGCTGAACCAGAGAGGGAGAAAATGGATTTTTAACCTCTAAATGAGACTTTCTTCTGCTTTATACGCACACACACACACACGTGTTATAAGAAACAGTACACGTGCGCTGTACACACGCGCTTACAAACACAAAAAATGTGTTTTACACGCATACACGTGGTCACAGTGTTATAGTAAACAGTACACGAATGTTGATTATACCAGTAAGTGACGAGCACTAAGACCCAGCAGGGGAGATGATTACCTACAAATCCGCAGCGCAAGAGTGAGGAAAGGGAAAAAAACAACAAACACTGACTCAGTTGTTTTGACGCCGAGCGCATGCGTGATACGACCAAGACATGTTCGAAGTTTCGACAAGTCGAAATTTTTTAAAAATCTTTGCTTGTCTTTCCGCATTACTCGCAATCCGAGGTTTCTGTTTTGCTTAGGATTCAAGGACACAAAAGGATGTATTGACCATGTCAAAAACAGGGAGACAACACTAAAGGAGCTGAAATGAACACTGAAGGTGATGTTCCCACCAGCAGGGAAAGTGTTCAGATGGATTTATCATTAAGTGACTCACCTAAGGATAGTTTTCAGACAGGCGCAGGTAACAGCTTCAGGAATATCAGGAAAGAGCTGCAGGCAGAGCTGACAGAGGCGGAAGTCACTTTTCTCTAAAGTTAGCATCAGCAGGTCAGGACACACGCTACACACACACAAACAAAGGCACGATGAACAGAATTAAGCATATCCCAAAGAACAAAGTGGCTGAGAAACTTAAAGTTTAGACTTAAACGTCTCTACTACACTCTCTCACCTGTGGCACAGGTAGTGTGTGTCGACCAGCTGCATGAGGGCAGTGTGCGGGTAGAACCCGGGTTCTTCTTGACTCCGCGCGACTAGTTCGCACGCTAACCTCCCGGCCGTGAGCTGTAATGCTTCCTGCTCCGTTCCACTGAGGAACTCTTGCACCTGTCTCTCCACCTCTTGTACATCGCTCGCCTTCAGGACGCAGACATCAAAACGCACATTAAGAACACCGTATGACCTTTGAAAAGCCGTTATTAATTATACCTTGAATGCCCATGGATATACATTTCCTAAATATCACGCACATTACCTTTATGTTCTCAGTCAGCTGCTCGACTGTTGGACACTGCTGGCTCTTTGAGCTCGTCTTCTACAGAGGAAGTAAAACAGTGCACGCAGTGACATCAGCTGTATTTTCATTTTGATTCCAGAGATTTCACATCACACCATAATCCCTAACAGATTATATATGCTGTCTGTCATCCTGACCTCACTCCAAGCCATTTCCACATGCTTGGGAGTAAAGGAGTTCCTGGGAGGCCAGCGTTTCAGATGAGAATCAGGCAGTCCAAATTTGGCTCTGCCATACTGAGAGAACTTTCTACTTTAATAGCCCCCCAAGCACTAATGAGATGCTGGGATAAGTGTACGAGTGTAGCAAGGGATTATATAGAGAAATTAAGGTATAGTTTTTATTTTCATAACTGTGTTCTGAACAAACAAAAGTCCCGGTATGACTTGAACATCCCTCATATGTGTGTGTGTGTATATATATATATATATATATATATATATAAAGAGATTTTTTTTTTAAAGTGATTTGAATAAATCTGTGTATTAGACTCAACAGCCTAGCTCTACATACACACACGCTGATTAGATGTAGCACAAATTTGCATGAAAAGTGAGAACATGGCAACATGACAGTCTTCATCTAAATATGCAAATTCACATTTCGTCTCAATCTGACCATGAGTTAATGTAGAGTCAGATTAAAGCTATAGTGTTTTCTTCATCATAACAATAAACAAGTCCAAGAAGTAGTTGTATACTATGTCTCGTACAGTCCTGCGTGTGGACGAACTCCGGGTCTTCGATTGCGTGTGTGTCTGCGTCGTGCTGCCATGAAGCAGATCATTCCAGGATGGCACAACCGCTGGTCCCTTGCTCTCTAGATTAAGGAAAAACAAAAAGCTTACTGATACATATTCACACTATCCTTTTTAATATTTGTCATATAGTACATCATAAATATACCATTAGTAATAGTTAGGAGACTATGGCAGTAGCAATATATTTTAAAATTAGTTTGACTCGTACATTTCAACATTTCAACTACTCCTGCTGTATAACACAGCTGTCGATGCAGAAACACAGTATACACAGTATATCAGTGTGCCAAGTGGGAGTTACTACTATTACTACCGTTAGCGCTGGTCTGTTTCAGCTTCCCGATGGCATTGGCCAGAGAGGACTTCTCACACTCAAAGGGAATCACAGAGAGGGTTTTCCCATGACACACAAAGAGCTTGCTGGAGTAACACCACATCTGCATAGACAAGACAGAAAACACACAAGTCATCTTACAACATCAGCAATGACACAGCACCTCAGAATTAACATGTTCAGTATTGGGTATTTAACCTAGTTAGCTAGTTCATAGAATATTCAATGTCCATAACAAAACATTTAAAACCATAAAAGAGGAAGCATTTAATGAAACATTTAGTTAGCATGCATGAAAATGAACAACTACAAAATGTGCAAACTGTGACAATATAATACAAACGGTGTTCAAGTCAAATTGGGACTTTTGATTTGTCAAAAGTCAGATACCGGAGGGGGGAAAAATCCCTTTAAGTCTCTATATAATCCCCTGCTGCACTACCAGCCTTTCATCACTAGTGCTTGAATATCGAGTTTCCTCAGTATGCCAAAGCCATGATCGGACTGCCTGCTTCACGTCTAAATTGGTGGCTTTCCGGGAACTCCTTTAATGAGGAAAAACATTTGGAAATGGCTTGGAGTGAGGTAAGGACCCATATGGGAATCTGGCAATAACTTCCAGCTGAGTTCCTGTAATGAGCAAGTGGTGTTTATAAATGATTGAATGTACAGTTGTGCATATTCTGCAAGTTAGTTCTGTTAATTTTCAAGGATTCCACTCGCTGAATGTCTATGGGACATTCAGAAACTGCAGCGAGCTCTGAGCCACCTTGGCTGGGATCGGCCTTAAAATATGTGCACCATTCAAATGTTTTCTATTCAAGACTCTGACCACTGAGAGCCTGAAGTCTTCTGTAAAAATCAGTTTTAATGCCTTCATTTACAATAAAATTCATCACAAGTCCTGGTTTGACTTGAACACCCAACATATATACTTGTATATTTCATATGATCTAGATTATTTCATTCTATTAGTTATGTGTACATGTGTGTGTACATGTATACATAACAGGTGTGTCTGACCTGGCCATATATTTTGCCTGGAAGTTCTCTGGCAGCCTGCAGAGTCTGAAAGTGTGTATTCCAGAGACACAGGAAATCTACAAGAGACAACCAGTTAAAAAAATCAAACAAGAACAAATTCAAAAACCCTAACGTATTAGACTACTTACTCAAAACTTGGATTAACCCCCCGCCCCCCCCCCCAAAAAAAAACCCTCTTGCCAGTTGTGTTTGATTGATGGCACTTAGTTAGTAACCTAGTAACCCAGTGTAAGTATCTATATCCAGTGATATAAACTTCAAAGCACTTTTTGTAAGTCGCTCTGGATAAGAGTGTCTACCAAATGCCTAAATGCAAATGTAAGCGTATGCATGTGTGAGCGAGGTACCTTTCCCAGTTCTGGCTGAGGGATGCGGTACTCCCAGCACAGCCAGGTGAGCCTGGTCAAGAGGCAGGAGCGAGGCACAGCTCAGCTCATCATCTCCAGCGGGCAGCTGTAAGAGCAGAGAGCAAGGCAGAGGGTGGATTTCTTCATCCGGCGCAGAAACCACAGGCTGAACCCCCAGGATGCTCTCAAACACACCACCGCTACGTACTAGAGAAGAAGAAGAAGAAGAAGAAGAAAAAAAGAAAAAAGAAAAAAAAGGACTGGTCAGGACTGAAGTATTTCTGAATCATGCTTTTAATTTAACCTGAATTATCCTAATATTAGAATATTTCTACTCAAATGATTAAAACCCCATTTCTATCGACTCCATGGAATTTTTTTTTAACCCTAAATCATTAGTCAGAGGACAGAGTCAAAGAGAACAATAAGTGTTGACATGAAGACAGATGGAAGTGTACACAGGTAAAGCAGGTGTATGTTTCCGTCTCTGTAGGTGGCGGTGTAGCTGAGGGGAGCCGATTCTCCAGGCTCCATCTCCAACCTGTGCTTCGATAGAGTGTTAGGATTGAACCTCTGGACATACAGGAAGTGTTCTCCTTTCTGAAACACAATACAGCAAATCTTACAACTCTCACCAAACGCTGGCGCTATCGTCAACTCTGATGGTGATTAGTTACAGTTATTGAAGGCAAAGACAGACCATATAAAAGAGCCACGATAATCAACAGCGTACACGACTCATACTGGGTATGAATTAATTTGGTGAAATATAGTTGAGCAAGTGTGTGTGTGGTGTACCTGCTCTGTGCTGAAAAGAAGGATAAGTCGCTGGTTCGCCTGCACTGCAGTACTCCACCTGCAGACAAAAACGAGAATATTTCACTTTAAGCAAGTACCTCTACAGGGCTTTTTGAGCATGGAGTGTGTGAGATAGTACCAAATCTGGCAACCCTGAACAAGTGATCAGTGTACGCTAACAACATAGGAAACATTTGTTTTTCAAGCATCTTTAACTTTCAATCAAAAGTGTGAAATTATTGCTTTTTGGCCAATTCCAATTATACAGCTCTGTTGAGCCAGTTCACCTGATGACCTCCTCCTGTGACAGCACATCCTCTACGTGCTGCTGAGGAGCAGCGAGGAGCGAGTCGAGTTGTCTGACAGCACCGCATTGAAACAGAACGACTGGCTCCTGCTCTGGGACTGAGTGCACTCTGTAGATCTCAGCTGATACCTGTTCAACACACATGTAAATCAACAGGCGTACACAGAAGTTTTTTTCTTTTTAAGAAATCGACCATACTCAAGTAGAACACACACTTACTGTTGCTTTGAAGGCTTTGTCAAGACTCAGTTCATCATCTTTCCAAACTCTAATTACCTAAACAAATCATGAGGAGATACACCAGTTAGAGAGAGAGAGAGAGACAATAACTAGACAGACAGACAAATAGATATATAACACAGAGTTACAATATTTACAGCTACAATAATGCACTAATCTAATTTTTCTAATAGTTGATTAACATCATTTCACTTTATTTAAAACACAGCAGGATATGCAGTAAGGGGAAGAACACTGAAGGACAGTCTGCAACATTATCTCCACACACCATGCACCACTTCACATCATAACTTATTCATTCCTGTTAACTCCACACTTTTGTCATATTTTATTCTTTTCTTGTTCCTTTAGCCCAGTGATTCTCAAACATTTTCTGTCATTCCCCACTTAAGGGGGTGGGCGAATTTTCAAGCCCCACTTGTCAACAAAATAATAA
>JAQQZS010000036.1:30175375-30189610 GCA_030068045.1 Platyallabes tihoni
TTTTCCACTAATTTCCTCCCGTTCATTGCGCCCCACCTGTCATGTCTGTATTCCCCACTAGTGGGGCGCGCCCCACAGTTCAAGAACCACGGCTTTAGCCCATTTTCACTTACCTTCTCATCTGTAACGACCACATATTCATTGGTCTGTGTGTTATAGACAGCAGGACAGGACAAACGCTGACCCTGTTTCACTGCCCAGCTGCCCAGCGGCTTCTGATCAGAAACCTGAGAAGAGTAAGCACACAACAGGATTAATGCTCAATGACATTTTGTGTTAGAAATGTTTTAATTTCTAACACATGCTTCAATCATTGTATCTACAGGCAGCAACGCCACTTTGAGTGTTGTTCAATCACACCGTCAGCAGTTATTGCTGATAATTCCAATAAACTCAAGAGCGAATTCTACACTGCCTGGCGCAAAAAAAAGTCCTGGAAATATGTGTACCATTAGAGAAGAAAAACTCAATTCATGAGATAACCAGGTCATTCAGATTGTCCGCTGACTTCATTTTATTCCCACACAACGTTGCTGAGCCCAGACCTGACCAACTGAAGCAACCCTAGATCATAACACTGCGTCCAGAGGCTTGTACGTCACTTCATGCGCAACCCTTCTTAATCTGAAGCTGGACTCATCACACTTTGTCCATCGCTCCAAACTCTATGTTCCCTAGCAACTTCAAGCCTTTCTTTTCAGACAGTCTCATATGGAAAAACTGTTAATTTCACTATTAAGCACATCTCTGATTTTCACTGTTGATTTTTACCATACAACTTCAAGTGTTTACGTGCTCTTGGTTCAAGATCATTTCCAGGTTTTCATAATGTGTCAAAGCCAGTTCCTGTAAGTTCAAGTCTCCTTAGTTGTTTTGTTTGCTTGACATAGTCCAAAAATTTGATCCTTCTGAAATGGACCAGACAGTGTATAAGGGACAAAGTGATAGCCTGCTTGACATGTCAGAATATATGATCCAATGAAAAGGAAATATCTGCATCATTAATTATGATCATTCGGAATATTTTATTAAGTTACTACTAATCATCCTGAAAACGTTTTTTTTTAATTGCGGTACCAATTTCAGGGTTTATTCCTATCCATTAACATGATTAGTTGAGGAGCTGCCTTCGCCATGGAGAAGCTTAATTATTTTTTTTTACATTTAAGTACGAAGAGTCCGGCGTCAGCACTTTGTAAACAGTCAGTATGTTTTCCATTGTTGGAAAACCATCAGACAATTACTTTTTTTGTAATTCCATGACAATGTCCTTTATAGTGATTAAAAAGCAAAAAAACTTGTTCCATTAATTTAAAAGATCTCAAACTGGTATAAGAGGAATAAACAGTTGCTGTAGTTGGCTTTGTGGTGGGATTGAATCATACCATCCTGTCGTTGATTATTTCCTAAAACCACTCGAGACCGAGTGTGTTTCATTACTTATTATACTGATGTGACATTTGTATACAGTGTAGTCCATATTCCAGTGGTGTTGTAGTGCGCTAATGAGGGTGTAGGGTGCTCACAGAGAGAGACATCACGCCGTTTGGGATTCAGCCAGGTGATACACAACTTCTCTTCTTGTGCTGAAGTTGCTCGTCTAGCTGGCTAACTAGTTAACGTTAATCCACTAAGGATGCTATTAAAAAGATAACTTTCACACCGTTTCACACTCCACAGTGAGTTTATGAAAAGATAAAACAGCTTTAATAGGCGCCTTCCTTCACCCCTCGATGTGTTTACACGCCGAGCTAGCTAGCTAGCTAGCAGCGCGTGCCGGCTCTCTCTCTCTCCCCCTCAGTGCTTCCGCCGCGAGTTTATTACCTTGTACACGGTGACAGAGCGCGCGCAGTCGGTAACGATCACGCGGTCCGCGTCTACGTCCGGCTCGATCCCGCGGATCCCCGAGTGCGCCGATTTCTGCGCTGGCACGAACCCGCACAGCGTGTACGCCTCATACATCGCCGCCATGTTTCTGAGCGACACCTACAAATCATCGCGAGATTACACAGCGAGAGGGCACGAGCCAATCCGCGACAGCGCCGCGTGCTGAGAGTTCACTGTGAGGTTACTCACTCCTGCCACCTAATGTCCAGGAGGATATGGTTCCCACAACACACGCTACACTACGCAGTCCCTGTGTGGTGACACTTTAGGGGGATGGAATTCTGTACAACTTCTTCTGGCCACGTCTTAACTAAGTATGATGCATGGCCATGAGATACTATGCTGTGGCCACAATTTAACGCGTGAAGACAAGATAGTTTATTTGCCCTCTTGTAAACTATGGACAAATGTAAACTAATTTTGTTCATAACTGTCAGTATGGATGTATAATTACCTTTATTTACTCACTGACACACAGCATAACTCCAAAATAACAATCATCCTGTCACAACTCATTACGATGTTTTTAAATCATGACCACAACATAGTATCTCGGTGCCACCTATTAGACCATTTATTCCCCACGCCTTAGTAAGTCATGGCCATAACATAGTATCTCATCCCCCGGCCATAGTAAGTAATCTTGAGCACCACATAGAATTTTATTCCCACACCTTAGTAAGTTATGGCCACCCATTATACTCACAATAATATCTCGTTCCCATGCCTTAAAAAACTGTGGTCACAATATTTCCCTCCCCACCCCCACTGTCATCAGAGGGACTCCGTACTACGCTGATTTATTGCAAACTTTTATGTTTTCTTGTAAATAAATATATTTGTTACTAATCTCTATAGAAAGAAATTAAAACTTAGTTCAAGTCAGTGACCATATACCAGACACAAGCATTTTCTCATAAAAAGACAAAAATATTGCCCAAAATTACCTCCAAGCGAATAATTCAAAATGTGCTATAATCTGATAAGACCATGGTAGAACTTTTTGGGGGTATAATTTTAAATTACTATTGCCACAAAAACAAGAAAGATTGCCACCCAAAGAACATCCCGCCCTGGGTGAAGCACAGTATCGGCAGCATCATGTTATGTGGTTTCGTCTCTTCAGCTGAGATCTATTAGGGATCTATTCAAGACAAAATAGAGGGAATTGTGCATACAGCTGAATCTATCTTGGCATAAAACCTGTGAGAACTGAAGATGAGAAAAGATTGATCCTTTTAGCATGACAATGAAAGTCAACAATAGTAAAGTCAACAATAGTACAGTTCCAGAACACCACCATACTTCTGGGAAAAGATCATAATCCTGTTAAAAAACCTTTGGAATAACCCAATAAGGGCTCTGCACAGAAGATCCTGTAAAGTATTTTATAAATCTGGAACATTCTTACAAGGAAGAGCGAAATAAAATCCCCAAATACTGATGTGCGTTATGAGTAGACTTCTACAAAAATGGATTAAGTGCTGTCTTGAACGATTGAGGTGCTTGAAAGAAGTACCAGTTAAGGAAGTGAGTACAGCTGACAAGACATGATCTGTCTCTGTAATATGTCTTCACATCATAAAAACCTGCAAGTTTAAAAGGGGTTAATAAATTTTACAGTAAATGAACAAAATGAACTTGTTTTTGAGGTTATTATAACCATTTTACTGTATATTATTACATTAACAGAAGAGTCGCATAGTAAATATCAGCAGCTATTAATTTAATCGTAGTCATTTAATCATGTGTTGATTTTTTGTGTTTTTGCAGCATTTCTCTTTTTAAATATGCTTAGATTTTTAATTGTTTTTGCTTTGTATTTGTCAAAGGGCCACCATACTTATCTTCCATTTGTAAGAAACACACATAAATGATATCATCTCCTCCATCATTCTCCATAATAACTTGAGAAACACAAGCAACGTCATAGCAAGTCAAGTTTTATTTGCTACAAGATTTAGGAAAACAATAGTTACAATGGATCAGAACAGAATATACAGGAACCTAAAGAAGGCAAAAAGGACGACACTCGGCTCTGGATGAGGACTCTTATCAGGGAGGAAGCTGCCTAAGGAGGCAGCATGACATCACCAGAAATTTATAGCTAAAACAAAATGAAAATTTTTGGTCCTCTCCTTCAGGCCTAGATGGCAAAGAAAGACTTGAGGAATGAAACCCTAAAATCCAAAAAAAGACTAAGAATTCAGCCCTCATTACTTTAAAAATACAATAATAAAAAAAAATACTAAACCTGGACGTTCCCCAAAACTAAAAAAAGCCTTTTAGAATTTTTAATAGTATGGCTTTAATTTAATGCAAAATTCTGAGCATAAAGGCTATTTTTCTCACACTATTTTAATTAAGATGAGATAACTGCTTTCAAAAATATTCAACACACTGTATAATTCCCTGCTTTTTGCTTGGACAATGTTTATTTGGGTGTTTCGGTTTTGAATAAATTTATGGTTGCACATATTGATTTTCAACCAGTGTCCTCTCTAAAGTTAGACTCAATTATAGTTTTGTAAATTTTATATCACGGTATTATTTTTATTAATCAGCGTGTGCTACACATTAGTGTCCTATTTGCTTGTTTATAACAAGCACCATCATCGGATCCATAGTTCCATTGTAATTTTTAACCAAAACGCCAAAAGCATATTTATGTTTTGAAACATTATTCACAAACAGTTTTTTTTAAGAGGAAATATCGCAAAATCTTGTGAGAGAATCTTAAATCAAAGTAAGAATATCATGGCATTCTAAACATTGTATTAAAAAAATATAGATATCAATATGCACCTCACTGTAATTGAGGGAAATCCAGCAGGAATTTTCGGTTGTTAAAGTGTTGTGGTGTTGTAATTTGCCAATGTTACAGATTTTGGGACAACTTTGGTATTAGGTTGTTTTAGAAAGTTGAATGAGTTTGATGGAATGACTTTGGAACAATGTTGACTATTAACGATCAACATTAAAACAATATTAATACCAAACGGATGGCCTGCTGCAATGACAGCACGGAGTACCACTGGACCCCCTAGGAACTTACTGAGGATGCTTGTAAATGTACATAGCAATGAGCGCCAAACAAATAAATAAACAAAAGAAACAGCCATGTACTAAAATATTAAATTGTCAAAGAATCCAAAAGGGTAAAAAACACACTTCTGAGATCTGTTGTGTGGAACATGGATGTGATACAGTATACATTACAGTACTGTAATTCGGGAGTTAAGATGCACCTCAGTATTTCAGAAAGAAAGTGAAACTAATAGGTAACATCACAACACTAAGAGATGTGTGATATGAGATGCACACGCTGTGCGTGGGAAGCTGTTGTGTCCATCCCAATCTCTGATAAACCCTGTTAGAAACTTAGTATAACGGACCATGTTTGTTAATTGGCATAAATGCTAAAATTTTCCTTTATGTGAGTCTGTATTTGCAACATTGTTTTTTGGGTACTTAATTCACCATTATTTTAACATCAATGTATTGATAAATTTGTCATTCTAACTTTCAAAAACAATATTGTCTCAACGGTGAACCTCATCACAACGTTGTCACAACTATATTACAACGCTCGTCCATTGTTAGGGTTCCTGCTGGATTGTGAACACTTATCAAAATTTGACAAATAGGGAATGTGATATTTAGATTTCAGGTATGACTAAATAAAAAATAGATGTAAATTTTCAGTTTTATATATAGATATATAAACCACCTCATTGCTACTGATTGAAAACAGGCCACAGAGGAAGTAAAGAACAAACCGCAAAACATCAAGAACCAAATCACTATTTATCAAAACGTACAAAAATCTAAATATCCAAAAACAACGAAACTAAGCCAAAAAAAAAAAAAAAAAAAAGCAAGGCTATCAAATTCAAATTTAATCCGCCTCGCTTTTGTTGACGATTTAGGCATTTCTGTAGAACGGAGTTTGCAGTTAAAACAAGTCAAGCAAGAAAAGTTCAAAATAACAACCTTGCACGTACTGTACAAGCAAACAAAATATCTATTCCAAAAAGCAGAAACTGTACAAAAATCTTATTTACAAACCCAGTTCAGGCAGAAGCACAATAGAAATCATTTCCTGGCATCATGGCGCAGAAGTACACAAGCACCATGCTAGGAGTTTAACAGGGGTTAAAATTCATGTTTGACAAATAAAACACAGGGAATGTTCTTAAAGCAGCAATAAGAACCTTGCAAAATATAATCATTATTTCCATCTTATGTGTTGAACAGAATTTTCAGATTCCTTTACTACCTTTTGTATCCAACAGACTTCCAAACCACCTGTAATTATAATTTTCCCACAATAACACTGTTATGTGTTCGGAATAATAAATAGTTGTTTGTTGGGGTAAAACACATTGTTAATTCCGTGGCAACAAATTTAAAATAAAATGGTCCATGTATTCGAAAAAACTCATTACTTGGTCAAGAAAGATTTTACTTGTTCATGCACGGAATCCAAACCAGTTGTAATGCTTTGTGTGTCATATAAACATCGCTTCTCATTGTTCTATGTAAATTGCCATTAATGTTATACAGTCAATAAACATTATATCAGGATTCCAGGTATAAAAACTTTAATTTTTAATAAACACAGCACAATATTTTTTTTTATCATAAAATAAAATATTATTTCATGTGGCAAAATGTTGTACTTAGGGAGCATTTCTGGACCCGGCTCAGGACAAAGCCTGCAATTCAGAAAGCAGCAGTTGGACCGGTTTCCTCTATAGTTTCTTATTTTAATATAAAATTTTTTCAGTCGACATGTTAAACAATTTCTTACCTTTAACAGGAACAAGACCCTGAAAATATGACAAGAAAAGGCTAAACACTTACGGGCAAGTTTGGATTTTTTTTGTCCTAAATAGTCTTAAAGCTCAAAAATTCAAGAGGTGCATAGAAGTACAATAGTTCCTGTTTGAAAGATTTTCCTGCTCTGCACACTGAATGTGAATTTAGTCACCCAGACCGTGAATACTGTATAACAAGTTGTTTTTGGTCTTTCGGCTGCTCCCATTGAGGGATCGCCACAGCAAACCATCTGACCCGCATATAACTTGGCGCATATTTTACAGCGGATACACTTTCTGATGCAACCCTCCCATTTTATCCGGGCCTGGGACCAGCACTGCATCCAGTGGCTGGGGTTTGGGCATTGGGTGGGAACTGAATTCGAACAAAAACCTACCACTGAGGCGCCAATACCCTTGCGAGTATAATGGGACTAAATTCGACAACCCTCGTTCAGTGCAGAAACGAATTCTACCTCGTCTAACTTTGTTAGATTGATTTAGCTCAACGTGACTGCAGAAGCCTCACGTGAGTCTCAGCTGAACTTTGGAATGCAGAAAAACGTAAAGAGGGTTGTGATATTTGGCTCTGAATTCTTACATTGCATTTACGTTCTGGGTGACTTCATTGTTGTTGTGCAGGGCAGAAACATTTATAATGATTAAGACCTATGGTAATGTACTTACAGTATATGCTTACATCAAAATTAAACATTCAAACTATCCCTTTAAAGGTTCAGTCAGTGATTTTCATTATAATTCTCAATAATTCTGGTTCAGTGTACAAATCTGCTTAAAAGTGAAATTGGGATCTCTGGCACATTCTGAAGATTTTCCCCTTGGTTCATATCTCCAGATGTTTTTAGGTTGTTACTTTATGGAGGACACTGGTTGTTTCAATAGGAATTTGCAATTTTACTTTTAAAAACATTTCACATACTGTAGAAATCACTGACTGTAACTGTGAAGTCTTTTAACCATTAATTGTACATTTCCAGGTCTTATAATTTAACTGTCAGGACCACTGGTTTTCTTCGGCAAGGGTATATTAAATATTTGTATGGCTTGGTAAACAAAAATGTATGCATTTCAGGGTTGCCAGGGGCCACATTTATTCCACCTATTTGGTGGATTTTATTGCAGTAAAGCAAATAAATGGAATTATATTGAATTAATGTTTTGCAGGTGTAGGCTTTGATAAATCAAGGAAAACTATACATGCACGAAGTGTATACGTTATGAAGAGAACAATTTCTGTTGCATTATATAATCGCAAATCAGAAATGAGTGCACACTACGGTTTCCCAAGGAAAGACAAAGAGAAAGAAGTAAAGGGTGTCTCCCAATTTCAATTTCCAAAATAGTTTCAGGGTTGTTTTTATTTTAGATAATCCTGCTATATAATAACTTTTTTTTGTCAGTACAACTGATGCAATACTGTGATAATTAATTCTCATAAGCAATTACCACAATGTAAAAATTTACTTGCACATGCTTAAGCAGGAATTAAACACTGGGTCCATTTGTATTTTTTTACTCTAGTTAAAAAAGGAAAGAAAAAAAAACCTTAAACTGTTTTTCAAAACTAAGAACTATTCCCTGCATCAGTAAGTGTAGGACGGTATTAAAGACTCAAGTAGCAGCGTCGTCAAGTATTTCCTTCTTTTTTTTTTTTTTTTTTAAGAAATGGCTCTGGGTGCAACTTGTAAAATAGGTTTCAAGGTGCTTCACACTTCCTCCCAGTCATTAAAGAAATCAAGATACAAAAAACTAAAATAAAAAAAACAAAAACAAAAAAAGTGAACCGTAGAAGAAAAACTCTATAATCGTTCCAAGAATGTTTAAACATGGTGAAGACATCTGTATAGAGATCTATCGATTGACATATTTACACGTACATGCAGAGGCACTGTTGGAGCCGCTGTTTCACTCGGAGCATGCTCAGTGAACTTTCCCCCCTATATATACACTACATATATATATAAATCGAACCAGCAGTCCCTGCCTCTTAAATGCATATACACAGGACCCTACAGCGCCTGTGAACAGTCCATGCAGAGTTTAACAAACTCCGTCGACGACATAAAGGGGAAGCAGCAGCTACTTTAGAAAGCAATTTGTTTTGACCTTTTCTTTCTTTCTTTTTTTTATACAAGTACAGCCAGGAAAATTCCAAGTCCTTGGGTCACTTTTTTCTTCTTCCTGACTTTCACTGCCTTTAACCAAGAACGTGCAGGGGGGGGGGGGGGGATTTCTCTGTTCACTGATGTCTGGAGCCATTCTAAAAGCTGAAGGCGAAATCATCAGGCGTCCAAAGGACACCAGGAAAGGTTAGACTTACTGATTTCATTCATACATGCAGACGTTCTGTAACACAGACATGCTTGCTTCAATCAAACATTCTGTCCTACTCCAGACTGATATTACAGATAAGTACAGAAAAAAAAAAAAAATGAACTCACCTTAAAAAAAAAAAAAAATTAAAGTGTGGCATTAAAGTGTGGCAAAGTGTGCCCCCCCCCCATTTTATTATATGCAGAAAACTTGTGTAAAGTAGATGTACCACATCTATTAATACAAATCTGGCATCCAAACAAAAACCCTGGAATCCAGGATGGCTGTGTTATTGGATTATCTGAGAGAGGACGTCGCATTTTTTCCTGCCGTGGCTTTGGAAAGGCTGGCACCAATGAAGACCTGAGAGGCGTTCTGATTAGGTGGATATGCATGTGTGTGGGTATAGCTAAACGGTTACTCTGAAAGAAAAAAAAAAAATAAAAAATAAAAACAAGAGTCCAGAAGTCTGAAATCACGCTAAGTTAATTCCATATTAGGAACACACACTACCATTAAAGCAACATATCAAATAACGAGAAATTCTGAACTTCTAACTTTTCTACTTTACTCAAGTTGTTGCAGATCATACAAATTTTTAATGCAATAAAATTGCCATAAAATTTTAAACTAATGCAAAATACCAGAATTATAATTAGCGGTCTCAGACTTTTGAATCACTGAGAGTTATTTATCTTCTGTCGATGTTCTGAGATGCTTTTTGTTCAAAGACGCAGCTCGTAATTTAAAAAATTATTCCAATCCCATGTAATCACTGTATACCTGAAAAACTAATTCAAATACAGTATAATGTAGAATATTGACATCTTACTTTTTTTTTTTCATAGCTCCTTTCTTCATTCCTTTAACTTAAAATGCATTTATAGATAGAAAAGGAATGGCCTTGTCAATCTTTTTACATTACTGTTGGAAAATTTAAATAAAAAAAATTATAACTTTTACTTTGAAATGACACCTCGTGTTGATTCATGATCCTGATCAGGAATAACTGCTTGTTGTTGCTAAGGCAACCGTATTTAAGCCACAAGGTAGGTAATCACCTAATCATATTCAATAATTTTATGAGAAAATGATGGGTGAAATAAAAAAATAACAAGTACTTTAACACAAACCATCATATGCAGACTTTATGGTCTGTTTTATATATACTGTATACTGTATATATATTTTTTAAACTTATGACCAAAAAAAAAAGCAAAACATCACAATAACTGAATGTAGATATTGAATATTTCTGTATCCAAATATGAGAAAATATAAACAGTTGAGTCAGAGGCTACCTTGAAGCGAGGAAGCCCATTTACATGGTCAGAAACTGGAGTCTTTTTAAAAATTTGCACGTGGAAGGAGCCAAGTGAGTGAATCGTGTTTACAAAATCCTGACTGAAGGAAGAAGTCACAAGGAGGCGTGGCACAGACCCAATCACTCTGTCTGGTTGGTCGCAGGGCTGAGAGAGGCGTGGTTAGGGGCTGGGACGGGCACAGACTGGCCGGGTTCGGGCAGAGTGAGCGTCTCAGGGGCGGATTTCTTGCGAGGTCGCTCCTTGGGGACGGAGAGGAACTCGGGGGCGTCGGTGTAGAGCGGGGTGGACGGAGCACTGGCCGGGCCGCTGAGAGCCAGAGATGAGAGCGGCATCTCGCCAATGGAAATGGACGGAGGGAACATGCCGATTTTCTGGTTGGTGGCCTCCTGGATCCTGCGCTCAAACTCTCTCACCTCATCCATTGTCATGTCTTTAAAAAAAAAAAAAAAAAGAAAAAAAGAAAGAAATATTTTTTTTAAAAAAAGAGAGAGTTTGAGTCTGTTTTATATATATAGATTTTATGAAATAAATCTATACGTTAAATTTCCATTAAAACTTTGAATTTTTTGTTGTTTTTTCATAATATTGCATTATCTTCGCATTCCCCTCCTACTTCTTTACCTCTCATGAGTTCACACTTTAACCAAAAGTCATTTCGTATGCAAAAGTATTTGACCATAAAAGCGCTTTTATAATAATACCAGTAGTTACATTAAACCAAAGGAATGATGACAGAATGCATAAAGCTGGTTGGATGGATTATGAGTTAGGCGGTCAAGAAAGTAAGTCGGTCTGGGACTTTATTTCAGGTGATGATAATCAGAGTACTCACTGCTACATTAAAAAAAATTAAAGAAAAACGTGAATCGGGGAAGAACGCTGGATCTTGCTAAGGAAGAAGATATTTAAAAAGAAATCCACACATACACTGACTTTGTCAAGGATTCCGAAGCCATCCAGAGATGGAGATGAATTGGTGGAATGTTCTTGCTGTTCATGGCAAACTTTAATGTTGGTTTTCTCATGCATGTGCTTCTCGTAGTCCCGAACATCATCCAAAGTCATATCTGCAAAGGCAGAGGGGGAAGGTAGGGGCAGAAACCATGGGGGGCAAAAACCACATCTTCAGTTAGGAACACTGAGGGCGGGGCATGGTGGTGGTGTCACAGGGTTAGGTTTCAGTGTTAAAGGCCGAGCCAGAAGAATGAGCGAGGAGGATTTTTCTTTTGGTGCCGGTTAGTCAGTGATTGAGGTGAGAGGATGTTAGAGCTAGCTGTTTAGCCCCTGGGGTCACCAGGCATGAGTGAGAAAATTGGAGAGATTTCTTGGAAGGAAAGAGCGGAATAAAAAGAAACGGAGAAGTGGGATAAGAGACGGCAAACCTGAAGAAGTGCATATTTACCATCCCTTCAGGGTAGAACATTAATGCAGAGAACATAAAGGGCAACATTCCCAGGCAAAAGAAAGAAACAAACAAAAACAAACAAACAAAAACATGTCTTTAAAGACCAAATTCAGGATCATACATCATGCTAAAGAGCCTGAAAGGTAATATTAAATTAAGATCAAAGAAAGGAAAGAGAAATGTTATAGGCGAATATGATGAGAGTAATGATTTTTAATCAGCATCAGCCTTTTCTTTTATTGCACTTACCTCCTGTCACATGACCTAAAACTCAAGCAAGATGCTATTCACTGATGTCTGGAGCATTCAGACATTAAGCTGAAGGATAAGGTTTTAAAAGACCGTTCGCATGATTAATATAATGCAGCACTGCCTGAAACGTACCGATCCACTCATCCACCCAGGCAAAGGCCTGTCTATGACCCAGCAACAGCACGTCCCGCACCACCTGTAGGATGGAGAGAGAAAACAAGAAATTTAATAAAATGTAATTTAAGTTCTTTTATACTAGAGCACAGTTCAAATATTTCTGAATGAATACTCTGAAAAAGAAATAAAAATGCCTGTGAGGTTGACGCATGAATGAGATTATTTGTTTACGATGTTCTAAACTTGCGTACAATGATGAACCTTTCTGTAACAATAATGAATAAACATGAAAAATCTATATTCAGACGGCCTGTATTAGGAAACCAAAATGAAATAATAGAAAAGGTTTCTTTATTAATAGACAGAACAAACAAATAGTTTGGTATCATTTACGTATCATTTAATACCTACAGACACAGTTTATGGCCTTGGCTTGCACAACATCGATCTATATTTACAGAATTAAATGATGAGTGATGAATAAAACATGAATGGCAATTTCAGACTCATCGATATCACTGCATCCATTATATACGCCATATAAAGCACTTGGTATCCATTCCAAAGGCATAATGAAAGCGTACCTTGTGTACAAACTGCTCGACGCGTGTCTGGAGGCCCCACACCTCAAACTTGACGGTGACAAGTTTGTAGGAGCACATGACGGGAGTCTCTGTGTCCCGCCAGCCTTCCTGCAGCATGCCGCGAGACGTCTTCTCTGATTTGAAGTAGCGCAGATCCTGCATATGTAAAAAAAAAAATTAATAAAAATAAATAAATATATATATATATATATATATATATATATATAAATAAAATTTTTTTTAGACAATCATGACGATCCACGAGTCTGATGGTGTATATGCACGAGAGATTAACCTGTACAAATGAATATTACAGAGTTTCCTTCTGAGCATTAATAATATTCCTTCATATAAACAGGCTTCTGGACAAATTTCCAAATTGTGTAGTGATTCCTTAAAAGGAAAACCATTTGAATGAATGAAGAGCAGAGATAATTATAAAACCTATTATAAATGCTAAAAGTAGCCCAAATGATCTGATGGGTTAGTGACATAATGTTCATCTCTGACATTTGGACAGTGTGTATGATGGAAGTTGGTTTTCTTTTTCAAATCAATGTAACAAAAGCCAAAACAGCAAATCGTGCACATACTGTACACAAATACTGACAGCATTTACTCATCATTACTACTAATTACTCATTATCGTCATTAACTTGCATTAAAAAGAGAATGATCTAAAACAAATAGCATTTTACTCACAAACCACTTCACTAGATTTACTAAATCAAAATATCCAGAGCTGCACATTTCTCCATTATTCTCTCCTCCATGTTAACTGCAGACACGTACAACATTACGTGACATCCTCAGAGAGGAGAGGTTATGATTTCTCACCTCTGTCTCCTTGTAGTAGCGCTCTGGAATCTCATCGTAAGCGATATCTATGAAACACACTTCTCGCTCCTGGTCCTTCAGCTCATTTTCGAATATCTACACACACACACACACACACACACACACACATACACACACACAAGCAAGTGCATGCAGTCAACAGACAAATTACACGGTAAGGAACATGGGGAAGCTCTCAGCAGACAAAAATACTGAAGAGAATGAACACAGTGTACAGTACATTAGTGCATTACAGTAACTGGGACATCTAGTCAGTAACTAAGAGACAATGTAGGACGGTAATTACGGTAAAATGCCTTGAGCTATATCTGATTAAAACCATTGTATTTAGTCTCAATCTAAAATGTCAACTCTAACTATGATGGAGACATTAAGCACTACAGTACTAATAGTGATCTTACAGCGCGATAGATAAAAACTCCTGTGAAATGTACAACACAAATCCAATAAAGCAGATCATCGACACACAGCACACAGTGCATGTACAAATTTATATTAAAAAAAATTTCCATTAGCAAATAATCCAATTTAAAAATCATCATGTCCTAAATTGGGTATTACAGTGGCTTGCAAAAGTTTGGCCCCCTTGAACTTTTCCACATTTTGTCACATTACAGCCACAAACATGAATCAATTTTATTGGAATTCCACGT
>JAQQZS010000036.1:30209756-30221715 GCA_030068045.1 Platyallabes tihoni
TCACGTGATCTCAATCGCGATTAAGACGATAGACCGAAATCTCTATCGGTTGACAAATTTCTACCGGTTAATCGTGTGGACTGGTATATCGCCCACCCCTACCTTAAATCATAGTAAAAGAGTCGCTCCCTCTTTGCGTTTCCGAACTGCAAGTGTGCCGTTTTTGTCGCTGTCTGAACTCATCTCAACTTCTGATTTCAAACACCTGCTACAGGACTAAGTGTTTCAACAAAGAGAAGGGAATTTATGCAATTACAAATCGTATAATAGCAAATGTGGGAATATTACTGCTCGAAATACCTCACATATGATACAATGCCATGCGGGAATGTACTGAAGTAGAAAGTACAGAAGTTTGTTGTAGGATGTAGTGGAGTCAAAAGTATCCACTAAGTACTGTACGTGAAAACTGTTAACCTTCCACATCTGCACATGTCAAAGTACAGTAGTTACATTCTGATTAAATGCTTCATGTTTGTAAACCTATGAAATATGAACTCTGGAACAGTCAGCAGTATGAATTCTGCTTCTCACAACACCTCATACGTGTGGTTGGTTTGTTTCCTAAAACAAACTAGTAGGCTAATTTGAACCTTAGAACCGCCACACACACTCGTATGGTATTTGTCCTCCAAGCTTCATATCTTACACATCAACGTAAACAGAAAAAAAATAAACTCTCAGTACGTGTTCAATAGGAATCGTGGGTGTGTATATATATTTGATTACATCTAAAATAATGAAAATCTAAATTACAGACAAGGGTTAATGTATGATTACATTGAACAGCTGATCCAGTTCCTATATGCTACTGGAGGTAGGTAATGGGTGGGTGGTTGGGTGGGTTTGGCGGCACGTTTGCTTAGTGGTTAGCACTGTCGCCTTGCACCTCCTGGTCCTGGGTTCGATACCCGCGTTGGGTCTGTGTGCATGAAGTTTGCATGTTCTCCCTGTGCTTGGTGGGTTTCCGTGGTTGGACTACAGAGATTCCTAGATGGATGGATGTTGATGGTGTATAGTGTGTGTGTGGTGGGGCAGAGTTATACAAGTGTCTGAGAGCTTATTGAATTAGCATAGAACATAATCTGGATTTCTTGATGAGGGAAAAAACAAAGCTTTTCTCATTACACAAGTTCTCGTCTGGAGCTTGTGTGTGTGTGTCTAGTTTGCTCAATATGTTACACGCTACTACTGCTTTAATCAAACTCGCCCGAGAGTCTTAAGAGTTTTAGACCTGTTCCTCCAAGCATCAATAGAAAGAGGAATGAACATGTGACACTGGATTTAACGCTCACTAATTTAAGTTAAGTACGGTTTAAAGTTTTTAACCACTTGAGATCACACATCGACGCGCTGTGTCATTTCATATCCCCGTATAGTGTTTGTGAAACAGGATTAGTTTTGTAAATGAAGTGCCCTCTTTTACTTTGATTAAAAACAGAGAGAGCAAGAGACAGCGAGAGAGACAGAGAGAACGAGGTAATGTTCAGACATTTCTGTAGCAGAGTAAACTAATGACAACGGCATTTCATGCAAATCAGTTCCGTTCCTATATTTATGTCCTGTAGCGCCCTTTTCTTTGGTGACTAATGGTGCGTTTATTTATTCTCCCTGCTGTTTAATCATCCTAATCAGCCCTTTCCTGTATACATGGTCCCCTCAGATTTGGAAAATCTGTACGCCTCAGCCTAATCAGTTCATTAATCTCTTTTAACACACACAAAAAAAAATCTGCATACATTACAAATAATAAAAAAAAAAGTGTTGTTTTTTTTTAGGACACAGTGCCGACCCTTGCTCCACCTCCAACAGCGATGCTGGGCAATTCACTAGACATACAGTACCCTTGTGCACCTTTAAATCTCCACAGCATGATTCACGCCGATATCACGATATCTCAGGGACGTCAAGCTGTTGGTGGACCAAAATTCAGCCACATCAGCAGGAATATCTTTTATATTGCAGATCATGATGTGATGTGATTTTTAAATTTTTTTTTTAACCTAGAACGTTCCGGACAAACATCCTAACCTAACTTGTCTGATTCTCTTTAGCTGCGTCACCGCGGGTCGCCGCCTTCCATCTACGTAGCAGCTCATTTTTGGCTGGCATTGAATCTAAGGTGACTTTGCCGTAAAAGTGGAGCAGAAGCTGGAGCAAGGAGGGTCTCTCTCTCTCTCTGCTTGGCGCAATCCTGCTTTCAGCATGACTCTGGTCTCTCCGGTCACTTTGGACTCGATTTCTAAATGTAGGTTTCCATAAGTCACAAAGGAATCAAGGGTATAGGAGAGAAGATTAAAAAAAAAAAAAAAGAAAAAGAAAAGAAACTGAAATAGAGACGAAAAAAAAAAAAAAAAACAATAAGATCTAGTGAACATGTTCTGCCTCCACGCTCTCTTCTCTCGCACGTGTGACACTTTAATTACTTGCATCATAAAGCTGTTTGGACTGGAGCAGCACAAAATGTAAAATTTCTACAATAAAACAAACATGCAAAAAGTTTTTTAAAAAAACCAGGTGCATTATGTCAAAACTTCTGAGACTGACAGCGGTGCTCCGAGGACGCGAGGTGAGGTTCGAGTGCTCGTTTGCATAACTGCAATATCATTTGCACAAAGGCCAATGTGGCGTTAATGAATGTGAATCGATATGTTTTGCAGCACCGGGTGCGGACGTGTGTGTGGGTGGGAAAAACCAAGAGCTAAAAATAGGCCTCCTCGCAAGTGAAGACTCTAGACGGTTATTAGATTTACACAGCTATATATACTGTACAGCGGTCGTTTGTACTCTGTAGGTACAGCAGGGAGAGTCACTCAGTACCTAAAATAAAACACAAAAAATGAGAAGCTTCATCACTTGGTATGGCAGAATTATCAGCTGTAAGCACACACACCTATTATTATTATTATTATTGCCTCCTCTACATTAAGCATTTAATACTTCTTCCTTAAGTCTGGTCTTCTCCTAGGAGACTGGAGAATAAAGCCATTTGTTTTTTCCTCTTGTGGTCTCAACAGTCAAGATACTGAGACTGACAGGTCAAATACTTTATTGATCCGCATAATCTTTACCCAACAATACCAATAATTCTGATCGCCGCAGTCGATGTCGATAATGAGCTGAAAACCCTGCCAGTTCGAGCTAGAAAATCGACGATGCTGAGCGAAAGAGGAGCGATTTAATTACCGACTGCGGCACCGTGAAATCTGATGACGTAAAGATCTGTGGATCAAATCTCAAAGCCCCGAACTGAGCACAGCGGCATAGCGAATGCTGACCGTAAAACTTTCTGATGCTAGGTGAGAAAAAAAAAGAAAAAAGAAAAAAAGAAAATCAGATTTAGTAATGAGCCTGTTTGACTCATGCGGTGGTCAAAATAGTCTGAAGTAGATATTTCAATAACGATAAGCGCAGTGTGAGCTCCTGATGCAGTGTCGGGGTTTTAATCAAGGTTTCTGAACGATGATAAAACTATTGGAATTAATCAGCAGTTACTGGGGCACAACAGCCTCGTGTTCCACGTAATGACTGATATTTACCTCAAAGAGAGAGAGAGAGAGACTGATTAAGATAATGATTTAAAAAAAAAAGTTGATGTTAATCTCATTTTCCACTGTTAACCTTTATGATTATTACGTCTATATTTCAGGGGTTGTGCATTTAAGATTTCATTGCACGGCAGACATCTTTAATTCATTCTCAGAAATGACACCTTTTGTCATGAAGGGTTTTCCCAGACTGCCTCACAGATGTACTGTCTTCCATCACGCTGCGACACTGCAGCGAGTGGTGCCTGGTATTCCTCAAGGCTACTGATATTATTTTATCATCACTAACACTGCTCATGAGTATTATTACAAAGTCGCCTTTTTTTTTTTTTTTTTTAAATCCCTCGAGATTTCCTTAGTAGGGTGCGACCCCTTGCAACAGTGTACTGCTGAATGATGATTTAGGATTGCTGTGCAAAAATATACGAGCGGGGAAAAGAAAACAATAAAAAAAAAAAAAAAAAACAAGACTCGGTTGTAAAATCTCATGTCATAACGCCAGCGTCTGTTCTCTAAACACTTCCACTCAGAGCGATGATCAACTTCTTCAAAGAAAATTCGGTCTAAAATAAATCACAAACGGAGACTGGTTAAACACTTGATGTTGCATAGTAAAGAAGAACAAAAAAATAAATCACAGTGAAATTAAGAACATTTCCACACACACACACACACACACAATGTGATGAGAACTAATCAGGTAAGACTAATTAGGGGAAAAAAGACCTTAGTTTGATAGGAAGCATGAAGATCAGACTTTGGAGCAATGGAAAAATGATCATGTGATCTGATGAGACCAGACTGAGCCTATTCCAGAGCAGCAATGAAATCAACTGAGAAGTTAGCTGACGACCTGAATGTAATAAAATGACCAGGTTATCACATCTATATAATTATTTCTTTCATGATCGCACAGGCATATTCCTGGAAATTGTGAAAGAGTTCCAGGATCTGGGAGTGTGAGGAATCATTTTCACACATGAACTGAACACCACGTTGTGTGCCGTGATCAAATCTAAACACGGCTGAATGGAATATTAGTGTGTTTGAGATTTTTTTTTTTATCTGGCTGGATGAATGTGACTATTTGAAGTGTAATGACACTGAGGTGATATAAACTAAAGGTGAACTGAAATCATAAGCCGAATGAGGATGCTGATTATTTATTCCCTCCTTGTTGTGTTTTGTAATCCTTACTTATGAAGCGGGTTTTATTTCATTTTACCAGCACAGCAAAACACATTTTAGATGTTTTTAAGCACCAATTATGCATTTTCGGCACAATCGTGTCACATGCTAGCTTTTATTCAAGGCTAGTGTGAGAAACTGAACAAGGCAGCAAACAAGTCAGTGTTTTATTTATTTAGTATTATTATTATTTTTTTTAACAGTTATAGTGTATCGGAGATGCCCGACTCCACTTAAACCCGCTCCCCTAATTGAGCCATTCGCTGTCCCCTTTCCATAACCACACAAGCCAATTTTTCCTTCGCACTAGTTTACTCACTTCCCTCTCTAGCCACGACCCTGAGCACTTACGATTTAATGGGACAGCATTAGCGTCTGCTGCGGGGAGGCTGCGTTGTGAGCTGGATTGCTTGGAAAAACTGTACGGGGAGTTTCTTTTTTCTGTCCCTCACCAAGAGAATGTAAAGATCCGCTTAATTGCAAGCTGTGAGATTATGATGATAATAATGATGATGGTGGTGGTGCACAGATGGTGAGCACAATCTCTAAACCATCTCAAAACCATTCACACACACAAATGCATACACACTCAGACCAAGCTCTCAGTGAGATGCTGAATAAAAAGACCAGGGTTTTTGGGAAATAAAGCTAAACACTGCTAAATGAAAGCCCTGTCCAAGAATAATCGAGTTATTCTTTTCCGGAAAATATAATAACAGAGCAAACTGAAAGCTTGCAAACAGAACAATTTTAATGGGCAGGGAAAAAAAAAAAACTTTTCTAAAATCGAAAAAGAATTTTCCAGAAGGAATCAGTGCTACAAAATATTGAGGCTGTACTGAAAGAAGGTTGTGCTTTGGTATTAGTACAGGTAGTCCCTGACTTACGAACACGCTCCGTTCCGGGAGCACGTTCGTAAGTCAGATTTGTTCTTAAGTCTGACAAAGTGAGTCTTATACGCCTTTGACACGAATATACTGTACAATGTAAAGTGTACCAATTCACTTGACTAAATCTTTGTCCCCTTTCCCCACACTCCCATCAGGTTGCCAAAAAAACCATAATGAATCTCACAGTGAAAAGTTGTCTCCGCGCCTTTAAATCACGAGGGGAATCCCGGACGCCACTTTGTCTCAGAGCTGTTTTCCACCGTATTGGACTGTGAACTCTTGTAGAGGATTTTCTGAAATTAGGATTATTCACCATCGGGACAGTTTTACAGGACAGACATTTTCTATCATCGCATTGGGCTGATTCATTGAAACCGGTGAGGCTGACTCATTTCTCCCGCGCACCCGGAGAACAGTGGAAAAAAAAAAGATCTAAATATAATTTAGTGTGTATATATATATATATATTAAAAAAATAAAATAAAATAAATAAATAAATAAAAGCTGACAAAGGATTTTGTCAAATATTCTTGTTTTTTTCTTTTATGTCTCTGCATGCAAAATTTCTTTTGTACACACTTACAGTACTTGGCATTGACGTATTGAACACACAAAAACAGAAGACTGCAAAACAAGAGTGAAGGCATGAAACAGAAAGGAGGACAAACTGCTGCAAAACCACACGACACCCGAGCTCATACACCTGCCGCTTGCTCAGACCCCCCTTTTTTTTGTTTCCATTGTGGTCAGCAGTAAGAGAGGTGCGCAGACTGACTTCACCCTTGAAGTGAGCAGGATTAAGCGACAAAATGAGCACAAGCTTCAAAGGTCTTTAATACCCAGTGGCCTGGGTAAATCTCGATTGAGCCCTCCACGACATGATGTGACATTTCCAAAGACGCACGCGATGCTCCTTGGTGCTTACGCTGACTTGCAGAGCCAATTTAATGGAAGGAAATGAGAGTATAATGTGATTTTTAAACTGCATCGTAGTCCATTATACTGTAAGTGAACTGGACTGCATTAATGAAAGAACAAAAAACAAAACAAAAAAACAACCAACAATCAGATTTCTGACTTCTGAGAATGTCCAGTGAAGAGAATGCTGTCGATATATATTATGGTTTAAGCAGCCATGAGCAGAAACCACAATGGCGGTTGTGACCCTGCTTTTTTTTTTTTGCTGAGTCATGCTCATGGATAAAACGCTGCACCGATGCACTTAATAAGATAACAGACTTGACGTGCTGGCGTTTCCCCTGCAGGGCAGCTCGATGGCTCCAAAACAGATCCAAACACACTTGAAGGTGTCAGTCCGGGGCTTGCTCTAGTCTAAACCAAACCATGGCGTGACTCCAGGCCCGAACTTCTCAGACTTGTTGTTGCAGTAGTCACAGCGATGCCATGAGACGTGAGCGTGTCAGAGTAAAAATAAATCAGCATCCGTTCACAAGGACTTGAGCTGCCTTCACATCCAATTTGCACAAAAACAAAAAAGGCTTTTTAAATGTGTGTAAATGGGTCTGTGAAACATGAGAAGATAAATCATCCTAATAGAGGCTTTTGTGTAGATGATAGCATTAATGTAGATCGACTGAGCTTCTCACCATCGCGCTCGTATAGATAAAGACGGAGTAATGGAATGCTTTTAATGGACTGCTTTTAATTGAGAATGAACGAGCTATACTTACAATATAATGTCTATAATGTCATAGTAATAATAATAATAATAATAATAATAAAATGTCATTTCAAGATTCCGTAATTTTGTCCCACATTTGTTATAGCACAAGTCTAGTGTTATAACGGTTATTCTGATCTTCCTCCGTTCTAGAATAAATCACGAATTCATTAAGTGACCAATGATGCAATAGCTACGGTATGTATAGTGAAATATCGGACACAGACTGGAGTTTTGATTATCGATGGCCGTGAAGGTCAAGTGTATGGGATGAAGGAAGAGACGAATGGAGGTGACGACGACGACGCATTCTATGGATGTTTTTCACACCATGGTCCCGAACACGGATCCCTGTACAGGTAGTCCCCAACTTACAAACATTTCAGCAGATACGAACATTTGTAGATGTAAATAAAAAAAAAAAAAATTATAAATAGACACTGTAGTTCACCAGAATGGCTTGTTCTATCCCATGTCGATCAGAGCATCACTAGCCAATCGTGAGTTTGAACGAGGGTGGATACACTTTACAGTAACTTTGTATTACGGATGACATTGAAAGAAAAGACACGCGTGTGACGTGGTTATAATAAAGGATGCTGTTTTTCCTTCCGAAAGGGATCCTGCCTGATAGACACAGAGGTCAAGACGGTGAGATATTTTTGTGTTTAAGTTAAATATTTTGTGTGAAATTTATTTATAATTGGTGCATGCAAAGGCAAAGTGTAATCAACCTAGAGAAGGAGAGTGCCTGTGTGTGTGTAAGTGAGAGAGAGAGAGAGAGAGAGAGAGAAACAGAGACTCCCCCGGAGGCGAGGCTAAGCATGGAAAAACACATTACATAACGCATCAAATTATATATTTATCGAACGTATCCAAATCTAAATCGGCTCTCGCAGCGTGCTAGACATACAGATTATCCTCCGTGTCGCTCCCTCTCTCTCTTCATCCAACATTCCGTCTCACCTTGTTTCCTTTTTCTCTCCATCTTCCACCCACTCAGCCTTTCCTTCCTCTCCTACCTTCCATCCTTTTCTACCTCGCTCTCTCACTCTCATTCTTTTTCTGTTCTGTTACATAACACGAAGGAATCATTACGGCTGAGGCAGAGCGGCATGCAAGTGTGTGTGTGTGAGAGAGAGAGAGAGAGAGAGAGAGAGAGAGATAAAGAGAGCCAAAGTGAGGTCAGCAGGCCCAGGTTTATTTATAGCCAGAAAGCAATTTGCTATCATACGGTGGACGTACCAGTCACAAGACTCTCCAGCACGCACACACGCCAAGCAAGCTGACGCGCAATGCACTATTACACTAACTTTCACATGGCCTCTACCGAGCGCAAGTCTGGCAATTAAATTAAAGATGAGCTGTGTGAGACTCGGGTGTCCCAGGAGATACAGTCTATAAATATACATATACAGTATATATATTTATGCACAGGTTCTTTAAAATAAATATGACGTGGCGCTGTTCTGAACAACAAAGAAGAAGAAGTACAAAACTACACGGCTTGATGTAGTGATAATGATATTTGCACAATAAATCAACCGGCCATGAGCATCAGACACAGACGAGGCGATTTTATGGCGTGTAATTTAGCATGTGCACAAAATTAAATAATAATAATAATAAAAAAAAAATGTCACATGATGTGTGCTCAGGCCAAATCCGGTCCCTATAAAACGAGCCGTGATTGTCCCTTGTCCTGAAAATGATTTAACTGGCAGATGAGGCAACAAGAAAAACCAACAGAGCTTAATTAAACTGATTCTTTATTTATTTTTTTACTCAACCGTGTGAGAGATGTGAGCGTACGCTGGTGGAGAGACGCCTGGGAGACTCACTTGCCTTAGATGGTATTTTAGATAAGGAATGTTCTGGATTTAAAAAAAAAAAAAAAACTGGACAGAATTTTCCTCTGGAAGAAGGAATAAAAAAAATGTTTATACTTTCATGGTTTTATATATTTGCTTTATTTATTTATATTCCTCATCAAATCTTCAAGTCAGAGATGGGACAAAGATGTATCTCCACGTGTCTGTACAGTAACATGCAGTCACATGCTGACCCACATTTCTTGTCATCTCTCTCTCTTGCGGCCGCACACACAAATTGCAGGAAGCGCGATCACACGGCGGTGCCAAAATTCCTTCCATTCCCCGCGTAGTATAGAAGACGTGACGACATCGCTTTCCATCAGCGCAAACGTCACATGGGCGAGTGGGATGTGAAACGCGATCGTAGGCCAGAGAGGGAAGGGAAAGACAGGTTAACTACCATAAAGCACATCCGGCATGTCAATGAGTCGTGGATGGAGGAGAAAGAAAGAAAACAGAAAGAAGATGAGGGGCAGGGATCGAGTGTGAATAAGAAACAGGGAGGAACCATAAAAGGAGAGAACTAAAAAGAAGTTAAAAAAAAAAAAAAAAAAAGTGAGAAAATGAAACTTGGGAGGAGGAATGTGTGAAAATGCACGAAGGGATTAAGTTAGTAGGGTGGGAACGGAAAAGGAGGTGGGAAACAGGAGAGAGTCAGGATTAAAGGGTGGGCGGTGTCAGAAATAAACCTTACTGCAGTTGAATCCCTGTGACGTCATCAACAAGACGAGGATGTGTGAAGTGTTCACGCTGGAAATTAAACACCGGTCTGCAGGTGAATTGGACGTCCTGCCTGAGCACGAGACCTCGAACGACAGCCGTGCATCGCTCTGGAACGGATGTGGAGGTGTTGGTTTGTGATATCGCACCGTGTTTAACGCATCATCACTAACTAGTGCTCGCTGAAGTGAACTGACGCCCGCTTCAGTCCCCTCTACTCTCCCTGTTAACAATACGTTGTGTCGTCTTTTTACTTGTAGCATTTTTTTACACGCTGCCCTGTGATCGAAGTCTGCGGCTCGAAATCGGATCTTTACCACCATATAACGTCATCTACTGTAGTGCTTCAGTATGTATCTCGCTTTAAACACGTTTTTACTGTCGCTAGGGTTGTTACCATGACGACTTGGTTAACCGTCAAAACAAAACGGACCTCAAAACACACAAGTATCCGACAGAAATTCTTCGACGCGGAGCGTACGCCTGGTCCGCTGTCGTCTCCTACACTACAGCGAGGCATTACAGAGCGATTCCACATGCTTAAGCGTTCCCAGATGTTTTTTTTTATCTGGTATCGAAGCGCGATCAGGCCCACATGACTAATACGGTAATTTATACACAGAGCTTTGTTTACAAAAAGATGTTTCTCACAGAAACGGGAATTTCAGACTTTAATCAAACAAACAGCTTCTCCCCCTCAGTGATGGAAAATTCCACTTGTTGAGCCGAGTGCTTGTTTAGACGTCGTTTTAAGTTCTTCTACTACTTCTTTTTTTTCTTCTTTTCTATCCAGTGCTGTGTTTCACTTTTCAGTTATTCAGAATCGTGTCAGATTTGTAATAAGTGTCACAGCGTCACGGAGCGCGACCTAAAACCCTTCTCTACAAACGTCTCCCCAGTTCGGGTCAAGGACATGCGCTGAACTGTTAAACGAGTGTTCGATGCGTTCCCGCTCTCCCACGCCTTTGTGTGCTCGTCACCTAATTGCTGTCGGGTGACAGCTAGTGGTTTTCCAGGAATGCGTTTTTTTTCTTCCGAGTGACTTGTTTACGAGGACAGGCTTGCCAGATCCTCGGCGGCAGCAGTGCCGTCACCGGGCGACTGTAACCATGGGAATGTCTGTCGTCTCAGTGTGTCTGTTAACAATAAAGATTAAGGGTTGCTTTCTTCTACAGTTGGAATGTTAATAAAACTTTGTAAAAGCTCTCGAACTCTCTCTGTATTTGTAAGAATGATGAGGTCGTTGTAGGATTAAAACATGATGAGTCAGCAAAAGTGGAGCCAAACAAATGCAAGAAAAATACCCCTACACACATACACACAAAGAACTGACCTCATAAGGCTGTCCTTTAATCAATGCTGAAAGCCAATACACTCATTTCTCAACCCCCGGCCTCAGACCACAGTGTATACACACGGCTATGTTGATTCTGAGCACTTGGCTTACAAAAGCTAAACAGGGCACCGGGGGAAACCTGACCAGGAAGGTGATCCCGACAACCTTTACGCGATCTATCGCTCCATCCTCTCCCTTCCTGACTAATAAAGAGGATTCTCTCTCTTTCTCTCTCTCAGGAAATAACCATGACTCATGCGCTGGATGCATGCTAATTCAAGCCACATTGCGGTTCAAAACCAATTTATCTTCTTTAAAAAGAAGAAGAAAAAAAAAAGCTTACTGAACAGGTTCAATTAAAAAGCAATTAGTGCAAGTACCGTAACATGAACCCAGCATGAGCTAAACCTATTCATACACGGACACATCTGCACGATTCAGCACCCGGAGAGGGACTTGTAGCGAAATCAGGGCGACTCCAAAAATAGCAAAACAAACGAACTGAAATCCTGCGTTCTGCGATATTAAAAAGCAGACGCTACGCACGCTCTTAGACTTCCTTAGACTTTAAAACACTTCTGACCTTTCTTTTTTTTTTCTTTTGGCCGAATAAATTGAGCTTCTTTTTTCAGTTTCTGGAACTTCAATGTTTGTTTGTTTGTATTTGGATTTATTGCCATATCAGCTTCTCAGGCTATTTCATGGCAAGATTCACATCAAAT
>JAQQZS010000036.1:30245917-30263503 GCA_030068045.1 Platyallabes tihoni
GACCGTGGTATCGGTCCCCGGTATCGGGGGACTTTTAACGAGTACTTTAGAAAATGTGGTATCGAGGCCGATACCAGTATCGGTGCATCCCTATTTACAATTATACAATATTTTCACTGTTTAAGTCAATGTATAAAATGTCCAAAGTCCGGTATATTGTATGTGTGCGCATGTGGGGGTGCGGGAGAAATGAGTCGGCTTCACCGGTTTCAATAAATCAGTCCAGAAGCACGATGATAAAAAATGGCTGTCCTGTAAAGCTGTCCTGATGGTGAGTAATCCTAATTTGGGAAAATCCTCAACAAAATTCACAGTCCAATACAGTGGAAAACAGCTCTGAGACAAAATGCGCCTTTAAATCACGAGGGGAATCCTGGATGCCAAAGACAACAACTTTCCTTAGGCACGATTACAGTTTTTGCCCACATGATGTAAGTGCGGGGAAAGGAAACAGAGATTTAGTCAAGTGGATTGGTATGCTTTATATTGTTTATCCGTGTTAAAGGCATATTAGACTCAGTTCATCGGACTTAATAACAAATCCAAATTACAAACATGCTCCCGGAACGGAACTCATCGACAGAGACGATTAATTTCGATCAATACATAGTACAAGACTTTGTCGTCTAAATAAAGCTCTCACCTCGACCCCACTGAACAAAAAAATCTCTGGAATGAACCAGAATGTCGTTTGCCCTCAGGTCTCATCTGTCAGCAGTGCCTGATCTCACTAATGCTTTTGTAACTGAATGAGCAAATCCCCGAAATCTGGTGAAGAGACATCACAGAAGACTGAAGACGATTATAATAGCAAATCTGGAACGGCGTGTTCGACATGTAGGACTGCAGGTATGGGTGTGATTAAGGAGGGGCATCACCAGGGCTCACACGATACCTAGGTGCCAATTCGATTATTAACGCTTTCTGATCAAGACTTTATTCTCAGGCATTAAAGCATGCTCTCTATAGTCTTGATCTCACTCCAAGGTCCACTTCTGATGAAGAGGTGAAGACAGCGGTGCATTCATGGTGCCTAGCTCAGCCTTAAACATTTTTTTAATGAGGGAATACAAAAGCATACTGACAGATGGACAAAGTGTGTCGATATTGAAAAACAAGAAAGTTGTAAAAAATTATGTATTTGTCTTTACTGAAAGTTATTTAAAATAGGTTCTACAGCCAGAGTGTGGATCATTTTTGACTCACCCTCGTATAAACCCTGTTCCGATTTTATTATTATTCACTAGCTGAGCTCGCGAGGAATTTAATTGCACAAGAAAAATAAATAAATTTTTTAAAAAGTACAACGCCATCTGTTGACTTTTGGAATGAACTAAAATAAAAATTTTATATGTTTATTAAATCAATTTCAATTGCACACTCAGAAGCACATATTTTTAAATAAATAAATAAAAATATACATCTGTTGAATTTTGAGATGAACTAATGATTTTTTCAATGTCAATTTATTTTTAATATAAGGGCGTTCTTATTTGAATTTAGAATGAGCGTATCTTCTTTAACCTTGGGCCGATTGTAATGAAACAAAGCCTATATGTTAAAAATTGTTCAGTAGATTTTACATGATGCGTTGCACAAACAGACAAAAATTCCAAAAACCTACAAAATAGAGTATTCTATTACTCATCTTACGTCACCTCAAATAATGTTAAAATTCTAAACAAGCTTAGCAATTAATTTGCTCCCACACACACACACACACACACACTGCTGTGAACAATCACACCTATCATTTTATTCCGCGGCTCACTTGTGTGTGTGTGTGTGTGTGTGTGTGTGTGTGTGTGTATAAAGTCAGAGCCCGGTGGAATGAATCACCATTAGACGATGATCCTCGCTCCAGTGCAACAGAGCGCTCATCAAGGAAATGACATGCTGTCCACACCTCTCCGTAATGGTCTCTTTCGCCCAAACAAAACCTCCGAAAGACATCTCGAATGGGATCCTGATCGAATCAGAGTCGTCCTCGTTGATACCAAGCGCTGGAAATGGGTGGAGACAGCCGTGCAAATGTGGTCAGGTGCCTAAAAATATCCTGCGTGGCTCTCGGAAGCCGTAAAGTTGCTCGGGAAATGTGGTTTGACTTCATTGTTTCGCAAGATCAGATTTAGATCCTCAGCATTACTGGGAGACAATAAATAATAAATAATTTTTTTAAAAAAAGGCCATAATCGTTTAATCTTTGCACACATTATACACACATTAAACAATGCGATGCTGGATGAACTTTCCTTCTCCTTTGTCACTTCGCGTACCCGCTCAGCCTCCTCCCTCCAGCAACACTGATGATGTTGTTTTCCTTTCTATTCTCTTAAAACTGTGCGTTCGTATCCAATAACTAATTACCGGCACATGCTTACTAGAGGCGAAGTCAAATAACTTAAAACTTAAAGCATTAAGGCGATGAGATGAGACGAGTTCCTGCTCTGACTCACCGTTACAGGGTTCTGTATGTGCAAATGGCAAACCACGTCTGACCTATATGGAAGGATAAATTCACATTGTAGAAAGATCTGACCAAACACATGTTATGAGCTGTGCTGATCTCTGCTAAAAAAAATTTATCGTAATCCAAATTATTATTTTGTTCTCATTCAGCTGAGACTCCCGAGTGTATCCTGGAAACATGCAAACATTTCCACACTAGAGCTGTCAATCACAGGTGGACAGCTGATTCCATTACATTTTTCAGCAGTGCGATTTTCAATTGGATTCGATTCAATAGCGCTAAAGTTTATTTTTGTCTGATTTCTGTTTTTTTTTATTTATTTATTTATTTTTTTTTACACCTTTTGAAGAAGTACAGTACACACCCAAAATATGCATACAGGACTGAAATGAAAATAATATTACCTTGGTGAGTTTATTTCTTCTGAAAGAAATGAACATTACACACCATTAACATATTGATTTAACATGCGTAATGTAAGTGAACACAGTGTGCGTGTGTGTGTGTGTGTGTGTGTGTGCGCGCGTGTGTGTGCACCACCTCACTGTAGACAGACAGTTGTTCATACCATGGAATGGGACGGGTACGGGAAGAGGAATGTGTTCTGCCTTCATCCACGAACGATTGCGAGTAACTTGCTCTGCGAGTGTTTAAGACGAGCAAAAACTTGTAATAAATTTTTAACTGAAATAAACGAATGCATAGTACGTATGTGCTTTTGTCTGCTGAGCGTCACGTGATCCCAACTGAGCCGATGGTTGTTCTCTCTCGCGCACGCTGTGGAATTGTGGGTAATCGTTTATATTTCGTATTGATTATTTTTATCTGAATATTTTTGGGTTGAGGAACGAATCGGCAGAGTTTCCATTATTTCTTATAAGGGAAATTTGCTCTGATATAAGAGTGCTTTGATACACAAACACGCTTCAGGAACGCTTCAACGCTCGCAATCCAAGGTTTAAATTTTATTTGCAGAAGATGTGGATGTGCATGTTTGGAAGTTTACCTAAATAATTTAAACGGTGTGAATCAATTCTGAATCTCACAGCTTTTATCCACATACAGCACACATTCACATCAGGGAGCAATGCAGCGAGGCCAATCACATGTCATTTTGGAACTGGAGAACCTGCAGGAAAGCCACACAGACATAGAGGGAACATGGGGAACTCCACACTGATGGTAACACAAGACATGGAAGCCTGGAGCTGTGAGATATAGCAATGCAACGCCACGCAGCCTAAGAACAACAACAACAATAGTAATCTTGGGCTGTGGCACATTATTCGTTTTCCAATATGTTTAAGATCTTCATCTTTGTGCAAGACATGCACAGTAGGTCATGACCCTGCCTTATTCCCTGAAAGAAAAAGAAAAAAAAATGCTGCCGAGCCAAAAAAACAACAACTCGTGTCTCCCGATAACAATATTGTGCAGACTTGAATGCCTCAATGATGTACAGATTTATCTGTACATGCCTAAAATTAACGTGTCCTGCTCTGCCAGTCGCCGTGCCTGAACGCTGGTGAGAGTGAGGCAATCTGTAGCGCGCCTGATAGCCCGTGTTTGTATTCCGACACTGATAAACACTTGACACAGTCTGAGATTTACGCTAAGTACCATTTCAGTGACTCATTCGCTTTCTATGACGCCACTCAGGGCTTGATAAGGCGGGAGCTGTGCGAGTCAGCGATAAGAGAAGCGCACGCGGTGGTTCCCAGCAAAGCACAGCTTAAGAATGGGAGCTTATATTAATTTTCTTTTTTTTTTTCTCTCGCAACAAATGTGCCATGTATTAGAAAGGATTACGGGCGACTGCACAGGCTGAGCGCTAATCCTTAATTTGAGCTGTTTTTTTATAGAAATGAGAGACTGAAAGCCTGAGGACATTTGTGGGTTTGATTCAATCCAAAGTACAGACCGGGTCACAAGAAGTGAGACGGCAAGATCGGCTGAAATCTGAACCGCTGTCTTTCTCGCATAGGCGTCGTACTCGCTTTTTCAGCATGCTTGGTTTTTTTTAAGCACTGACTGCTTCAAAATCTCACACTATGAAACAACCCTTTTGCTGCGTAGCATACTGTAGCTGCAATCTGAAGCCTCGCTGCACGATAAAGTGCCAAACTAACCAGCTGTTCACAACATGACTGTGCAATCAAACAATCCTTCACAACTCCCTATCTTGTTCATACACACACCACACACACATACACGTCCACCACTATCCACCTTCGGCGGTTCCTTTATACGCACTACCGGCTGAGAAGGCACACAAGGAAGCCTCCTCCAGGAGGACCACCATCTGGCACATACATCTCTTATGCAGCATGAGGCGGAATTCAGTTATCCGATATCGCTTTTCCATAAACGCCTCAAGAAGCAGGCCTTTTGCTTTATGAGCCAAATCATTACATAAGCGCATGAGTTTCATAATGCTCTGTGTAAAAAAAATAAATAAATAGCCAAGTTCTCAATCCAAAGATAAATTCTGCACATAGCAACAAGTCAAGTGTAGGAATTGTGCCACTGCGAGATGATTAGATGCACTTAGGAGGAACAAAAGATAGTGATGATCGTGGTAGAGCGCGGTGGAAAGTGCGGTTTAACACATCACGCCAGATGATATTTTCGTTTTCACAAACTTCAGCAGCACGGTTTTAGCGTTTTGTGATCCTTGTTCCTAATAAAGTGGCCAGAAGAGACACCTGGAGTCAGTCCAGGACTCGCTCCTCCGGCCGCAGCTTTCCCTCTCGTCACTCGTCTCATGTTATGATTCGTTTAGGAAGCTGAGCACACTTCCTTTTGCCACTGTTGAACTTCGTAGCCTCTCGCTCTCTCTTTCTCCAGAACAGGAAGTGGTTGTCCGGCCAAGCCCCCGGGTGCCATGTGTAGCGTCCTGATAAGAGTGACTGCACCGGTGGAAATCAATGCTCAAATAACAAAACAGATATAATGATGTCATTGTGCTGTAATTCTTGACTGCACCTCTGGTCTACAACCTTATTTTTTTTCTTTAAACCCGAGTTGAGAAAAACACTTTAGTAATTGATGCATTCCAAGTTTGGTTATGTGATAAAATGTATGGCGTGTCCACCACCTCTGAGGTGTGACTGTGTCTAGGCGTTGTGATTAACACGCTTTACTGATCAAGTCACTGTGCAGCTTGAGCAGAGGTGTTTATCCTAAGCTCTTCTTAATGCTTAAAGTGCAGGGTGTAGCACATACAAAATAACATCAGGCTAAAAATCTTATGACTTAACGGCCTTTACATCACATCGTCGGCTTTACGCCGTCAAACCTATTTAGACAGCCGGCTGATATGCGGAATGTTGAGGTTTTGAATGAAATCGTAGTTTCTTATTAACGAAGGATCTATACTTGTTGAACGTCTCGTGATAGATTTAAAGAAGAGATCAGCAAACACTAGGCAGCAACTAATCACTATTAATATAAAAAAAAAAAAAACATCGTGTTGTGAGGTTCAGTCTGCACCACTTGGTTTATTTCTCATTTACACAACCGTGTCTGTATATGAAGAACAGACCTTTTTTTTCTCCGCAGACAGAACATCGATCTAGAAGACCATGAGGAGACATAAGCCAAGTCTAACAAAGTTTTGATTAGAAGTGCTGACTTTTCCTTTAAGAGTGACACAGTGGTGCAGTGTGAAGTGCTGCTGCTGTGTCACATCTCTGAATCGCTGGTTCAATCCCAAACTCGGGTTACACTCGGTAAGAAGTCTGGCTTTTCCTCCCAGCATCCAGTTTCATCTAACACTGCAAACTCACCTGATCACCCTACACGACGTTACCGCTGGGTGTGAATGTGTGTCTGCATGAGGACCTGCAATGTCCTGAATGAATGTTGTATTTTTCCTCCATTGCACATCATGTTTTTCTCTGACCTACGATAACCGACAAACGACTTTCATGTAAAACACCGTTTGGTTGTCATGTGGCACGGCACCGCCACCCCAGATTCATAGCACACTGTAGCATTTGTTGTGGATGGTCACGGGCGCTTCTGCAGCTAGTAGCTGGTACACCGGAGCTCTGATGTAGGTCTCAGTAGGTTTCCGTTCAGGATGGGACTCACCGGATACGATATTATCACGATACCTAGGTGTCTATTCGATCTGTATTTTGAGTTTGTAAGTATCACGACTTCATAAGTATCCAGATTTTGATATTAATATAAGCAGTATGAGCAGTTTAGAGCACGCCGCCTGCAGGAGAACAGAGGAACTGCAACGTTTTATCAGCGCTAATGCAAACAGATACAAGTAAAAAAAAAAATTATGATTGGGGTACGTATCGGTTTCTCCCCACCCAAGAAAAACATTTATATTTGGAACCGTGAAAAAGTATTTGCCCCCTCCTGATTTTTTTCTTGCATATTCGACACTTAAATGAAGGAGATCATCAAACAAACTTGAACATTACACAAAGATAACCTGAGTAAACACAGAAAGCAGTTTGGAAATCATAATTTCATTTATAAATGGGAGGGGGAAAATGCCGTCCAAACCAACCTTGTGGAAAAATTAACTGCCTCTTAAACCTAATACTGTAACTGCTTGCGTCACCCTTACCCTTTCGGGCAAATCAAGCATTTGCAGTGACTGGCAATGAGTCTTTCACATCGCTGTCGAGGAATTTACTCCCTCTCTTGCTTGTATGGATAGGAGCGTCTGCCAAATGCTTAAATGTGAACGTAATAACTGTGGACCTAAAGCGGACATACCATTCATTATTAAAAGTGAAATAGTCAATAAATCATTTTTTAAGCATGAAAAAAAGAAAAGCCCATGATAGCAACCTCGAATCCTTATGGGTCACTCCAACAGACCACACGACTTTGAGTCTAGATTCTTCCTGACTTGTGGATTCCTGGTGTCCCACTGAGACTCAGGTATACCACACGGCATTCAGGTCTCCTGTATCAGTTCGGAATGAACAGAACTGTGGCATTTTTTAAGCATGCAACCCATGACATCAAACTACAAATCACTACAAGTCACTCGGACTGACAGCACGATTGTTGACGATTTAGTGAATTCCTGGTTGTCCAGCTGAAATTCAGGTAGAACACCCGGTATTCACGTCTCCTATAGGGTTCGGAGCCACAGCACAGAACCGACTCCTGAACCGCTGAATCGAATGAACTGCTGAACCCAAACCCAGGTGTGGAAACGGACAGGAATATTACCACATTACAGAGTTACTACAGACGCTGAGGAGAACTTACCTCTTCCACAGTCAGGGGCATACATATCCGGTACTCCTTCATCAACATCTTCCCAGTCTGAGAGTCTAAACTTGTGTGGAGAGCTGAAGATGTAAAAAGAAAATATCACCGGGAGCTGAGGAGATTTTTCTCGCGTCTTGAAGTGTAGCTGGTTTATCTTCTATTCATAAATAACAAACAAAAAACAACCAACCAGAATGTTGTCGTTCTCGAAACAACTGTTAGCGCGGTATGTACGGTCTTCGTGGCACTAGCAAGATGTGCGTGAAGTACACGGAGGCGGTCGCTAGCTTCTTCACTCAATCTGTCACAATGCTAAAGAAAAAAAACATTTAGATAGCTTTTCCGTTTTGTGCGCGCGTGCCATGAAAAGAAAAAACCAAAAAACAGACGAAGAAACGCTTTGATTTGTCGCGTGCGTTTAACGGTCGAGTTTTGAGCACATAGCGGTCGGTGCGCGAGCTCCTCGGGTCGCTCCTCGTGCAGGATGCGGGAGAAGTTGTTCTGGTGTTGGAGCAGGAAGAGCTGCGCGCGCGCTTGTTTCTCAGCGACGACGCGATACTTTACTGCAGTTTTTTTTTTTTTTTTCCTACCAGAGAGCGCTCCGCAACGATGATGAGCACGCGGGGCTGAAGGAAACACCGCCCCCCCCCCTTCTCCGCGCGTGCGTCCCCGTTCCCGCCCACCAAAGACAGGAAACTCAACCAATAGCTTTCGTGCGCGCGATACAATATTTCCTCATGAGTTTTATGTTTCAAATGAGCCATCGTGTGGCACGTGCGTTCGCAATAAACACATTTCCGTTATATAACGTATTGGTTGCTTAGATACTGTTCAAACATTCAACGGACAACGTTGCATGGTTTATATACAAAACAAACCCGCATACTCAGAAATTTAACTACACAATGAAGCTAAAACAGAGGGATATTTTGAATCATACAGTGCCATCTACCGGTTAAGGACTGCAAATACAGATTTTTTTGACTAACGATGTGGTAGTAACAAGGGGTAAAAGTAATTTTGTGTTAAATCTTGCAGGTATTATATACCGTAGCCAAAAGGCAAGCAGAGTAAACTCTGTGTAGAGTAAGGAGTGTTTGTGAAACATCCTGTTTGCATGTCCCAAATCATTTTAAGCGGAAGCAACATGCTAAAACAAGCAACACAGTGGCATAGTGATTAGCACTGTCACCTCAGTGGGCTCAGTTCCCACCTTGGGTCTGTGTGCCTGGAGTTTGCATGTGCACTGTTCGTCCTGTGCTTGGTGGGTTTCCTCCCACAGTTCAAATATTTTGGCGTCCCCAAATTGCCCATAATGCGCAAATGAGTATGAGTGTATGCATGTGTGTATGCGCACTGCAATGGTTTTGCACCCCATCCATGGTTTACACCATGGTGTCTTAAGTCTCTTGGGAATGGTTCTGGCCCCTCTGTGACCCTCTATACAGGATGAAGCTGTACAGACAATGAGTGAGTAAGACATACTAAAACAACAATAAATAAAATAAATTTCCTCTACCTCTTTTCATTTTGTATGCTATTGCTTGAGGAGATGCAGAGGGTGGTTTGGATACAATAAAATCTCACACGGGGATATTATTTGCTTGGATATTATTTGCTTGCCATTTATATCGAATTAATTAAGCCTCACATCATGTTTAACATTTTATTTAATTTTAATTAGTCATTATATGATATTGGGGGCATAGCACTGGCTGGGTTTGATTATTGATGCGGGAGGGGATTTACAATTCCACCCTATATATTACGTGTATGTGGTTGAATCCCACATACACATTAGAAGCAATTGCTAAGAAGACAAAGTGTTGGTTACAATGACTAGTGCGTTTTGGCAGGCAACTGCTTTCCCCTCTTACCAGCACTGCACACGGCCACTGATCCTTTCAGTGGTACGCAATACCGGACTGTCCCAGGATACTCTGGCCCCTGATGGTAAAAAGACTAAAATGTCTTGCGAAAGTTGGGGAGAAGAATATAAGCCTAATATTACATCATACTGTACATTCATTTATCATTAGTAGCCATTGAATATAAGCCTAATATTACATCATACTGTACATTCATTTATCATTAGTAGCCATTGCTTAGGGTCATGACTGATTTTCAGCCAGTCCCAGAAACACTGGAAGTCAGACAGGAATACACTTCAGATAGGATAGCGCGCGCACACACGCACACACCCAGTGGCAATTTAAACTTGGCCACCCCACCCGCTATCATATTGTAGAGAGAAGTTGGAATGAAACCAGAGAAGCCTGAGGAAACCCACAGGGGCACAAGATCACCACATAAAACTCCACACGTACAGTAACCCAAGACCATGATCGATCAAGGGACCCTGAGGCTATTAGGCAGCAAATCACTGTACTTCCATTAAAAGATTTAGTAGGCTGTAACTCTCTGGATCTGGATTCAAATCCAGGATACACTAGGAGCAAGGCAGAAATACACAAGGGGTACAAAAATTTACATTTAGAGACAATTTAACACCTATAATTAACATGTTCTTGTGAGGTAGAAGGAAACCCACCCCACAAACTGGTTATGCAAAAGAAATTTCATATCAAATTTCACATTTTTAAGTTGGGTATAAATATGATATTAAAGAAGCACTATAAACCAGGACAAATGAGAAAAATCTTTATTCAGTCTTCCAAAAAAAAAAAAAAGTCGTACAGTTCTAACATTTTAATAATCAGGAAAGACACTTGTACAATAGCAAGGAAATTATTCATAAACAAGCTAGCTTTTTTTCTTCCAACACTTGTTTGGAGAAGGCATAATGTGACCAAAGGGGTGGAAAGTAGCAGATCTATTTTTAATACTGCACTGATTTTGACACAGTCTGGCACACATATTGGCATACACAGATTTCTGATCCAGTTACGGTCTTCATTATTAATAAGATGTCATCAAATTACACTTCCTTTCACTGATGATTCAGGAAATACAGATTGATCTTGTTCCAACTTCTGATGCCCAGATATACTTAAGGCAAAAAAAAACAATCAGGAATAGACTAACAGATTTCCTACAGTGTTGATTAAACAGATCAAAAAAAGAAAGCAGAAAAAAAGGCATCATAGCACACACACGCGCGCACACACAGTTCCTCACTGTAAACAAATGAATAAACACAAATCAAACTCCTAATTTTAAGTTAACCTAAAGATGTTAAAACCCAGCTGCAGCACCATCGGCATGAGTAGTGCGTTGAGTATTGTTTTTGAGCGTACCAGGATCCACAAGAAACACACAGTATCACAGTATAACTTTTTACAATACTTCATTTCTGTCATGCATGCGCCTAGGTCAATAACCAGTTCTATTAGATCACAATGCTCAACGCACAATATCGTTAAATAAAAGTGGGCACTTGTGAATAAAAAACAAACAAACAAAAAAAAAACTGTTCACTCAGGTTGGAGCAGCATCTTCAGGCACTACATTTCTGCTCTCAATATAGGGGCTGCCTCATTCAGAAAGCATTAGTAGAACAGTGTCTTCCTTATTATGGACAAACTCGAAGAAAACCACTGAAGGCAACTTCTTTCCCAATTAACACAGACAACTAAACAGCTCACAACAAAGTGTGATTGTAATTGCTATGTCATAAACCACAGCGATACCTTAATCCATTATAATAATGTCTCGTTAATAAGGCCCGGATTTCCAAAACCATTATGGCACAATGGTGACTGTAAGACACCGATTAGTGAGTGTTTAAAGCTTTATCATCTCTGTTTATCAGCATGCAACACATCAAGCCTCAGATGTACAAGATGGATTTAATAAAATAAAAAAATAATTAATTATTAAATTCTTGCATGTGAAACTAACATTCATTTCTTTTAACAGATTAAACATTTAGTGCAAAACAGAAGTTGATTTCTTCATATACATACGATATAGATCGGGAATGTAAAAAATGTTTTTCAATTATAATTCTTATTCGGGAAATATTAATAAGTGTGACATACACTCAAATATTACATATATTATATCTCTTTCTATCAGTAAAAGATCCTCATTTTTATCAAATATATCTATATACAGTATAGTAGCATGAACTATACACTAAACCTATACACACACACAAACACACACACAAACACACACACAAACACACACACAAACACACACACAAACACACACACAAACACACACACACAAACACACACACACAAACACACACACAAACAGTATAAAAGTCACACATTAATTCCCATTAGACTTTCTGCATATTCTATACAGGGCGGCTCAAAAGTCTGCATCCATAGGGATTTTTTGTTGCATGAAATTTGATATTTATTTTATTTATTTTCAGACCCAGGATGACTACCAAACCAACAGCAGGAGATCGAACATAACCAGACCTAAGAGCAATCTGAAGTCAGTAGTCTATCAGATTAATTTATTATACCAAATGAGGAAAATCAACAGTTCTGAAGCGTTCAAAGCTCTTGTGTGCACTATACACAAGTGCTGCAAAGTCATAGGCTTTAAACAATTTAAACATTTGCTGTAACTTATACATCAAAATAATTTTTGCCTATAAATCTAGGGGCTTGTTTACACATACGGGGGGCGTTGTGAATAAAGGTATACAAATGTTTGTACTTTGCGTGAAGTCTTTTGTAAATGGCAGTGATGAGATGCTTGGCCGCCTTAAAAAATTCGAATGGCGCAAACATTTTAAAAACGACTGTACGCCAACTTGCGGAGGAGTCACATATGTCTGTGGGAACTGTACACAAAATCATTAATGAACACCACTTGTACGTTACAGGAACTCGGCTGGGAGTTATTGCCACATCCCCCACACAGACAAGACCTTGAGCCAAGCCATGTCGACACGCTTGTTCAATTAAAGGAGCTCCTGGGAGGCCAGACAGGAAACAGGCAGTCTGTTCATGGCTCTCATAATGGTGGTGTTATTCTGCACGAAAATGCAAAGTCCTGGTTTGCCTTGAACGCTGCTCGTTGTATGTATTATAGTGTCATCACGATCATACTGTACACCCATGCACAGTACACACTCACTAGTGGCACTGAGAAGTACTATGAATTACTTAAAGGGTAATGATTAAAAAAATGTGCTCATTGGAAGCAAGTTTGTCACCTTATGCGTGTTTTTTTTTTCAAAAAGGTCCAGTTCTGTGGACCATGTCACCAAATCAAGCAGAAGTGTGGGTCAAAGCACAAGCTAAAATGTAGGTAGAAAAATCTGATTTGAATCAATAAATTATATTATAAAATAATTACACTATCACAACGTTTTTGCATTGTGTATACTGTATATACTGTATACACATTATGAGTAAACAAATAGTTTTACAGGGAACGTTAGTTTAGTGGTAATGAGGGAACCAATATTAGATGAACTCTCTATAAAGAAGAATTTAAAGGTGCAGTTTGTCTTTATTTTATTCATCAGAGTCACAGTGAATGAGGGAGTACAATATAATTCATGATTTGAAGATCTTTCCAAAGGCAGCAGAATTATTTGGTCTAAAAAGACTTACAAACCACACGTTTAAATTGTATGAAATATTAAACTATTAAACTGGTTTAGTCTGAATCACTTAGTGTGTGTGTGTGTGTTATCTGGTGTTATCCAAGCTAGGCAGGATGTCTTTATATAAATATCATTAGTGTTGTTTCTGTTATAATCACAGTAGTTATTAACAGGCAGAACCACATAAATCTTCCTTAAAATGTGCAGCTCTTGATTAAAGCTCCTGTGGAAAAGCTTTTTAGTGAGAACGTGATGTAGAGGAAGGACAAAAAGCGAGGCTGATAAATGCCACGTACCCATTGGAGTGTAAACCCACAAACACACACTTTTAACACAGTTTTGTCGCTGGAAGCTTGTGCTGATATGGGTTTATATGATATACCGTGACATTCCGGGTGAATGTTCAGCTGAGTATTTTTGACACCGTTTGTTTTAGCGTTTAACGACAGTACTAAACTTAAACGCAAGTCATTTGGTCACATACCATAATAGATATATACACTCTCTCTTTCTCCAAACTCTCACATACACACAAAACAATAGCTACTTTGATGGTACAGGAAAAAAAATTTACTTAATTGAGGGCAGTGTATTTAGGCACAGTACTCCTGAAAACTGATCCAGGATCAATCAATCTTTCCAAAGACTGATAATAAATCTTTAAAATTTAAAATAATAAATCACATAGCTTAGAGTTTGTCATGACGTACAGAAGCGAGTCTTTGAGTCCGTCTGCATCTGTGTTACCCACACGTTCAACTTCAGAAAAGAGGATGGAGCCAAATTATGTCCGTTAGTGCAACGAGAAATATTCAGAGAATACACACACAAATCAAATGCAGATCTGATTCTCCACATGTGTTTAGCAAGTAATAAATCGTAGTAGTGCATTGGTTCTCCAAGATGTGGAGTCGAACACCTTGCCACACTTCATTATTAATCGAAGCTTTATGCACTTAAACACAGATATGGCATCTTTACCTGATTAAATATTTTATATAGTCCTGTATAGCTTCTCATTGCACGTCGTCGTTGTCCTTCCTGCATCTACGTTACGCGTTACTTCTTCGTCCCCAAACATACCCACCTATCTTGCATATTTCTTCCAAAGTTAACAGACCTTCTTGTTGATAAATTAATTAAAGCAGCACCGTCTTTCAATCGTGCATATTTCCTTCAAAAAGCTCCATGAGGAATAAAACACCTGACAGCCCGCTATATACCTACATCATCAGCTCTCAGCTCTCTATTTGGCCAATACTGAAACTAGTTGTGGTCCTTCACGGGCCCTCGGGAGGTAGAACGTCAGCCTCGCGGACCGTTTTGGCGCCTTTGTTCTCTGTCGCTGTTGCGTCTGAACGAGGGTCCACGGCGGAATGCATAATGGTGAGCCACACGTCGTCCATGTTCGGCATCACAAGAATTTTCTGTAGAAAATAATGCACATGGAAATTTATGTATGAGGCATGCGTGATTGTGTATTCCTCAAGCAACAGAGGTGAACCATGAAACGGGATTAGACAAAAGTGAAAATGATCCAAAACGCACGATTGATTCAAGATGTCAAAACCTAGCTTAGCTTACGAGTGCTGCATTCTGACCTTCGGATTGTTGTTGCAAGATTCGATCTATTCAACAAGATCTGCGCTAGTTGAGATCTACTTGGGCCTGTACCTGAAACTCCTGCTCCAGTTTCTTTTCTATCCAGTCGGTAACGTGCGCGAACGTCACCTCCCTCTCTCCGAGTTTAGGACGAGCCTTAAGCTCCAGCAGAGGAGGACTGCGGAAGCCGTACCTGAAAAACACAACACGCACTGTTTAACCTGCTGCGGTGTTAATGCTCGAGTTAGCGCTATCCTCCTACCCAATTCGGATGGGTCGCTCATTATAATGTACTTCGGGGGGCATTTAGATTTATACCAGCCGTCACGGTACACTTTAGAACTCTCACAGTAATTGCAAGGTTATTCCACTGTGTGGCATCACGGTCAAGCAATTTCCATTAGCTCCATTACTTGCCCATTAGTGAGCGAGTGAGTGATTGATGGAGCATACCATATCCTGTCAGTGGGGGGAGGTGGGATGTTGACAGCCAGCGTTCCTTTACACTCCTGAAGCTCCACAGTGAGCAGAAGTGGTGTGTTCGACACTTCCTCAATCTTCTTCTTAATGAACTCCGTCTCTGCGGCCTTCTGGAAGTACTTGTTTTTGGTTAGCTTGTCCACAAATTTCATGATCTTGCTCGGCCTGTGGACCCCAGTGTATCTGAAAAGCAGGATTGTGACTGGTTAAAGGAACTGGTTATTTAACTACCCAATTATTAACATTATTTTTTAAATAACATGATTCTTTTAAGTCATTTCTTGGTAATGGAATTCATCTAAGAGAGGTGTAGAAGTGCCTAAAAAAAAAAAAATAAATAAAAAAAAAATCCACTCACCCGTCTGCACCAGACACCAGGTTTTTATCAGCAATGTTCTCTGTCCCATCGTCCTCATCAGAGGACCCGGCGCTGGATGACTCCTCATCGCTATCGGCTAGGCAGTATGTGCGTGGCCTGTGCCTGAGACAGCCACACACAAACAATTAGTTTTCATAAACAAAGCCTTACACAGAAGTTAAACCCAGGCTATATGTTCACTCTTGCAGATTCTGAGGAATCAATATCTTATCTTACGTCAACAGAAGAAAGAGAAGGACATGAACTGGAATGTGCACCAAAAAAACATGCAGGATTCCTGAATCCTCAACACATACACACACAGAAAATAAAGATTCAGCTTATATGGAAAAATGTGAAGAATAGCTCATGAACAATATTTGGCGACTGTATCACTAGGGGGCAGCAATGAGACGTTTAGATATATAAACTTATATATATATAAAAAAAAGTTATGTCAAAAAAATAACCCAGCGGTAGTTGATCACCTCAGACATGTCTTGAGATTGGATTAGAGACTAGTTTAAAGTTTAAAGATGACCTACTAAGCACCAAAAACTAGAAACTACTCTAATGTAGAAGCGAAATATGTTTTTTGGTTACAGCTTACAGCTTGTCTATCAAACATTAACAAACAAAGTGAATTCTTTAATCTGATTGGTCAGAAGGGGCCTAGTAATAATCAATAAGAGCACACTGTGTTTATTATATTGCCCTAGCTCTAATCTTTCACATTTTTTTAAATAGGTTATAAACAGAAACAGTAGCTTAGTCATTTTTGACACACGCTTCAACAATTCAGAGCTTATTTCTTCATCCAGACAACAGGAGACTAATCTAGGACAGAGGAAAAAAGAAATAATTGTTCAACTAAGCAAAACATGGAGCTTGATCCACTCATGTTGAACTGAAATGAATGGAGGATTATGGGGGACCGAAGCATGGTAAATATTCTCGATGAAGGTTTAAGGAGGCGCAGACAAACAAAATCAACCACATAATGAAATATGACCAAATGTGCAACACATTTTATCCTTTTAGGATTTCTTTTTTATGATTTTAGGCAGAGTCTCAACTTCTAAGAGACTGAAACTAAGGCCGTGGATCAGAATCTCGTAAGCAGTGTGGCACGTTTGCTCCTTCTTTTGACCAAAATAACATCAAATAGACATGAATGAACTGTGTGGAGTCTAATCTCCCACAGGTGGTCATGTTTCACCTGCAGAGTGAGGAAATCATAAAGCCTTTTATTATTAATTAGCACAAGCCACTTCTTGTACTTATCACCGCTTTGGGCTGAAAAGACTTTTAAATGCTGTCTAATTAATTAGAATATTGATGTAATCCTACAAGTAAACGCTGTGAACTGCTGTCACCTTGAAGCTGAGACTGTACCTTTGTCAAAAGCATTAAAAAAAAAAAATTTTTAAAAAAAGTGCTTGTACTGTACATCTTGTGAAGAAACATTACATGCTGAAAGAGTTCTCAGAAAAGATGCAGTGATACTCACCAAGAAAGACAGACACACAGAGGGAGAGAGACAGACAAAGGCAGAGTGCAGAGAGAGGGGGGGAAAAAAGCAATATACTAGTTATTCAATTAGCAGCAGATTTAAAGCGTAATTAACTCCAGTGTGTAAACCACTGTGAGATTTTTAATTCATCTTGGTTTACTGTCGGGAGAGCGACATAAACAAGCCTGACTCTAGGTCTTACCCGTCTTTTCCAAACTCGCTCACAGCCTCTCCCTCCTTCCCGAGTCGCGACAGGTTCATCTTCGTCTCCAGAGTCATGAGGAACGAGCCTTTGTAGGAGACCTCCACATCAAACCACAGGCCTGAAAGATACACAGACAGAAAGAAAGAACGAAAGAAAAAGAGTAGCTTTG